>VYXD01008280.1:7789-135845 GCA_013397195.1 Hylia prasina | reverse complement strand
CTCGCTCTGCTGGGGATGCCTTGCAGAGCAGAGAAAGAACAGAGAGATAAAGAAAGAATAAACAACCTTGGAAACACGAATTATCGGACTCAGCTTGTCTTCTCTGGCACCGGCGTGGATCTCTTTGGGCAAGAAAAGCCCAAGAACCTTATTACCTCTGGGAACAGCAACCCCGAGGAAATCTCAGGGAACAGCAACCCTGAGACATAGGCAACACAACTTCAGCATCCTGCCCAAGCAGGAGCTAAAGGCAGTCAGAAATACTACAAGTATTATGAATTTGAGTTATTAAATAATGGTTAAAATTACTAATAGATAATCTAAAATGGAAGCTCTTAGAAACACTTTCAAATTGCATACTAAATGAAGGTTGTTATATGAGAGACTTCAATATTAAATGAGGACTCCACAGGAATCACAAGTGTGTCTTTTATTATCAGTGCTATAAAAAATACTAATCAAATTCTTGATGATGAGACACTTTAAGTTCTACCTACTTTTAACAAATTAATTCTAAACATTTAATTTTAACTGAAGTGGAAACAGCTGCTTTCATTTAGGACTAGGTATTAAAAATAAATTATTGCATTCTTCTTTAATGATTCAAGATGTTCTATTGGATGATGCGTTTTTTATTTCAGCAACTTTTAAAATATAGCCAACTAGGGACCTCAGCAAAGGCATAATTTAAAGGAATGCTTATTTTGAACTAAAAATTATAGTGAAGAGATGTTTCTATCAGTATAGATCTTCCATGCTTTCCTTCTTTCATCTTTGTTTCCCCTCTCAAAAGGTGAAAACTATAGCTTCAGCTTGTGCAAGTGACTGAATATAGAGGAAAATAGCACAGATTTGCAAAAGTTTTTCCTACTATAATTTCCTTATTATTGTCATATGAACACTATACCTGTTACTTTAAAATGGGCATGAATTTTTTGGATCCCAAAATTCTCTTACTATGAAACCTTAAAAGCTTGCAGCCTAAAGAATTTGAAACAACTGGGCCTGGTAGTTGAAAATTAACATAAAAGAACATGTCTGCATGCAAAAATTATTATTCTGGTAAATAAGTGTTTGCATATAAAATGAATTCTATAGCTAAAAATATTCTTATTTTATTGATGTTTTAATAAATGTAAGCAATTTAATTTTTACCACAGCAATTTCTACTTTTCAGTCAGAAAATAGTGAGATAATAACAAGCCTCAAAAGTGTCAGTAATTTAAATTTTTTGATATTCATTCTTATCAGCCTCTGTAGACACCGAGTCAGACTTGTGTAACTTTCATGAGGGTAATTTTATTTACATGGGAAAGAGTTTCACTCTGTATGTTATCCCCTTGAAATGAATTGGACTACAAAGGAATGGGTGTTTATTCAAAGTATAAAGCCTAAGGATCTATCCATCATTGATGTTATTTTGTTAGAATACTGTCAATGAATTTACATGAAATCCCTACCCATATTATCTGAACTATTTTGACATCTAACATCAAGAACTTTTTCATCATTGAACAACTTCAAAACTGAATATGTTTTATGAATTCAGTCTTATAAAAAATAGTAGCAGGTTAAGAAATGTTGCAGTAGTTGCACCCTGAATATGGTATGACTTGGTCCTTGCCTCAGAACTTTGCTCTTTTCCTTGTCAGACATCGGTGAACCCAGAATGAGTCCTAAGATGGGCTGTACCTCCAAATTGTGTTGATGATAAAAAAATGTAATACTTATTGACAATGGAAATAAAGATATTGTTGACAGTTAAGATCTCTATTAAATGTGTATATGTCTCTATCAGATTGTCTTTGGGATAATCTCTCTCCCCCTAGTCTAAAATTCAAGATATGGATTTATGCTGAGTTATTGTAAAGATCATAGTTTAAAAAACTTTAGAGTAAAAAGAATAATAATAATAATAAAGCAGTTCTCCTTAGGCTTAAAAAACATACATACATACATACATACATACATACATACATATATTAATATATATAAAAGCTTGGTGCTGAATAGACTATATCTCTTTCTCAGGGATTGGTACCCAGGCAGGATGTAGTTAATACAGCCAATAAGTGAAACTAGTGATTTTATATCTCAGAGGTTTTTCCAAAACTATGGAGCAAATAAGTGCTGTGGAGTTTCAGATCATGGACCTGTGTTTCCATCCTAGAAAAAGGAGTAGTCCTCAGAAAAAAAAATCTCTCCCCTGTTGACATCTGTGTAAATCAGTGATCACAGTCAAATTTAGGGAACAGAAAGTACTCTTTGGTTTCATGCCCTATCTGAAGGAAAAGAGAATTAATTTAGTGATACACATGTAGAAAGGAAATTTGCTGTAGTCTTCATCAGAATCATGTGGAATCAAATTCACATCCAGTACTTTGAAATGCCTCAGTTACAACACAGTCACCACAGAAGTATAATCAATTATCTAAATCACCCCATTGACACTTTTGCCATAGCTGATTACAAAGTTAATGTAATTTTGTTGAATATACTTTGAGTTTAGGTGTCTCTACTCTGTCATCTTTGATTTCTGTTTTTTCCAGAGTGGTATAAAAATGCAAAAGTGATCTCTGCTTTGAAGAACTTAGAAATGCTTAGAACAATGTAAAATTTGTAATTTTGGCTCAAATTCCTCCTTTCACTCACATAATTTGAAAGTATTCAGCTCATTTAGGCTGAAGGGGTTTTTTTTGCTGCAGTTCTCTACTTTTAGAATTTTCATTATGGTTTTTCATTTTTTTCTCTCCTTGTCATAGATAATTAGGCAGCACTTCTGTCTGCTGACATCAGTACATCAAACAGAAGTAAAATCACTGAAAATTTAGTCAGTGAGATACTACCCCAACACAAATGGGGTTTCGAAGGGGTTTTTATTTGGTTTGGGGGTTTTTTTGGTTTGTGGTTTGTTTTGCTTTTGGGTTTTTTTTTCAGTATTTTCCCTTTGCACTACATTCATACCCAGGAGTGAAAAGGTCACCTGTCATCCAAGTGTTTTCTAGCTCTTCAGAGATCTGAAGGAACACCAGAGGTTAAGGCTCTAATATGCACATACCTGTCTATGGTGGGTGCTGCATAAGATTGCTTCTCTATAACATGAAAGCATAACTCTAAAAGGGCATACATGTGACTTTAGTGCACTAAAATACAGAACATATTTATCCCTATGAATCTTTCTCTGTATACCTCTTCCCTGCTTCATTACAGACATTACAGAATCTTCTGAGTTGGAAGGGACCGGCAAGGATCACAAAGTCCAGCTTTTAAGTGAGTGGTCTGTATGAGGATTGAACTCAAAAATCCTTGGTGTTATTAGCACCATGGTGTAACCAACTCATCTGATCTCCTTCTTTTTACATTTAGTAGAAAACTGTTAATAACATAAGGAAAAAAAATAGGTAAAAATTAGCAGCATAATAAAACAATGCAAAATTCTTGCATACATCTATTTTGTCTGTCCTAGAAGAATGGAAACTTTATTTGAAGCTGGGAGCTTTAAGATGAGAGGTTTGTTTGAGCATATTCACAAGTCAGAAAATCATTCTGTTTCCTCAAAAATCTCCTTTTTCAGACTGGTGTGGAGGCTGAAGCAGCTTCTTTCAGCAAGTTTTCTTTGCTCTCTGTCATTTAGGTCATTCCTCACTGATTTAGAGCCAATGAAGCTATCGCCTAGCTCAGTAACAGAAAGGGGCAGTCTCTGCTTCTCTCTCAAATAATTCTCCGAGCATTGCTTTACCCAAGTGTTATGAAATATGTACCGTGTACCTCATGATTCTTAGTTTCCCTAAAACTTTTATATGGGACAAAATGTCAGTAAAGACAGACATTTCTGAAAGCAAACAAACAAAATACTACATAATTTATTGTAAAAGCAAGATTACTGACATTAAAAATAGAAGAAAAATCAGACCTATTGCTGTCCCACACCTCAAATTCATGATAGATGCTTTGTCCAGGGTAAAATGAGAACCTAAATGCACAGCACTAATAATTCTTGAAACCACATCACTGAGAAACAAAATTTAACTTTTAAAAGTATTATTATACAGTTTTAATGCTTAAAGAAGATAGCTGCTTGACTAATTTTAAGAATGCTGTCCAATGAAATGACATTGTTGTCCTTTGGTCTTGGTAGGTGTGCCAGACTATCTTGTCACATTTATTGGTTATCAGAAGCTATGGGAAAATACTTCTTCCAATCTCTGAAATGTGCCTCATAGAAAATATTTTAAAATAATCAGAAATATTTAGAGGTATCCTGGAAGCTTCACTATTCATTGACAAAATAATTTCCTTTTCAAGTTTGGGGCGATTATAGATGACATAATCCAAACAGGAGCAAAATCTTTTGTTTGACACATTTTCTATCAACTAAATACCAATGATGATATTAAAAAAGACCTTAATAATTTGGCTATTCAATTTAAGGCAAAAATTAGTGAAAATGCAAGGAGCTGTTAGCAGTGGAGTCATATAGTCGATGCAAATCTTTATCCTCACTACCGCAGTTTGTTACTTCCTTTGTACATGATAGTAACCCCTCCCAAAAATGACACATACAGAATTTTCATGCCAAAAGTAATCACAACATCTCACCCAAGGAACATCTGTATCATCTGTGGACCACAGATACAGCAAAGCCAAAGAGAGGGACAGATGATACTGCCAAAACTATGACCGTGACTGCACTCGGCACATAGAGAGCCTCATCATCTGCAGAGCTCGTAACATCATATAACATTTTTTATTGGAGGACAGCCTCGGGGTAGTACATCTGAACTAGCCTGTGCTAGGCTTCATTTTACCTGACTACTCATTTGCTCTTTTTAGGATACATTCATATGGGAAGACAACTCCATCATTTCTACCCAAATTCTTCTGAAGCAGGAATGCTATTAAATACTTGTCCAGCAGTCTTGCTTCATTTTCTTCTCTGAGAATTTCTTATAAACATATTCAGTTTTATTTTCGTTTTATATTTCATCAGTCTCGCTGTTCCTTTTCTCTCTTTTTATGCCCCATTTTTAAATATTTTTCAGTCACAACTCGGGGGATTGTGTAAGCTGTCTTTTCCTTGTTGATTGACTGGCTCTACCATTCAGACTCCATACCTTGAAAAACATTTTTTTTTCTTTGCAGTCTAGACTTCTATGTACTTTACAAATAAATTTTGGCCTGTGTTTGGAAGCTTTGTAAGCGAGTCTGAAGGGACCTATTTGCCACATTGTGAATCTCTGATGAGCAGCTCACTGACTGATCCTTAAACACTTGCTCTTTCTCAAGTGAAGGGATTCTTCAGCATTTCATCTGGTTTTGTGATTCAAGCACTGCTCATTTTGTCACCGTTTCTTTCTTTTAACAATATCACAGGTTTGGCCTGATGCTGTTGCTATGGTAACCTGTCCTCCTTTCAATTTGTTTGACCAGGGAACCTGCAATGTAGTTCAATTGTGCAACTGTAACTTAAAAACAGCAGGTGGTATTTTAAAACAAAAGCAGTGAGATCCAGCAAAATCTCTACCTCCTGTCTCTTTAATAAATGTGATCGCCAAGCTTCTAGATTTTTGAGTGGCAATAACTTTTTTCATTTATGAAAAGTATGACACAATAAAAGGAAGGAAAACATACACAGTGCAACAACTGCTACTATGACACTGGAATAAAACTTGAGAAAACACTGAAGAGTATATGTATATTATTTTCTGAATTGCTAATCTCTGGGGTTTAACCTTGAATTTAAGTCATTTTAAGAACAGCAAAGAAAATCCTATTTCTGGTATTACATGATATATATAACATTATATTGTATTATATTATATTATATTATATTATATTATATTACATGTCATAATACAGCTTAACAGAAAATAGTATAATAAGGACAGAAAATTCATATATAAATTAGTGACATAGCACCTTGTGACTCACAGTGAAAATAATTATATTTTACAGTGTGCCAACAAAAATATAAAATGGCATTTTTATAAAGGATTTTCTTTTTCCTTTGTTTGTTTTTAGCATTNACAGAATTTTCATGCCAAAAGTAATCACAACATCTCACCCAAGGAACATCTGTATCATCTGTGGACCACAGATACAGCAAAGCCAAAGAGAGGGACAGATGATACTGCCAAAACTATGACCGTGACTGCACTCGGCACATAGAGAGCCTCATCATCTGCAGAGCTCGTAACATCATATAACATTTTTTATTGGAGGACAGCCTCGGGGTAGTACATCTGAACTAGCCTGTGCTAGGCTTCATTTTACCTGACTACTCATTTGCTCTTTTTAGGATACATTCATATGGGAAGACAACTCCATCATTTCTACCCAAATTCTTCTGAAGCAGGAATGCTATTAAATACTTGTCCAGCAGTCTTGCTTCATTTTCTTCTCTGAGAATTTCTTATAAACATATTCAGTTTTATTTTCGTTTTATATTTCATCAGTCTCGCTGTTCCTTTTCTCTCTTTTTATGCCCCATTTTTAAATATTTTTCAGTCACAACTCGGGGGATTGTGTAAGCTGTCTTTTCCTTGTTGATTGACTGGCTCTACCATTCAGACTCCATACCTTGAAAAACATTTTTTTTTCTTTGCAGTCTAGACTTCTATGTACTTTACAAATAAATTTTGGCCTGTGTTTGGAAGCTTTGTAAGCGAGTCTGAAGGGACCTATTTGCCACATTGTGAATCTCTGATGAGCAGCTCACTGACTGATCCTTAAACACTTGCTCTTTCTCAAGTGAAGGGATTCTTCAGCATTTCATCTGGTTTTGTGATTCAAGCACTGCTCATTTTGTCACCGTTTCTTTCTTTTAACAATATCACAGGTTTGGCCTGATGCTGTTGCTATGGTAACCTGTCCTCCTTTCAATTTGTTTGACCAGGGAACCTGCAATGTAGTTCAATTGTGCAACTGTAACTTAAAAACAGCAGGTGGTATTTTAAAACAAAAGCAGTGAGATCCAGCAAAATCTCTACCTCCTGTCTCTTTAATAAATGTGATCGCCAAGCCTCTAGATTTTTGAGTGACAATAACTTTTTTCATTTATGAAAAGTATGACACAATAAAAGGAAGGAAAACATACACAGTGCAACAACTGCTACTATGACACTGGAATAAAACTTGAGAAAACACTGAAGAGTATATGTATATTATTTTCTGAATTGCTAATCTCTGGGGTTTAACCTTGAATTTAAGTCATTTTAAGAACAGCAAAGAAAATCCTATTTCTGGTATTACATGATATATATANTTCTTTTTCCTTTGTTTGTTTTTAGCATTGGGAAATGAAATTACATGTTATGAATGCTTAGAACCAGAGTCATTCAGAATGGGAATATAAAATTGCCCTGTATTGCTCCATGCTGGCTTTGATACAGGGGTCTTCAGCATCACTACACTTTTCCCTTGAGAGGCTGGAATGGGGAAATTGATGCTGCTAAAACGACTCCCAGTTGCTTCTTCACCTGCGTTGGAGTCTCATTCCTTCTTATAACTCCTATCATATTCTTCTTAACTTAGACCCTTCATCAGTTAACTGATGAATAAAACTACATGGTCCAGTGACTCACAAATCCTCCTGGGCATACTGCCTGCATGAGCAAAATTTTTATTGAGATCTGTTTTATGTTTAATCAAATACAAAATTTTCATTTTCTGGAACATATAGTAGAAGTAAAAGCCCTTAGGCTTTGCCAAGTGGTCTGAAATTAAACAAACTTTCCCAGGATTTAGCTTCTTTACAGGAAAGAAAGAGATTTTGATGAAAAATACAACATCTTTTATTCCCTCACAAAAGGAATCCATCTCCTTTTGGATGCTGAAACACTACTTATCTGTATAACAGATAAAAAGGCTTGGTAAGGACATTCCTGAAATTTCATTTTATTCAGATTTTGATAGAGAATATCCAGCCATGAGAAAGATACAATTTCAAATGTACAAAATCTCTGAAACCTTTTCAATTAAAAGCTAAAAATAAGCAATCCATGCTGACCTTAACTGTGGTGCTGCATGATAAAGAAAATTTATCTGAGTTTTGATTGCTCAATCCTGTTCTGGGAGTAAATTTACCATCACCACATATTTGACATAAAACTGTTTCAGATCAGATCTACAGAAATTCTTTGTTTAAATTAAAACAATTATCTTAATTCTTATGCCTGTGTTGATATTCCCTGGAAAAAAAAAGCAGACGTAAAATGAATTTTCTTTATGTTCTTGCATGAAAATACATAACATACTCTAGGGGGAAGCTGAACGTGCTAAGTTTTTATAGCTGGCTTCAGTATTGGTCTGGATTACTGCAATACTATAAAAAAGAGACATGCTCTCTCCATCTGGATTTAGCATCTATAACAGGTTGTTGCCTTTGACCTCGATCAGGGTCGCACTGAAACATGCCAAATCTCCTGATAAAATAGAAAACTTGAGATGAATTGCTGAAAACTGTGAAAAAAAAATTCAGAATCCCTAGTCACTGTATGTAAGGGTTATCTTGAATGACATTTGAATGATGAAGTAAGTTAATGAATGTCTTGTCCCATATTTTTCAGCTCTAAAGCAATTTTATTTAACTAGTAGAACAAAGTGAGTGCAACAAGCATTTAGATGTAAAGTGAATTATGAATACTTAATCATGTACTGCTGCTTTATAACACAGAAAAAGGACACTTCATTTAATTGTATTCAATTTTTGAACATACCATGAGGATATTTTTCTTTTTTTCTTGAAAGACAAATGTCTTATCATAGTTTTCTGGCTTTAGACAGTTATTTTCCTTTAACATTTGATTCTATACAGAAAAAAAATAAAGAAAGAAGAAAAAACACCAAATATTTGTCAAAATGTAAGATTTCACAAATTTTAGAGTTGGAATTTAATTCAAGTTTAAGGCCCTACTCTGATTGGATGCTATAAAGTGAATTCACTGAAATTTTATTCATAGGAATTTTACTGTAAGTGCCAATATTTTTTATAATAGATAGAATATAATTATTTTTAAAATCTTATTTAGAACTGAAAATAAAGAAAACTTTTCTTTACAGAGACTTTTTTATTTGGTTAAATATTATATAACAAACGATAAAGGTGCATGGATTAGCAGTCTAAAAGTGAGCAAAGAGTAACACCTTTGTTAACTTGAGCATTAATACTTAATCCAAGTTAACAGGAAGGTTAGTTCATGGTCTCCCTAGACTCCTAGCCCAACCAGTCTTACTCAGGGGTCCATGCTTTCTGAATTTGATTTGATAAAAATTTTTACTGGGATGAAGTACTTACTGTTTGTTAAATAGGCATTTTTTCCTCCTGCTTCTACATTTGTGATTGCATTATCATGTTGTAGGCCTTTAGAGACGAAACACAGCAGAAACTCACTCAGGTCCATATTCTTCAGTCAGAATAATATATATACCTTCTTTAAAAACCTAAAATATAGGTACTAGAGCTTTTTAAAACAATGTACTACACAATTCTGTCTAATATCTCCTTTCCTGAAGTCATTATTTCTTATCCTGGTTTAAAAAAACACAGCCAAAAAATTGTCACCTTCTTTTCTGGTAAATGTTACCATATTTAAAGACTACGTAATTTTATTTCTTCAGCCTTCTGTTTTCAAAGCTGTGACAAATCTTCCTGTTTAGCAGACCGCTCTTCTTGATTTCTAATCACGTTTGCCTGACTACTTCATATTTTTTTACTTGATCTCTATCTTTGTTGACATGTTATTCTGAATAGGTAAGTACTTCACTTAAGATCCTTTTGGGCAAAATAGAACATTACTTTGAAAGTCTGAAAGTACTATTCTCTAGCCACTTTTTTTTTCTCTTTTTTCTTGACCTTTTTTTTCTTAAAAACATTGTTAATTGGTAATTAATATTCAGACTACACTTCTGTATAGGCATAAGACCTTATGTGATGTTGTTGCTTATCCAGTCTTTTCCCTATGAGGCATTTTTGCTATCAACAGCAACCCCAGACTCTGAACAAATCCTTAGCTAGATTTTTGATATTTTTTTTAGAAATTTTACTTACTTGACAAAATTATTTTAGTAATAAGAGTACTTGCAGCCCTCACATTCTCCCTTCCTCTTCCCCTATTAATTTTCCAGAGGATCATCCCCAGCTTTGAATATGGGTACTCTGTACTGCATCAAGCTATTAATGAAAACATTAAAGAGTAAGAGATCCAAAAAGAGTTCCCAAAAGTACCCACTAAATATGGAATATTTATAGAACATAGAATATGGATCTTTGTAAAATGTTCCTTTTTGGGAATATTTCAAAGAGGTCTTCATTATCCCTTCCACAATTTTGTATAGTCTGAGATTCCCTTCATTATATATATAAGAATATTATATTTAATCAGATATGCTGTAGATGAGTAAATTATCTTAACAAATAAAGTAAGTAAATAAGCTTATTTGAATATCCTTTTTTCTTGAAATTTTTAAATTCTACAATTATTTAACTTGGATTTAAAGAATTGTCTGCTGAGGAATGTATTTATTAACTTGCCATGTATAGAAAATTCAAATGTCTGCTCTGCGTTTCCTTTGGTTCCATTTCACCTTCATTTGAAGTTGGACAGTATTTTCATGCTTTAGTTATCTTCAGTAATCCCACCTGGTTTCTATCGATCCCTTAAAAGTCAAATGGCACTAATTTTCTTTAGACAGATCTTTCACTACACAAGAATGATCTTTATTAGGCTTACCAAACTGAAGAAATCTACCTAACAATTTTTAAAAATTGATTCCTTTTCTCATTCTAGGTTAACAATATGTAAACTTTTCAACAACATTAATTTTTCTACTTGGATAACTACAAGCTTTTTCTGTTCTGTGGGCATTTGTTTTACAGTGCATACTGATGATAAATAACATTATAAACTTCATATGGGCCATTTTTAGATTTTAGTATCTGTTAAGCATGGTATGTCTTCCACTCATAAAACCATACTTGGAGAATATTTTCCTTCTCCTGCTTTACATTCCATTTATTGTAACTCTTTGAGTCTTGTCCTTCTAACTTCTACACATTATAGAAACTCTTATATAGTAAACCCCAATAATGTGAAATCATTTTCACATTTTATATATCTCTATGTTAAGTTTCAGGTCAACTGAGAGTACACAAATTAGCTATTGTCCTTTTCCTGCACTACTCTGCCTTCTCTTCAGTTTCTCTAATCAACACTTGCACACCTAATAATAACATTATTTTAAAATATGTCATTTAAAATACTGTTTTCTATATTATTTTATTCCCAAAGTGTTTCATATAGTTTCTTTGTTATTTTTAGTCTACTGATAAATATGCTGTACAAATCTACAGCTCCTATAGGTCTTTCACTTCCTGAGAATGAAGAACTGTTTTATTCTACTTTTATAGTCACATACATTGCCTTTGACACAGTGGATATCTTCCCTCTTGTCAGAATCTAGTGGAGAGTCTGTTTCTCTCTACTCTCCATATCAAACTTTTTGTCACCAATTCATTCCAAGAAATTACTGGATAATCTATAATTTATATTGATTTTGTGAACACATCAATGTAAGTTGGAAGTCTTGTTACTGTAATGTTATTCTGTTTATCTGATTTTTTTTTTTCTTGTGGAAACAATTTTTTTCTCGTTTCCTTAAAAAGACAATAAACTAAAATCCTCTTAACTTCCAGATTCCCTGTTCAAGAAAATTGTCATCTGACTACATTCAAACTACTGAGTTAATTCACACTAACCAAATAGCTCAGACACTTCCCTGAACTGGACCTTGTCTTTTTCAGTAATGTCTAATATTTATATATTTTTGTTTATCTGATTATTACTTATAAATAATACTTATAGTAATAAGTATGAAATTAAAAAAAAATCAAAGAAAACATATATTACCTTTCTCATTGTTACACCATATTGATCACTGGTTTCCAACAATGCATATATTTTTTCTTCATGACTTTCAGGAGCATATGCAGATCAATTGCATGAATTTAAAGCAGAAGTATTTGTGGTGTAAATAATGAAAGTATGGCAATAGGATATCTGTGCAGAAGATTAATTTTATATATTGCTAAGTACTATCTGAGAATTGTATTACTCCCTGGATGTTGCCTGGTTGTTTGCAATGGCTGCACATGAAATTTCAGCTTGAATAACTGAAAATAGTTATTTTTTCTTGGGGACAGTCTTTAACATAAAAACTACCTGCAGAATTGGAGGGACCAAGACTGAAAGTTCGCTAGTATTTTTCATCTAATTTTTCATTAAAGCCTCAAGTCATTTGCCTGGAAAGAAGCCTTGCTCTAGCTTCAGTTATAGAAGATTTCTCTTTTTATTTTGCATCATATTGTACAAAATACATTCGGGCACTGGATCATAGGAAAATTGCAAAAATTTTGAAATGTATGTGTGATTGCAAGGGTTACATCTCATAACAGAATAAACAAATATATTGGAATATATTTAATTCAGAGAAAATGCATCATATTTATCAAATAAAATTTCCATGATGCTGTTACTGTGCTGTGTAGCAAAACAGAAGAAGGTTAATTTCAGTCTTAATACATCTGCAGCTTTGACAGATGATAAAGAACCATATAAGATACTGAATCAGGTTAGGAAAATATTCCACCTTTAAACATTTATTAATCTTCAGAGATTAACTTTTGTGAGGTACAAATAGTATCAACAATTCTGACAGAACTAATTTTAAATAAATTGCGATATTTTGTATGGAAATAAGAAAGAGGTTTAATCAAAAGAAAGATCCACTCTTTCTTCCATAATATGCACTGTTAATATGCACTGTTGGGTTTTTTTTAAAAAACAGACATACATCTTAATGACTTTTTGATTGAAAATTTCATGAAGTGTATTATCGCTATTTCATCACACCTAACAGTGATTATATTATTACATAAGCAAAAAACCAAAGTGGTCTGTCTGAAATAAGGAAAGTAAATTCAGGTAAAAATTATGCAAAACAAACAGACTTAAATGAGCTGTTGGTTTGCAACAGGAAAGTCCTCCTATTTGGCTATAGTATTGCATATACCATTGAAAGAAAATGCAGCTTGCAGCCAGAACAAAACATCCAATAATTTTGTTGTCATTTAAGTAATGTGAACATTGTGGTTTCTGTTTTCAGAGAAAAAAACAGATAATTAAATCACATTATGAAGTGAAAGATTTAGTGATATTAGTACAGTGAGAGCCTAGACAGGAAGGAATAATCACTGTTTCAATTTGCATGAGCAAAAAGTAGTGCAGATGTGTGGGAAAAGAATTACGTAGTCTTCTTTTCATTAAAAAAACTATTTTCAGGGGAAATTGTTGAAATAGGCACTGTAAGTAATTCTTTTGATTTACATAGCAATTTACACATATTAGTTAGCATTATCAAAAATATATTTATTTGTAATAGGTGAGAATAGGGCTCTGAAAGAAGCACTCTAATTGTATTCCCCAGTTCTTGAAACTATTGTTTTAGTTGTTTGTTATGTAGTTTTCATGTAATTCATAGAATCTTTCTTAAAAGTAGTTGCTTTTCTTTGTGTTTCATAACCATCCTCCTGAAAGATGGTCCCAGAGCTTTACAGGTATATGTATTTTATTGATAGACTATTATGGCTGTTATTAATTTTAATACATGTTCCAGCGACAACTTCTTAGTATAGATAATCTTGGGACAGAAAATCAGACAAAGGGCTTTTATCCTCCCTTGTGTTTATCTTGCTGTTATGTTTATGTACAGAAATCCAGTTTGCTTGATTAAATTGACTGAGGTATTTTAGTTGCCTAATGTGACAGAGTTCACATTACATCTATTTTTATTACCCTGAATCAGCACTGTAATTTTGATCCGTCAGCCTTGCTCTGCTTTGCCTTGCTTTGTTTTCTCCTCTCTGAGGGAATATTCTCTGGTTCAAAGGTGTTTCCCACGCCTTCATTAGTGTTCCAAGATCATAACTAGCTTACTCAGCTATGAATCACCTGAAAGCCTGCCCATCACTCATCTCCTTTCAAGATGACACTGACCTTCAGTGTTATTCATTTCCCTTGCCTCAGAGAAAAGTATTTCTTCAATTTTAGTTCCTATGCATTTCTGGTTTTAATTATATTTTCCTATGAGCCATGGCTGTACTTGGCCTGGATGGGGTTTGGCTGGTATGAAGTCAAATGTTTTTCATAGATATCCTTATGATGCTTTGATTTGGATTTTTGAGTGACTGTGGATAATGCACCCATGTGTCGTCCAATGCTGTGCAGCGCTAGCACATGGTTATGGCTCTCTGTGGCTGTCCCTGCCTGCCCCCAGGGGTGAGCAGGCGAGAAGTTGAGAGGCAACACAGACAGAAGAGTTGACCCAAGAGAGCTGACCTGAACTTGCTGAGGAGCAGCTACTGAGAGAGAGTTGGGGCCTTCTTCTAATTTAGTCATTGCTCATCCTGGCTGGCATCGATTTTCATGCAGGAGGTGTTGAGTAACAGCCTTTGCACCACCTCTCTCCACTTTTCATTTCCTTTGCTTGTTAAAATACTTTATCTCAAATCAGGAGTGCTTTTTCTTCACTTTTTTGCTTTCTATTCTCTCCCCCTTCCCAATGAGGGAAGAGGTAAAGTGAGTGACTGAGGGAGAGACTGAATGACTCTGGGTGCTTAGTTGCTGGATAGAGGCAATCCACAATAATGCATAGAAGTCCTAAAACTTTTAGTAGTTCTTCTTTGTACAAAAGTAGTTACCTAATAACATTATATGAGTTGCCCTGTTGTCATCTATCTTTGATAAAGAAAGACTGCATTTTATTTAATTTTTCTTTTATCTCCAAATTTTTGTTCTCTCTTATTTGAGATCAAGCACTTCAGTTTTGTGTTTTCATGGATTTCCTTCTCTCTCTTTTTCCACAGTCTTAACTCTTGGTCCACCCCTAGCATGATATAATATAAAAATATTTCTCAGTGTATCTGGAATTTAAGCATAACTTCCTTTAGAACACATACACATAAAAACAAATGTTAATGTCCTTAATTTACAAATGTAAGAGGAACAAAATTTTCTATTGGGAGAAAATGATCAAAGTACTGACAGCAGATACGTAACATACTTCAGTAAGACATCAACAGCATGAAAGCAGCACAGCATCTGGACCTTTTTCTGCAAGTTGCATCCTATATGACATTAAATGCAGGAAGATAGTTGAAGTCAATTTACATTTATCAGGGGGATCAAATTACACAGAATTCCATATTAATTTTGCATCCACATGTAGATTAAATTAATCATTATTAAAAAGACAAAGTTATTATTCACCAATAATGGAAAATATCTGAACTTTATCCAAACTAAGAAGGAAATCTATATTGATTGTAATTAGTCTAAGGGAAAGTAACAAAGATCTAATGAGTATCTTCCCTAAATAGTAATTAATAGTGAATGTCAGAGAAAAATTACAGAGAAGAACAAGTAAAAGTAGTACCCCCACTGTATTCTCTTATGTTTGGCAATTTATGCCTCAAGAACTTTCTGAACTAGTTCAATAACCATGATTTTTTTCTGACCTCCAAATTTATGCCAGTTTTTGGTGTTCACAGCTTCCCACAGCAAGGGTTCCACAGATCAGCTACATATTGCATGAAACATAATTTTCATTCATGTGTTTTGAAATTACCCTCTGCTAATTTCTTGTGATATTTACATTATTAGTACAGGAATAAGTGTTGAACAATCACTGTCTATCAGTTTTCTGGTATGATCAGCTCCATGAGTATCTCAGATTCTCACCAATAATCACCTGGGTTTTTTTAATTTGGAAAAATTCTTTCAGTCAATCCCTTCATTAAATCTATGTCTTATCACTTTTCTCCAGACTTTTTACCTTTTTACTTTAATAAAATATATGAGATATGAATTATTGACCACCCATATTATTGAAACATGAGTGAGCAATTGGAATTGTGTTCTCCCTTCAGTTGCATAGTCCAATTTACCTGTCAGAACATGCACAGGGTTGTCTCTCTCTCATATTAAAACATATTTCCTATATTTAGTAAATATATAGACCATAGAAACACCTGCAAGTTACTGTAGGAAAGATGGAAATGTTCTTCACAGTTATTTTCTTAATGCTTTAAAGAATTATTCAGTTCTGGTAATTTTTTTAAAGAAGTGTTGCAATATTCACTGCTGATCACAGGTCCTTGAAAATGTATTAAAAATTATTCCCAGGGCAGGTAAAGCATTTTTTCTTTGTTGTGAAGAGAATTTATTAAATTATTACATGAACTCTTAAAAAATCATTTTTAAGTTTTTACATTTTTTTGTCCTCAAATTAAAAATAATCATTGAACAGGCCAAAATAACCTGCCACACTTTGCACTGGAAGCCATTCAATCTGTTTTGCCTCCTTAGATAAATGAAAATATATTTCTTGGCATTCATAAGATACCAATGTGTTATTTATTTGGATTCCTTACGAACAACTTTATCCTATGTAGATTTTAAATGCTATGCTATTTTCTTTTTTGATTAGACCTCTTAAAGCTAAGTTATAAAATGTTGAGAAACTTTTTTATTAAGATAATAGCTGTTTTTCAAAGGTTATTTAACTCATTATTTCAAAACTTCACTTTCAAAATGAGTGCAGTTTGATCTTTTTCTTTGTTCTTGAGGAGTTGGTTTTGGTGAGAGCTGTAAAATAGGATTATTCATTGATTAGATACAAAAAAGCAACATATTAAAGTGGAGTCACACGTGAAATTGTAATTTAGTGTATGTTCAGTTTGCTATTAAGAAAATCTTTCAATGACTTTCAAGCAACATGGATTTTGTACACATTTTGATGTAATTCATAATGTTACCTCCCAAGTTTTAAAAACAAGTAACAGAGCATCTAACTTCCCCACTAGGGCTAAACTGAACAAAGAGACAAAGAGAAACCTACACAGATTAATTAGTACTGTTCAGTTTCTCAGCTGAAAAATTAGTATGGAGAGACAGTGAATAGAAGCATATAATGGTATCCAGTAGATCCTACTCTAGGAACCTGCAGTAATGTATTCATAGAAATGAAACATTCTGTTATAACTATTCTAAGTTGCTGACCTGAATTAGATTGATATTCACTTTAAACAAGTAAACAACAAAGACCCTTTGATGGCCCTTTGCTATCATTAAAGGGAAAATTCCATAGTGGCAGTGCAGTTTGAAAACTATTTTAACTACACACGACTAGGCAATGAATATTGAAATAAAATGTTGGAATTCACCTCTCAAAAGAAGTTTGATATGTCTCCATTTTGTAGAGATTTTTTACTGAAATATTCTCAGATTTATATATCACATAGAACTATCATTTTCTATCTATAAACATACATACAAATATAACACATTATCTAAAGTTCAAAGAATTATTTACTAATAAGGATCTGTGTCTGACAGAAAAAAAATATTCAGCAGTTCTGTTTCTTGACTTTTAATAGAGTTTCAGTTGAACAACAACATACTTTTCAGTTAAAATAGGAAGCTTAATTCAACTCCATTATGGCTTTAACTGTGGTGTTAAGGAGAGACCTCGAGAAAAGCTTTGGACAGGACATTTGGAAAGCAAAACATTAAGGCTTTGAGCTTCTAAATGAATAGAAGCAGACACAGACAATAATACTGAGAGGGTGTTTGGGAGGGTTTGGGGATGTGATTTTTGAGTTGGTGTTTTTTAACATTTTGGTAGAAGTTTGGTATAGTTTTTTTGGTCATTTTGTTTGTTTTGTGTTTTTTTTCAACACCAGTGTTTTAATCTTGTATAAGAGATACTCTTCAAAGTATGAATACTTTCATCTGTAGGTGACATAAAGAAAGCAGATTTCTCATTTCTTCATTCCTTCATTCTAAAGGATGATGGCTTCACTCACAATGGGGTAAAAGCTTTTGGTGCAACTGCATTATATTTCAGTAACTTACCTGGAGGATGATGATAATAAATATATAAACATTTAAATTCCTTCATTTCTAGAATTGTATAGGGCTTTTTAATTTTTTTAAAGGCAAATCACATCTATTGATCACCAGAAAACATCTCTCTAAGTATAAAATTATCTACATGGATTTTCTTCTTCTATTGTGAATTTAATTAACTAAAAGACTTTTCTATTTCATCACTGCACTTGTCATTAGATATGGCATTCCCCATCAGAACATTTAGGTCCTTATTTTGAATTGGTACAAAATCTACTCTTTTATAAATTTATTTAGGACATAAATAATTTTAATTGTCTTAGATTTAAACTGTCTTAAATTTAATTTAAACTGTCTTAAATTTTATATACATTGATTACAATAATTTGTTAAAATTTCCAATTTCTGTAATTCTTAGGCTGTTATTTCCTGTGCTTTAAAAAGGCAACATTTAAAAGCAATCATAATTCCAATGTCACTTTTTCATCATTAGGAGAACAAACTTATCTCACCTTCCCTTCTCTTTTGCTTGTCAACGTTTTGAGGGTTGAGGTAAATTTCTTCTGTCTGTTACAACGGTGTTGCTTTTATATTTCAAAGAAGTTTGTCATGGGAATAGTGGTTAACTCAGAATTTTAGGTCCCACACCTAATATCTGACCATATCTCAAAGACAGAACAGATAATTTGGTTTTTTACCCTTGACTGAATAATATTCATCTAGAATGTGCTATACGTGGGGTGGCTATATTGTTCTGCAGATCATCAACAGTGCTTTGGCCCTGAAACAAGTTGATAACATCACCATCTGTTTTGACAACCTTCAGTTTTCCTACATTTTAGATTGGTGGTTCTTGGAATTTTTCAACTAAATCAAAGCCTTCCCTCCTATTTTCTCTGGCATGAATGGGATTATTTTTCAGAGAATACTAATGACACAAAAGTGTTTTGATGTACATTGTGCCTTCCATGGGCACTCCAGAAAGCTTTTGAAACATTATCCACAGTGAATATAAATACCAGTGTAATGGTATAATTTGTAAATTACATGCTTTGAGATCTCATGGACCTGTGTGTGGACAGAAAGTTCCTGAAGTGAATCACTTTGGCATTTTACTTGCTATGAATAGGCTGATGTCATGGTTTCATCCCAGCCAGCCACCAAGCACCATGCAGCCACACGCTCACTTTCCCACCAGCAGGATCATAGAGACAATTGGAAAGATCAAAGAGAACATGTACATTGTGATTTTAATAGGAAAAGCAAAAGTTGTGCCCACAAGCAAAGCAAAACAGAGAATTAATTCACTGCTTCTAATGGGCAGGGATGTTCAGCCATCTCAGGAGTGCCATTGTGTAGCAGTGACTTGGGAAGACAAATATCATCACTCCAAACATCCCCTTATTTCTTCCTCTTCTGCCCAGTCAGACTCACTAGTCCTGGCTGAGTCTCCTCCCAACCTCCCATGCACTCACAACCTCCTTGACAGTGTGGCTGTAAGAAAAGAAGGAAAGACCTTGTGTCTATGTAAGTACTGCTCAGCAATAACAAAAATATCTCTGTATTATCAACCCTGTTGTTGATAATTTGTTCAGCACAAATCCAAACCCAGCCCTATATCAGCTACTGTGAAAAAAATTAACTCTATCCCAACCAAAACCAGCAGGAATGACAAACAGAAAATAGTGATTTTATGAGTTAGAAGTAGAGGAACAAAAAAGGAGCAACAGGCTTTTAAAAAAAATCTTTAAATCAATATTGGGAGTGCAAGTCATTCATACATTTGATGGAGACATGGGGATGTGGCACAGAAGGGTTTAAAATGGGGGCAGAAGATATAATCCTTTTCGTATTTGAAATAAAATAGTTATCAGCAACAGACTTTTGGCTGACATTTTAAAATTATATTATGTCATGACTTGTGATGTCCTTACTATATAGGTGTAGCCTTACAATTTGTACTCAGTTTGCAAAATGTTTGTGAAGCCACATTTCCTAATATACTCTAATCAAAATATTTTTTCCTGTGTGATATCTGAGAAATTCTAAACCAAGATGTTTTACAGAGTATTTAAAGATGCTTTCTGGAAGAAATATCAAAAAGCCACGTATTATACATCACATAATGACACTCCTTTAAACCACTCCATGAAATGCAGAGAATTTATATAAAATCACCAGAAAACTATGCCTAATGTAAATGAGACAACGTGTTTCCCCATCTCATGGCCACTTTATGTTTGGAGAGGTTTCAGAGATAGACTGTGAAGTAGAATGGCCTACTATAGTAGTATAGACTATAATCAATGTAAAATTATATTAAATCTTCCATATATCTCCCTAAATAAGCTCTGATATTCAAAAATATAAATCCTAATAGGAAAAAACTAGACCAGCCCACTGATCCAATTCAGTAAGTTTTAGGATCCATCATCAGAAAGTTCTTCCTGTAGAAAGAAGAATATATCTCCTCTGAAGCTGCACTCACAGAATTCTTAATTTGCAAAGAGGCACTACTCTATTATTTGGGGGCAAAATTAAACAATTATGAACCAACAAACAACACATAAATACACAAAAAAAGGTGCACTGTTTAAGCAACTTAATTAAGAAAGTATATGACTATAAAATTTAAAAGAAATTAATTTCAGGCATACCTTTCCACTTTGTTCTGCATATCAAAAATATCCTGATAATATTAATTGTAGCAAAACAACTGTCTAAACCTCATCACATATTTCCTTCTAAGATTAGCCTGTGAAGTACAGCTGAGAACATCTCAGTGCCCCTGCAATTTTTTGTTGTGGCTCTACCCCATTTGAGGAGGAACCACTTCTCCCAGTTCCCATGGAATATAACCCCAGATAGCCTGAGATCACAAGCTGAATAAACATTAATTTCAAAATTATAATATATTGCAGATTATGTACAGAGGACCCTGCTGAGATAGTTGACCTGAAACAAAAAAGACAACTCTAAAAAGTACACATACTTTGGTTATGATCCACCTGGTATGACAAGTTAAGAAACTGTTTGGTTTCTTGTATAGCTGCAGTTGATGCAAAATATTCTTTCTTTAAATATACTTCTGAGCAGGGGATGAGATTTTCCTTAAGGCTTGTGAGATCACCACCCAGACTGAAACTTCCCCCCAAATGCTTTATGTTGTTCATATATTTGATGCTTAATCAAACTATCCATTTTTGACCCTTCTAAGTATTGACTTTTACTACACAGAATGTCTCCTAATATGGTCAAGTAGAGCCATCTGACCAGCTGGAGAGTAAACACAACATTATATCATGGCCTGTAGCTTAGTCTCCTTAAATCTGGTAAAAATATGGGGTTCTGGAAGGAAAAAATTCATAAATTTGACGGAGTTTAATGTTTTATGTAAGTCTATTTACCTCTGTGTGTAGCTGTTGTAACATGAGACCTGTTAAAAGAACTTCAGTGGATGAAGCACGACTCCTATTTTGCTGCCAAGAAAGTTGAAAATGTCAGCTCTTAATATTAGAGGTTTCTTGTCCTTTTTAGTATTTACTTTGTTTTAGTTCATAATGCAGTTCCAACCAGGAACAGATTGAAAGCTACTCCATGTGTATTTTTTGTTCTTTTCTGCCTTTTAAAATGAGAATTCAATTTCCTAGATTTCAGCAGTTTCCCAGCTCATCACAAAATGATGTTCCACTTCTTTCTTTTTCACAGGAAGATGACTGAGAAAAGAGAGGTGATAACTGCTTGGTGCTGGTTAATCAGAACCAACCTACAGCTGAGCTGATCATGAATTTTGTGCAGCAGCAAAGGAATAATACTTAAGGGAATTCTATGGTTATCTGTAGTTAAAAAGAAATCACATTTTCAGCATTTTGTGCTTAACATGGATATGTTTTACAGTGTATCACACTGAGCACAGCCACATGGTATCACTCCAGTTTTTAGCATGCTTTTGTGATTAAGGGAATGTTGTGCCAATCACATAAATTTTTGGCATAGAAAATAACTCAGTTCATGAGAAATTTTAATTTGCTTGAATTTTTGTGATCAAACAAAAAGTTTCATTAGCAGATTCATTCCAAATATTTGGTCTAAAATATATTTTTTATGTTTGATCCAAAATAAGAGAAAATCTGTGGGGTTTAAATTCTTTTGTTCTTGCATTCTTATATTTTTCAGGATCAGGGGCTTGTTGGGGGTTGTTGTCTCAACAGACCCTTATATATTTGGTGATAAGTTTCCTGCTCTTACTGATGCCTCTAGATCTTAACAAAACTTCCATAGTATCCTTTAGTAACAGAAACAGAGTCAGCTTTTGTTCTTTGCCTCCAGAGTATGATTAGAATTTTATGAGTGTTGTACTACTAAAACACTGGACATTATTTCTGATCTCCTGGGCCTTCCTGACTGACTTGATCTGTCAGTCAGAGCTGGGTTTCCCAAGTCTTTACTTCTGAGACCTCAGTCTTACAAAACTGCACTAAACAATCTGCCTGAAGCTTGGAAATTGTAAACATGCTATCTCTGTAATTATATTTTTGCCTTTTTTTTTTTTTTGTCATTTTGCAATTTGCTTTCAATCCATCTGTGCTTGCACAAATTCATTTCAGGATACAAATGAAGATGAAACCCCCAAATAATTGAATAAATAATACTCTTGCCATTTTTCTGTGTCGTGCCTTGACAATAATTATTCATAGAATATATCAGATATCATAGTTCTTACTAGTATTGTAATCTCTATAAATGATTAATAGCACAAAATGTATATGAAGCTATCTGTGTCCAATGAGACCTGCTGAAATTCACATAGTTAATAATTCTAACATATGTCATTATGGATAAATGTGATGGATACCTTGCCTAGTGCCAAATGCCACCCAGCTGCTCTCTTACAGCCACTCCCCAACAAGACAGAGGGAGAAAATAAGATGAAAAAGCTCATGAGTCAAGATAAAGGTGGAGAGATCAGACATGAAATGCAGTCTTGGGTAAAACAGACTTATCTTGGGAAAAAGGTTGAGTGGAGTTGCTGCGCAGGAGTGGTGCTCCTCAGAGCTGGGCATTGGGACCAGCACTGTTTAACATCTTTGTCAGCACAGTGGGATTGAGTGCACCTTCGGTGTGTTTATTGACAGCTGTGTGGTGAGGTTGACACGCTGGAGGGAAGGGTTGGTATCCAGAGAGACCTGGATAGGATTGAGAGGTGAGCCTGTATGGATCTTGCAAAGTTCAAAAAGGCCAAGTGCAAGGTCCTGCACATGGATTTGTGTAATCCAAGAACAAACACAGGGTGGACAGAGAATGAACTGAAAGCAGCTATGAAGGGAACAATTTGGGGTGGTTGGTTGACAAAAAGGTCCACATGACCTGGCAATGTGCACTTGCAGCCTAGAATGCTTTGTAAGCAGCATGTCAGGAGATCAAAGGGGGTGATTCTGTCCCTCTTCTTCAGCTCTAGGGTCCTCAACACAAGAAGGATGTGAACCTGTTGGAGCTAGTTCAGAGGAGGGCCACAAAGATGATCAGAGGTCTGGATGACCTGTTCTTTGAAGACAGGTTGAGAGAGTTGGTCATTCAGCCTGGAGAAGAGAAGGCTCTGAGGAGACCTTATAGCACCCTCCAGTATCTAAATGGGGCTACAAGAGCTGAAGAGGGATTCATACAAAGACATGTAAGGATTAATGGCTTTAAAATGACAGAGGGCAGGTTCAGATTAACTATTAGGAAGAAAGTCTTAACTGTGAGGGCCATGAGGCACTAGAACAAGTCACCCAGAGGAGTTGTGGATATCCTATCCCTGGAAGTATCCAAGGTCAGGTTGGATGGGGCTTTGAGTAGCCTGATATATTAGGAGGTATCCCTGCCTGTGGCATGGAGTTTGGAAATAAAAGATCTTCAGAATCCCTTCTAACCCAAACCATTCTAAGATTCTGCCTGGGTCTGCAGTTAGAGACTGTTGTTAGAACCTGTAGTCACAGTGTAGCCAGGTAAAAGCCTGCATTCATAGTCTGCAAACTGATACCTGCATCTCACTTTGCTCCCAGTCATCTCAGTTGAACAAAGCTCTTCTTTTTAGTCAGGTGATGTATGTCTGTCATAAGCAGTTCCAGTACCTACAGTAGCTGATACATATGCTTTATCTTGTGCGCCAAGTTTAGGATGAAATGAATAATCATTCAGAGGTATTTAATTGTTTCTGTTGATTAAAATGTGGACATTAATCTTCATCATTGGGTAGAGTACAAATTGTAAGTTCAATTTTCCTGGGTTACTCCCATGTTTATTCCTTTTTAATTTACCCTATTAAAAACAAAACAAAACCAAGACAAAAACCAACAAGAAAAAGCCCTTTATTGAGTCAGGCCTAGAGTAACATCTTTAAGCATTGCATTTTAAAACTATTGCTCTCAGAAGTTATGCAGTGTCAAAAGAGGAAAAAACTCCGTCTATCTACTTCTGTTACTTGTCTGAGAAAGGAGAAGAAAGAAAACAATTATCATCAAAAGCATCAAGATCTCAGCTGGTGATCCGGAACAGTAACAAACAAATACTTAAGCAGGAAACAGCTACATTTTATTCACAAGCTTCCAAAATTATATGTTAAGAATTTTGAATTTTCTTTTTCCCTGGTTTAATTCAAGACAAAATATTAAAACATAAGACCATGAGAAAATATGTGGGGTTTTTATTCCTTAGCCAACAGGCAATTTTTACTGAAAACAAAATTGTTACAACACAGCAAAGTTCTTGATCAATCCTTACAGTGCGATGCCCTCCACTGTGAACAAATAAATGGTATGTGTGAAAGATAATTAGATAGTGGTTTGGAAATAATATTATATCATCACAGCAGAGAGTCACAGGTCATGCCCATACTGTGCAACAGAGGGAAGTACAGACTTCCTTAACTGGCCCTGACTGATTCAGCTCTGCAGCAAGCAGCAGGAGAGTGAAACCCAAGCTGTATTCTGTTTGGGCTGATTAATCATGCTAACAGGGATATAGTGTTACTGGGACTGAATCATAAAAACATGCTGGGTGTTATGCTGCACCATGGAGAAATGATTGCTTGAGCCAATGAGAATGAATATCTCTATCAAAATATTGTATTCTCCAGCACAGTCTTTGTAAGTTTCAAAGGGGACTTTTTCCAGGATTTGTTTTATTGCAACAAAATAGATTTGGGTTGTTTTTTTATTTTCAGGAGGAATGATATGGGTGTTCTTATTAAAATAAATTAAGGGATCTCAACTGGAGGTGAATTTTGGAATACTCCAATCATTGTTTCTTCAAATTTTAGTGTTTCTTGTGATAATGTGATTTTAGTTTGCTTTGAATAAACTGTCTTCTGATGTTGCCATAAAACCTCTTAGATTTCAGGACTCTAATATGACACAGTTTTCAAAAACAAGTCAGTTATATTTCATGTAGGTGTAAATCATTGAATCCTTGGAAAAGTTGGAAAAGTAAGATAATAGAGTGCAACCTTTCACTGAGGATCGCCTTGTCAAGTAAACCATAGCTCTAAGTTCTGTATTCAGTCATATCTTAAATACTTCTATAAAAGGTGACCACCTTCCTTGGGGGCCCACTACAAAACTTAACCATCCTTTCAGTGAAAAAAAAAAAAAAAATCCTAATATTTAATCAAAACCTACCCTGGTACAGGTTGAGGATTGATTTCTTCTCATCCTGTCACTTATTACCTGGGAGAAGAGATATCCAGTTCAGTACTCCCTCTTTCCAGCTAGTTGCAGAGTGATACAGTCTCTCCTGAGCCTGATTTTCTCCAGGCTCGATAACTCCAGAGACGTCAGCTGCTCTTCATAAGACTTACTCTCTGGAGACTTCTTACTTTGTTGCTCTTCTTTCAATACAATCCAGAGCTTCAATGTCTTTCTTGCAGTGAGGAGCCCAAAACCAGTATGAAAGTGAGGGGCCCAAAACCAGTATGAAGTATTTGAGGTATGACCTCACCAAATACAGGGGAATCATCACTGCCTTTGTCTGCTGCTTACACAATTGCTGATACAAGCCAGGCCATCACTGGCTTTTCTGGCCACCAGGGCACACACTGGTTGATGTTCAGCTGTGCACATTCAGCTGGCTGTCTACCAGCACTCCCAGGTCCTTTTCTGCTGGGCTGCTTTCCAGCTACTCTTGTCCAGCCTGTAGATCTACATGGGGTTGCTGGGACCCAGGTGCAGGACGTGGCACTCACCCTTGTGCAATTGGTCTCAGCCCATTGATCCAGACTGTCCAGAAATCTCTGCCGAGCCTTCCTGCCCTCCACAGGTTGACACTCCCACCCAACTTGATGTTGTGTGCAAAATGACTGTGGATGTCTTCTACCTTCACTCAGGAAGTTGATAAAGATATTTAATGGGACTGGCCCCAGCGCTGTGTAGGAGAAGGGAATACAGGTAGCCTCACCCCTGATAAATAACAGCTGTATCCAATAAGGACAAGTGAAATAAAAGAGGGGGTTAGCTAGTAAGGGGGGGGAAATCATTATGGAGGAGGAACCATGAGGAGCACGAAGGAGAGAATTACTGCCGTGAGGTCAGCCTGGGTCTGCAGTTTGAGCCTGTTGTTGGAAACTGCAGTCACAGTCTAGCCAGGTAAAAGTCTGCATTCAGAGTCCACAAACTGATACCTGCAGTCACAGTTTAGCAGGAAATAACCAGCACTCAGAGTCTGTAAGGGAAACCTACAGCAGGAGCTTGCTGCAGCCAGAGTCAGTGAATGATTGGAGTCAGGATGGCTGAGCTGTGAAGAGGAATAAACCAGGACCCTCTTTATGCTGTGACAAACAAGAAGTCTGTGCCTCAGCTCATTTTTACCCTCTAATAAGGGGACTGCTGCAACAATACTGGGTCTTGGGGAGCACATTTGTGACCAGCCACAATCTGGATTTAACTCCATTCACCACAACTCTTTGGGTGAAGTTCCCACTTTTCCTAAGAATAGTGTTGTTTAAAGATTATTAAGTGGAAAAGACAATCATTTTCTGTCTTGTCAAGGTAAGTTTATGTATGTAAAGGTTTCAGACAAACTCCATACTAAATTCCACAGAGTCAGAGCAGAACAGTTTTACAGCAATTCAAATGTCAATTCTCATACATTATCAATTGTTTTAGCTCCCCTTTTCTTGTCAACATTTTAGAAATAGGATTGGACAGACTGGCAGGTGATTGCAGTCTTGTGTCCTAAGCAGAATAATTTAATAGTGATAATAAAAGGAAAAGGTGAGCTATTCTGAGCTTGCACAATACTACTGCTTATACAATGCCAGATGTGTGCAAAGAACACTAAATTTTCCTTGTGCCATAATATTTGTTTCAGTTTCTTTAGTAGAATAAAAATGATACATATTTTATAGGCTTATAAATGTGAAACTTTCATAAAGTACATTCAGTAAGTTGCCAAATAAATCAGGAACATATTTTAAAAATGTATGAACAGTTGCCTGCTTTCATATATAAATTCACTTTAAAGGATCTGTATATGTCAATATAATAACTGGATTAAAGCTGTATATCTAACCTACAGTCCTCCTAGCATTTCTGTAAATCTTCTTCATTGTCAGAAAAACAAACCTTTAGGTGAAAACTTATGATAATGGAGACTTCTTTCTACAGTAACTTTTTTTTTTCACTCTGACAGTAGCCACAAAGTGACATACAAGGTCTGAAAATACCACCTACATCAATATTTAATGAAGTGTGGTTGCTGACTTCTTTTGCTTGGTGTGCAGTAAAAATAAATGTTTCCATTGTAATTTTCAACCTCTATCCACATTTATTAACACAGCAGAACATCACAGTAGGGAAGGGAGGAACCAAACACAGAATTACAAATCCATTTTACAAATAAAGCTGTTGCCAATTCCACGTTAGTGTGCTCTTAAGTTCAGTTTTCTAGTTCTCTTTTGCATTCACAATGCTTATTCATAAAGCCTAGCTAAAATCTTCCTTGCTATGGAGATAGTTTTCATGTATGCAAGCAATTGTTATTGGCATCAGAGGGAGCTACACAATCATCAAAGGGAGTAAAGGCTGTATTTAGGGCTCATTTATTATTTTTGTACATGGCAAATTTCTACATCCTTTGCCATGGTTAAAGAGAACTCAGTACAGGGATAGGGATATAAAACCATATTATAATCCTGAGATTGCTTGAGTAATGGGCTTCTCCACAGTCTATGCTGGGACTGGTATTCTATGTAGTGCCATCTGACACTATTCAGGTGTCATGGGATCCATTTCCTTCCCTTTCTCTCGAATAATGATAAGAAAGATCCAGCCAAAGATAAAACATAAGGTGTTCTTGAGGGCTTCTTCTAATGGGTGCTACAATGGTTGATAATACTCAAGTAAGGCAAAGTTATTCAGACGACAGCATTATCCAGACCTTACAAATGTGTAAAGACAGCAGGGAATATTTTCACTTCTTGCTGTAGCCCTGGCACAGATGAAGTATATAAGCTTAATATATAGAGCTCAGCTCTTCACTGTTGGAAAAATGCTTAGGTTGTAATGATTCTCACCAACTTCAGGCTGAAGAAAGATGAGTCTGAGATCACAGAATCACAGAATGCATAGGTTGGAAGAGACCATTGAGATTATCGAGTCCAACTCAGTAATTCAGATATCTAAATTGCTCTGAAGGGCACTGTGGTAGACAATCTAGACAATTACCAAGATGTGACTGAAACTATAGCCCTGTTCCTCTGAGTCTTAGTCACGCATCTTTGTGAATATCTTCATGGTTCTGAATAGCTCCAATGCTACTGGAAGTCTCTAATTTCTCTTGTTTTGCTCAGAATAAACAGTCCCTAATAATACAGATCATCCTACTGAAATTAATAGTATTTTTGTTAATGGTGCAAAATCATAATGAGATTTTACCCCATATTATCCCTAAAATCAAAATATAATACTATTGTTTCGAAAGAAATTTAATGAGGTGAAAGATTGGACAGGTTGCAGAATTCAAATGGCTGTCTTAATTCCATGAAGCCAATATGACTCTTCATTACCTGTTTTGTTCTTTGCAGAAAAGGACCTGGAATCCCAGTAGACAAGTTAAATATGAATGTGCAGTGTAACTTTGGAAGGGGAGAAACTCTGCCTGAGCATCATAAGATGAACTGGTTAGGGTAATGCCATCACATTCAGGGTGGTGGTTTCTCCCCTCCATTCAGCACTTGGGAGAGTAGTTCCTCAGGATGCTCAGGGGCTGGAGTACATGATGTGTGAGGAGAAGCTGATATCTGTGTCTAAGGTAAGAGGAGATATAATTGTGCTTCAGCTACTCGGTGGTAAAGTATAGGGAGGAAAGACCTGAAGGTTCAGAGTCCTCCTGAAGTTGCACAGTGATAGGACAAGGGGCAATGGAGATACAAGATGCCATGTAGGAAATTTCAATTAGATCTGGAGATGTTTTTTTCCCTGAGCGTGGTCTAACACCATGACAGGCTACTGAAGAATTTGTGGAACCTTCATCCTTGAAGATGCTCATAACTCAGCTGATCAGAGCTGCAAGCAACCTGATCTATGCTGGCCTTTCTCTGAGCAGGTGGATGGACCAGATGTCCTTCACATGACCACTGCAATCTAATATATTCTAAAATCATATAATTATATGGTTATAGAAAAGCTTTCAGGTTTGGAAAGTTATCTAGTGCTGCTTCTGTGACACGTAATCTATCAAACCAGTCATTTCTTTACAGAATTTTAGTAAATTAGTCAAGCATGACTCCCCCTTCGTGAATTCATGCTGACTACCCTTGATGATCTTCTTGTGTTCATATGTCTGGAAATGGCTTCCAGAATTAGCTGCTTCATGAAATGTTGCATGTATTAACTACATTCCTCAGCTGGTTAAATGAACACATAAATTACATACATTTGCCATGTGTGCAAATTTGTATTTGGTTGAACTCCTTTGAAATATAAGATCATTGAAAATGTATCATTTAATTCTAAAATTTAAGGTTACAGATCCTTATCCTACAATATATTGAGGCACAAATTTACATGGCGCATCTCTAAGAAAAATATCTGATAATAAATCATCTGGTGTACAATATGCAATTCAATCATAGGTTGGCATAGAAACTAGGTTCAACATCCTCCCTAGCAGAGAAAGCTGTACAAAATCTTTAACATTTGCAAGCTGTTGCTCTTAACTGCCTTGTACTCTCAAAACTGAGGATTACTATCTAGAGACACTTATAAGAAACTAAGCCAAATAAATCAAGATGACTGTAATTCTTACCATGAATCCTTACTGGCTGCTTTCCAAAATAACTATAAAATGTTGCAATTGAGGGTCTGGCTTTACTGTATATTTTGTCTTTATTATTACTTCAATCCACATGCTGAAATCCCCTGTTTAGCTTAAGGCATCCTTCAGAGTTGAGCTAATTTGATCAATACTGGTAAAGTGAATGTTGCTGTTGCTCAGGATAATAATACTTAGGGGACTAAAGCAAAAGCTCTCACTCTTTATATGTTTTGTAATATTTTTTACAGTGATTTTACTCACCCTGCTTTTATTGAGTTTCAGTAACTTAAATGTGACAATATGAGCCAACCTCTGTAATGCAGATTGAGCATTAAAAAATTGATGTGCTGTCCCATTAAGGGAGATAACATTACATGTGTAAATATCACCATTGGAGATGGTGTTTGGAGACCAACCCCCACATTTATTACAATCCTGTAGTCAGCACAAGATTAATAAATGAATTAAATTAGATAAATTTGACCTGCAGTTTGTAACAAAATTCTTCCAACTATCAGTAATGAGAATTATTGAAAAATAAAAAAGTATAATGGTAGACAATATTTTAGGCAATTAGATGTACCTTATTGATATTATAGGTATTATTTTTCAAGTATATATTTTGTTTATGTCCAGATTGAGTGTGTCTAAATTACTATGGTTGCATCTTCAGGGATCAAGCTCTGTTATACATATATAAAAGCTCTTTTGAAAATGAAAGTGGATTAGAATAGATTATTTTTAATAATTTCAAAAATCACTAATGTTTTGTGATGATAGTTTTACAATTTCTTACCTCAAATGTTTAATACTTATTAGAATAATGGTGATTTTTAGGTCAGATGATAATAATGTGATTTTCTTGTAACAAAAGTAAATTGGTATACATTTCTTTATATAGATGAATATATATAGTTAGTATACATTTCTTTGTATAGATGAATATATATTGTATATATTACTTGTGTGGAAATATAAAAATATTTTTCCATGTTTAAAAGAGGACTTAATAGTGACCAGAGTGCAAATTAGAAAAAGGAAGAGATGGAGCATGATAAATGGCAGAAGCTTCATTTCTGCTTTAATATGAAAATATTCCTAACCATGTGCATCTCTATTCCTCGGTATGAAAGCACTGAAACTGGAGAGAAGAAATGTTATTATATTGAGACATGGGGATATAACAATAACACAGTAAATAGTACTGCTTTTCCATTCAACTATAAATGAACTTTTTAAGGAGAACTACTTTGTTGTTTTTAAGTGGAAAATAATTATTTGTGTTTCTGTGACATATTTAGGAAAATAATTTGTTTATGTATTTTAAATGCTTCAAATATATGAAATGAAAAAAAAAACCTGTTAAATCTGTTTTTTTTCCTCCCAGTTATGTCCATATTTTCAGCCTTTGATGGACACAGCCTTGCCTGCTGGAGTTGGTTGAATGTTACAGATTCCATCCAGTACCTAACTCCAGAATTCTAGATTCTGCCCAACAAAGCATTAAACACATAACATCTTTGTTCTTTCACTGCTTTTATTAACAAAAATGGTATTTTATATAATACAATGTAAAATTCCTTGAATTATTAATGGGTCAAATAAATAGACTATAGTGTATACTTTATCTGTAGAGTAAAGTAGAAGGAAGCTAAGAGGAAATAATTGCATCTTGGGAAAACTCAGCTGCGGTATCTCCAGGAAAACAGCTGAAGGCATGTCTTTTTTTACCTTATGTAATAATTTAACGCACTCAATAAAAGATTATAATGAAAGAAACATTATTATGCAAAAAGGTTATGAACATTTGGTGTATTGTCTAGAAGATTTTATATTGATGTTTTTGGACTGCGACAAATGAAACACTTATAGTTTATATACCTTATTATTTTAAGATGTAAAAGGTTTGCCTCAAGCCACAAGTGATTATAAAAATTATAGGAAACATTTAATCAGATGAAAGACATTCTATGGAGAGACAAAATATGTAGTTAAGTTTAGAATGATTAGAATATTGGAGTTCATGCATTTTTCTTGAACCATAATGCAACAGAGGAAGCAGGATTTCCTTTTACCTTCGGAGGTGATTATCTATAATCTTAGGGTAAAAATCTATGATTAAGTCATGGTCCTTTAGAATTTCATGTTGTTTCAGGAGGGTATCTACATACCATACGGGTAGCTTTGTCATAAGATGTATTTACATTAAGTAAATTCTACACAAATAAGGTAGGAATACAAGCACAGCAGAAGGTATTTGGGTATTTTGTACACATTTGAAATCCCTGAAGACTAGCTTAATCATGACTGCAATGACTCAAAGTCTCTCAAGGGCTTTTTTGAACTGTCCAGTTGTGGTGGTCAGAGAGCAGATAAAAGCAGGACAGTTGGAAAAGAGAGGAGGAAGAAACATTCCCACTGTCCAAAAACTTAATATGAAAGTATAAAGGGTAGCATTGGCAACAACTATTAAGATCTCTCACCTGAAGTTCTACCTATCTTATTCTATATTCCATTTGTATAGATTTTTGGCTTATTCACTTTATTTTGACTCTGATCTAATGTTATTTGTCTAAACAACTTGTTTGCCCTCAGAGATTAGCTTAATTCTGTAGTAGAAATGTCCTTGTTACACTGCTTTTCCTTACAGAATCCTGTTCAATTTGTCATAATTTAACTCCAGCCAGCAAATAAGCCCCCCCCTCCCAATTGCTCAATCATTCCCTCTCAATGGGATGGAGGAGAGAATTTTAAGTTTAAAAGTGAGGAAACTCCTGGGCTGAGACAAAATCCTCACATGAAAGCCAAGCAAAGCAAGGAATTAATTCACCACTTCCAGTGGGCAGGCAGGTGTTTAGCCATTTCCAAAAAGCCAGGCTCCATCATGCTAGCAGTGCTTAGGAAGACAAACACCATTACTCCTGCTTCCTTCAGTGTTACATGCCGAGCATGCTGTGATACAGTCTGGGTTGTTCCTTTGGTCAGCTGGGATCAGCTGTCCCAGATGTGTCTCCTCTGAACTCGTGCACCCCCAGTCCCTGCATGGGTGGGATGAGATGTGGAAAGTTTTGAACACCCCAGGGGAGCCCCCAGAGCTTTGCTGTGGAAGAATACACCATAGAGTCTCTCCACCTAGGCTGAAAGAAAAGACTTCCCCCATGGTGCTTTGCAACACTGTGTGATCCACCTCAGTTTTGTTTCCCCCATATGCCCCTAATTCTCATGGTTTCTCCTTTTCCTGTTTCCCCATTGGTTGTGGTATCCCTGGTGGCCTGCCCTTTGCCCTGCTTTGTACTGCCCCTGTGCCCACAGACCATTGGCTCCTGACCCTTGTAATTAACCTTGTGCACACCTTTGATCCTGGTCTTTTGTCCCTGATTGCTTCAGCTTGCAGGAATAAACCTTTTCTGGAATAAACCTTTACTGGAATTTATCTTACAAAATGCCTTTTTTCCTCTCCTTGCTTAGCCAGCTGTGGTGTGTGGACTTGACTCCTTTGCCTGAGTGCATACTGAAGTGACCTTTCCAGAAGAGATGCTTATTGGGAACAGCAGCAACCACCATCTAAATTCCATGTTGCTGCAGTGAGACTCAGAAAAGACCTTGGGTTTGTGTGAACACTGCTCAGCAATAATAAAAACATCCCTGTGTTATCAACACTGTTTCCAGCACAGATCTAAAACACAGCTCCATATCAGCTACCACAAAGAAATTTAACTCTATCATAGTCAAAACCACGATAAAATTCTGTAAGTAAGAAGGTGATCTGCATGCCATAATTTGTTGCCTTTAGACAGCCTATAAATTGCAATGTCTGTACACATGTAGACCTTAAATTTTAATGAGAATATATCTCATTTTTTTCTCCTGAGTGGGCTGAGAGGAAGCCAAATCAGACCCATCCTTTACTAACTTCCCTTTGTTTACTGGCTTTATGGTTGTGACAAATAAGCTCATGATACTTTTCTCCCTGATGGCAATAAAAAGTAATATATCACAGTCAGCAGAACTTGAAAAGAATAAAGAAAGGTAGACTTCATTGCAAAGTCCTTGAAACAAGTGGAAATGCTTACATTGTCCACAGAAGGAAATAGCACTGGTACTACAATATAGGAAATTCCTTTTTTAAATTTCATGGTTTCTCATCCTGTAAAATCAGTTCAAAAAGATAGTTTTGCCACTACATGAAGAAAATGTTTAATAACTCTCTATGCTGGGTAAGTGAGCAGGATGATGAAACATTATTAAATGGTTCAGAGAGTACTTGTTCTAAGCATGCCTCTAAAATCCTGCTTGACAACGGAATGAAAGCCTTTATATCTCATAGGAGTTTTCCATCAAATGCAACAGGTTTTATCTCAGGCCTTAGAAAAGAGACTGAGGTGTTGGTTTGTGGGGTTTTGGGTGTTTTTGGGGCTTTTTTGACTTGTTTTAAAATTTGTATGTGTGTGTGTCTGCATATATCTCACAACAATATCCTTCATTCTATAAGAAAGTCATAACATAAAAAAAAGCACATTAGGAGAGAGATAAAAAGAGATCACTGAAGCATAAAATATATTATTATACAGACAGAATCCAGGAAATATATGTGGCAAATACCCTATAAGCCACTGTGAAAAACTTAGGCCATGCACCTTTTTTCCTGCATTTCTGATTTCAGTTTTCTGTGAGTTGATATCTAATATTTGATATCCAAGAGAAACAAATGTATGTGGACTTCTTATGTTTTCTCTGCTTCTCAGAACTCAAGGTATTTGTTAAAGTCTTCAGCTGCTGTGAATTTCAAAATATAATTAGGCCAATCACATCATCATGGTCCTAAAATAAAAAAAAATAACAATTTGTCTAATACCTCACATATTTGGTGGTTGGGTACCTATACACCTCCTAGTTCTAAGGCTACAATCAGCTTTTGAAACACTAATATTAAATCTATAAGAATAGATTGATCCTTTCAGGTTAAAAAACAAAAGAGCTGAAGAGGAAATTCACTTTTTCTCACAAAACAGCTGAATGTTAAAGATTCTCAGCAGATTATAAGAAAGTAGCTACTGTTCTAAGTTGTTTGCTTCTCCAAGAATGTTTTCCTTCCAAGGGTATCCTTTACATTTCAATAAACTCATTCTTAATAATATCTTGATTACATTTTTTATATCTAAAATATGGTATAGCATTTATATTGTATATTCTTCAACTCAAATTCAATTTGTTCTATAAACAGAATTTGTTTATGTAACTGATTAACTGGCATCAAATTAGGTCAAACACTGTTGACACAGTTTGGAGCTGTAATTGGTTTCTCTAATTGGTGACTATAAACCAGAATGTAATCAGCTCAGAGTAAGTACACTCTGCACTATTAACCAGTAAAGTTTGGGATCTCTTGGGAAGGCTTTGCAAACTGTTTGCTACAAACAGGATTAAAAGTCTATCAGCCTCGTTGTGCTGTTTTGAAATTTATTTTGTAGAGCCAGCCACACAGAAGTGTAAGAACATATTTTTGTCAAACAACAAGCAATAATGTTAACAGCTCTACCTTGATCTGGAAGCCTCCACCTCAGAGAAAAGATATGAATTATTATATACTTTTCCTTACTGTAACTGAAAAATCAGATTTCAGATATAGTATTCCTGGCTGAAATGTGATCAAATCGCATGTATCCTTTAAACAGTTTTATCTCTAGTAAATAGAGCCATGCAGAAGTGCAGAAAAACCAGGCAATATTAAGCCTGAAAAGCTTTATGTAAAATCATTAAAAAAAAGAAAAATCTTCTGCTTGTTTGGGATGATCAAGAATATATTCTACTCTCAGGACAGAACTCTCAGAAAAAGTATGCGACCACTTCCAGTGGCTGGAGTCAGACTGACCTTAATTTGCAAAACCTCATTGTCTGAAAGTAACATCATCCATATTACTACTAATTGAGGCTATACTATTTCTTTGCACAAGCCATAAATTCTATGGATATGCAAATAAGACCAGAAGGAAATTCAGAGAGTCATCTATTCTATCTCAAAGGTAGGTTCTGAAAAAGCATTGGTGGGTCTTGCCTACATTTTCCTAACACTCTCAAAACCAAAGATTGCACAATGTTCTTTAAAATATCTAGGTTTTATTATGCTTTTCTTTCTATTCCCTTCCCTTCCCTCGATTTACAAATTTCATCATTTTATGACCTTACATTTTCTTTCACCTTCTCAGTGAGTTCTTTCCAACTTCAGAGTCAATCTTGAGCACCTTTGTGATTTGATTGCTGCTCCTTTGTATCAATTATTAATGATGTCTTTCAAACAGCAGCAGGGACGAGAATCTACCATTACAGACCCTGCCCAAATACAGCCAACAATGATGATGTAGAATCATAGAATCACAGACTTTAAGGGTCATCTAGTTCAAATCCCCTTGCCATGGGCTTGGATCCCTTCCACTAGAGCAGCTTGGTCAAAGAACCATCCAGCCTGGCATTGAATGTTTCCATGGTTGGAGACTACAACTTCTCAGGTAAACCTTTTCCCCTCCCTCATTACCCTGACAGAAAAGGATTTCTGCCCAATATCTACTCTACACTTGCCCTATTTCAGTTTGAAGCCATTATCCCTTTTTTACAAAGCTACTTTCTGGCCTTGTAAAAAGTCTCTCTCCAGCTTTCTTGTAGGTCCTCTCTGACTACTGAAAGGCATAATATTAATGTACAGTTACAGAAGTTATTATCATGTTGCTGTGGTCAGTTGTGTCAGATCCTTCTAGAAGTTCAAGACTTAAGTAACAAATAAACAAGAGAGACTAGATGTTCTAGAGTAGAAAAGCAACATGATACTATGAGCTTGGGTCAATCTAGTTTAGAGAGTAGCTATCATCCAAAGAGAAACCCTAACTGAAAGTAGTGTCTGACAAGGTGTCTGGGGTTGCAGTTGCACTCAGGTAAGTTTTTTGCTCTCTTTCTCTATTAGCCTTCTTATGAGATAGTAAATGTGTAGAGACCTGTATAGTGATGAATAAAATTCAAGAATATGTGTTTGTCTAGTAGTAAGCATTTTGTTGTAATTAGACCACAGTGAAACATCTTGTTCTGGGCTACCCATTAAATCATGGCTATAAATATAAATTTCATGGGGTTGAGGTTTTGTTTTGCTAAAATCCATCTAGAATTGATAAAGGGAAAGAAATATTGCTAATAATCAGTATCTTTCAAGTGAAGATAACATTATCTATGCGTGAATATTAAGTAATTTAAATATTGGATGCTCAAGGTTAAATATTTTTGACTCTCCAGTTTTCAAAAAATAGTAGTCTTCCTTATCAAATCAGGCCTTTTATGAACAGAATAAGAGCCTGTACTTTTCTTTTTGACAAGAGTAGTTCTTGTAAACAAGCACATAAATATATTCATGAATATTTTAAGTTGAAAGTATTTATAATTCTTTGATTCAGGGTGTAAATTCATATAGATTTTCCAGTCTGTGAGGTGCAGAAATAAAATGTAATTAAGACAAAAAAAAGAAGGCCATAAGGGACTCTGAGAGATCATCCAATCCACTGAAAAAGTCCAGCAGAAAATTGAAATATATTGAAAATTTGTCTGTAGAATTTTCACATTAAATACAGCCTTGTATTGATTATTTCATTTATAGATCAGAAATGCATCAGTTTCTATAAAATATGAATTTTTTTCTTTTTTTTCTAACATTTTAACAGTTAGTGAAGGAAAGATCTTGACCTGAACTGTGACACACTGTCTTTAAATAAAAGAATTTTGAATATTGAAGCATCATGCCATATCTAACAAATCAAATATACTCCGAGTATTAAGCCTCAGTAGATTTATTTGTTCATTTCAGTTTGTCTACAGTCCTTCAGGTTACAGATTGCTTAAATCATAGAATGTACTATAGCTTGGAGTGCAAAAACCAAACATTCAAATTCTCTTTATCTTCTTTACATAATAGTAATTTGTTTGCTCTCGACTCTAAATCAAAAAAGAGCAGTGAAATATTAATAACGCTCATATATTCACCATGCAAAACGTATGCACCTAACAAGCATTTGAAGTGTTGAATACAATAGATACATCTCCTTAGGGCTGTTTCCTTTTACTGCTGCATCTGCTTCAATTCATGTATATGGATTTCTCTCTAGAGGGGAGCTTTCTGGTAATCAGTGATCTGAGAGGGTGTTATGACTCTCAGTGAAGACAAAATGAAAGGGCTACAGCCTCACTAGTTCTACAATTATTTTGCAATAATTAAGAACTTATATGTACATGATTTTTGAGAAATAACAGTGCTATTTGCCAAGGAAATAATTCAGTATGGCATTGAGGTTTCCACTTTTCTACTTTATGCAATTGCAGGTTGATCAGTAGTGGTTCTGATGTTTTCTAACAATAGAGAAAAAGCATATACAATACAATAACTTGTTTGTCACCACCTGCTTTTACTTTTCCTCATTTTATTTCCAAACTCTCCTTTGGAGATATACAAAACCTATTATTTTATATCATAGAATATAATAACTTATATTTATGATTGTTTTTCTTCTCTGTGTTTATGCAGAGCAGAATTTCCTTACTTTTATTTAATATCTAAGTTTTAATGGAAAGTCTCACAAATATTTTAAGTTCTTTTACTGAAAGTTTAAATAGGCCAGTAGGGTATTGAAGTATAAATAAATTATAATTATTAGCTAGATATAAAGGTATTAGTACCTGAGCCACTTCGAAACTAAAGCAAGGTTTTAGAGAATAGAAATTAAAGAGTTGTGGAACGTAGCTCTGTAAATACAAACTACAAGTTTTAGTTTCCATATATCTATAACTTCTGCAATAATTCTAGCTGACATATTTGAATTCTACATAATACCAAGATTTGGAATTCATATTGGGTCATTTTCATGAGAATCTACTCCTATATTTTCTACGTTTTAGGTTATGGGTTAAGGGTTTTACTTTCACAATTTGGCCACAAAAATAGATCTAAAAAATACTGCATTTGAATTCAGGTTCCTGCAGTGAAATTATAATCTGCTGTGTTTGCTTGCTGTATGTCTTCGTAACTGTAGATATCATTGGTGCTATCTAGTACTCCTCTTTCTGTGATAAATAATTCTCAGTGCAGTCAAGTAATATTAAAATTTTGCTATCAGTCTTGGGAGGTAAAGTGCTTCGTTTTCCCCTTCAGTCAGGCCAGCAACAAGTGGAAATTGTATCTAGGAATTATTTTTTGGTCTGTTTTCTTTCATCATTACCGTACAGCTTCACCAGTAAAAACCCACTGAATGGTTTCATGTTTCATCTTAACTAATCACTCAGACATCTTTTAGTCCAGATCTAGAAATTATTTTTACTTATTGATTATCGTTTTGTCCTAATCAAAGACATATTAGGTTGTCTCTTTCTATTTGCAAATGCCCAGGCTTCACAGAAGATAAGAAACATGCATTTTATTTATTGTATTTTCCCCAGTAATTATTTGGACCTCAAAGTTTTGTACAGAGAAGATAACAACATTGGGTTCTAATAGCTGGTATCTGATGAAAGGCGTTTTTCCTCTCTTCCCAGACTGTAATTTTATTACTTGTCAATTTGTTGGCAGCTAACACAATTGGCTTCATAACTTGATATAACTCTTGGGTTCTAGGCCAGGCCACACAATTTCTTCTAATAATTTTGTAGCAATTTGGGGTTAGAATCATAGAATTACCAAGATTGGACGAGACCTTTATGATCATGAAGTCCAACCATCAACCCAAGCACTACCATTGTAACTCCTAAACCAGTAAAACATATCACCCAGCACCAGATCCAGAAGCCTCTTAAACACCTCCAGGGGCAATGACTCCACTATCTCCCTGGGTAACCTATTCCAAAGCCTGACCATCCTAAGAGTGATTTTTTTTTTATATATATAATATATGGTTATTTATAACTGAAGGTTATATGCCTTTTTTGCCTCTGTCTCCAACTGGTTTTTGAATAAATCTACCTTTTCATGATAATCCATGATAGACATTTTTTCTGGTGCCCTCTCTTTAGGACTGAATGATGTATTTTTCAAGACAAGCTTTTCTAGTGATTACATATCATCTTATATTCAGTCATCCATGGTTCTTTAGAACTGGAGCTATTTCAAAACCTTTTCTATTACTATACTTCATGACTGATGTCTATCAGCATGATCCACAGCCTCTAAAGAATTTTGTAAAACTTCAGATCAGTTCTGAGTATGATATGTTGAATTCTTCAGTTTCACAAAGTGTCTGCAGCTCATTTTTCATTTACATCAGTATAAAGATTTGCTGCTGTTCTTGGCACAAAAAAATTGAATTGGGAGCCATACAGCAAAGTGCAATTGATTATGTATTTAAATTTGACAGCTTTTTTTGATACCTATTTTGCAGTTCTGAGATAAACATAATATTAAAAATATGAAACATAGTAAAAATCAATATTTAACCTTAATAATCATCAACAGCATATAGAAAGTACATTTGTTCAGGCATATGTGCAATTAAATAATGTGACAAAAATTCATAGCAAATAAATTTGAATTTTTTGTGTATAGCACATCATAAAACTTATTTTACTGGTTTCTGATATATTAGGAGAAGACAACAGGTTATTGTTAACAGATAAGTTGCTGATGATGAATGAAGCCAGGAAAATAAATACCACAAAATCTTTCAAATTATTTAGAAATTAAAAAAAATATGTAATTATCGAAAGATTTTTTTTTTTTTTTTGCAATTTCAAAGTCACACTGGATATTTGAACTCATTCATATTGTTTCAGAAAGTGGAAGAGATTCTTATGGGTTTCAATATGTGTTTGGCTTGAGCTAGCTCTATTACTTTAGAAACACTGAAAAAATGCAAGTATGAGTCTGATGTTTGAAGCTGATATTCATTTCACTTAACATCAGATATCTAAAAATTAGAGATCTCACCTCAACTACATTGACTCCGCAGACACTGTCATCACACTGATCAGAAACATCTTTTAGGATAAGATAAATTACTTTCTGAAGCAGCTTAGATTCATCATGTGAAAAGAGAATACAGGGGAAAAACTAGGCTGCCTTAAGATGGCAAGTTTTAAAATGAGCTAAAATAAGATAAAAGAATTCTTCCTTAGAGCCACAGAAAAAAAAAAAAAAAGACGTCCTATATTTATTTAAGGTAATAAATTAATTGTTTTACCTCAGTATGTCAACAATATGTAATTGTAGTACATCAAGTATTTCTATAATATTGCCATATTATAAATTCAAACCTTCCTCAGGCTTTTACTATGGATGAATGAAATATTAGAAGAGTAGGTTTTGGTGGCTCATTATCTTTTGGTTTTCTTTAGCCTTATCACTGGAGGCAGGGTGGGCCGGTTCCCCTTTTATTCTCCAGGAGGATGTAGCACATGGAGGTGTGACTGCTAGATCTTTCTTAACCTATTTAACGAATAAAGAATAATGATAAATAGATTATGATCTTGACCAAGAACAATACAGAATTTGTATAAAGACTCTAACCCTGTAGTGGCCATAGGTAGATCTCAGAGTTGTGTCTACAAGGGACAAAACAAAGCAGAGTTAAAGGCCAAAGTGTGGTTTAATAAAAATAATCAAATATCATTCCAGTTGAATTTATTTCACTATTCCTTTAATGGAAGCAAATAAAACAAATTTTTGTGTAAGACAAGAAATTTGCCAACATATTCAAATTTCAATATTTACCACTGAAGCTGTCAATTATATATCGCAAAAGTTTATAGGGTTTTTTGGTTTTGATAATGCATATTCAAGTCTGTTTTTCTAACTGTAAAAATTCATTCACAAAACTATCAGGAATAAAAAAATTAGTTATATGAGTCACCTGATAGGACAACATTTTAAGGAATATTTAAAACTCTCTACCTTCATTAGAAAAGCCATCTTTTATTAGCACAATTTCTAAAACTAGCATGTAAATTAAATTTTGGGACAAAGTAGTGAAAGCAGTAAAAAGGACAGAAAGGGAAGCTACTGTGGAAAGTGAATTAAAATGGGAAAGGAAATTAGCTGTGGCACTGCAAACCACAGGGGCTTTTGTGCTGTGTATAGCTCTGTCACTTCCACTGCCAATGCTATATTTGCAGAGCTTACATTCTCAGCAGCATGTGTCTGCCATTGATGTATTGCAGAAAGGCTCTCCTAATAAATACATATAAATACATCTTTTCTGAGACTAAATGGTGCTAACACAATGCAATAAAAGGAATTAATCTTTACCCAGATCATTTTACCTAAAAAATAGGACTATAAAAACTGATTACATGAGATTGCTGCTTTACAGAGGGAAATAAAATTTTCTGTAAAATGTCCTTTGCTGGGGGAAAATAAACCAAAGATGGTCAAGTAATGAATTAAGCTATATTTTTGAGAGGACCAAAATGAAATGTATTGTTAAATATTAGAGTATTTTAAGGTGGTCTTTCTAAAAGACGAGTATAGAAACTACTTTCTTTTTTCTGTTTCATAGTCTTAACTGTAGTTCAATCTGTGTTTCTAGAGGATTGTCTTCTGAAACCTTTAGAGTAAGAGTGTCAATCTCTCTGGAAGATTTATTACTGAAGCAATTTTTTTTAGTTACAGGCATGTTTCTTCAAGTATGCCAGAATCATGACACTGCTTTTGTTCCTACCAAATATTTTAGCGAAGAGAGAAAAAATGCATTGGAATAAAAGCAAAGCAACCAATGGGAACAAGAAAATATTAAGGAAGAAACATTTTTGATGTTTCCTTTTTCCTGGAAAATATTTATCGGGGTAAATTCCATTTAAGATTCTGGTCTATCAGAAAGTGAAGTGTAGGAATGTTTTAGGCATGCTCTTTCAGATAAAGACTAAAATAAAATTAAAAAAAAGTTGAATAAATAAACACTAGAAATAGCCTGGCAATAATTTACTGATAGAATTCTCCATTTAGATCAAGTAGATTGTAGACACTGAAGTATGTCAAGAACTCTGACTGAACAGAGAATATCAATTTCTCTGAATTTTAAAAACGTTACTTTCTTATTCAGGCATTTATAACATTAATTCAATATCAGAGAAATAAACAATATTAAGAATATCTTACAAATTTTAAAAAAGAACTAATTTATTCCATTTGGGAAATGAAACACAAATACATGGGAGAAATGAAAAAAAAATTAATATGGATAAAATAGATTTTGTCTTTGGACACAGAAGACAGAATAGAATTGATTGATCATCCAGTGATCATCCAGTCTAGTGGCCTGACCCATTCAGGGCTGACCAAATGAAGAAGCTTGTTGTCCAAACACCTCTTAAACGCTGATGGGCTTGGGGCATCATGAACTCTTTAGGAAGCCTTTTCCAGGGCATGACCAAACCTCTCTGTAAAGAAATGCATCCTAACATTCAGCCTAAACCTCCCCTGGTGCAGCTTTGAGTCATTCCTATGTGTCCTCTCCCTGGATCCCAGGGAGAAGAGCTCTGCACCCCCCTCTTCACTTCCCTTCTTTAGGAAGCTGCAGAGAGCACTGAGGTCACCCACCCTTTAGCCTGCAAACTAGACAAGCACAAAGTCCTCAACTTCTCCTCATCATATAAATCAAAACAGATTTCCTTGCATGGTACTCAAATTTTGTTTAACATGGATACCCTGTAATCACATAATACATATGTGACACAAATAATAAAGATGTTGAAAACATGAGAAATATTGCATTTATGTATTGCAATTTGTGGAACAGCTCTGTATTTACTCTAATGATAGTTATTTATATGTTGGAATTAATATCATTAAATTCACCATTCGACTCACAAATTAACTCACTTTAAAAAATGTATTTTCCCTAAACCATGAAATGCTTAACCTTAAAAGGAAACTTGTAATAACTTAAAAAGATCAGTTATAGCGACTACCATTTCAGGTTTTAAATGATCCACAACAAGTTTTAAAATCTTGTTTAGTTCCATTTGTGCTACTAACTCTGTCTTCACCTCTAATGATCAATCATAATAATGTTATTAATATCTGACTGGAATTCAGAATTGTAGGAGAAAATATCTATTATGCAGTGATCTTTATGTATAAGCACCAAAGGCTAAATGTTAAGAAGGTACTTGGTCTTTGCTGTGTATGATTGTTTATCATGTTATCACACCCTGTCTGAATTAAAGAAGTTCATGTTCTACTGCGCAGAGCAAAATTTTCCATCTTTGAGATGTGTGTATCATATACATGTGCTTTAAAATTTCTTTGTGTATACAGATACTATGAGTTACATACAGTCAATTAAACTAAAATAATTTATCTAAATTAATGCATTTTAAGTACACTTGTTGTAAATACATTATTTAATTTTATATTAAAATATTTTTGCTTACCATAAGTAATTTCTCATAATTCCCCATGCATTTTTTCATTCTTGTTGTGTACAGTAAGAACACCATTTGAATAAAATTTATTAGTATAATTTAACTTGGTTTTGATTTCTTCAAACTAATTCACTTTCTCTTGTATTTTTATTATGTTTTTTCTTCTGCTATGAAAATTTTAGAAAACTAGAAGATACGTAAAAGACAAGTAGTTATTACATTCTGTTGCCAATAAATGAATAGAAACATAAGAGAAGGAAACAACCAACATGCTAAATCTCTTGTTAAAAGACAAATAGCTTTTCTGCTATTATGGTTAAAAGGCTATAGGCCTCTCATACCAATTTGAAAGTGCAAAATATTGGAATTTATGTGCACTTACATTGGTCTGAAACGTTTTTACCTAGTAATGGTCTAGTAGCCAAGTGACTGTTACCCAGCCTATTTCACCTTAAGTTCAGAAAAACCTTATATAGTCTGATACACCTAAGAATTTGTTGCATAAGAAAGCTATCTGATTTTGTGTGTCCTAGTGTGCAACTCTTTATCAGGAAATGTACATGAATGTAAAATATTTTAGGGCCCAAGAACAAGTAGGAAAAGACTGTCACTATGAGCATCAAAACTGCTTCCTGCAAACTCAAGATGCTTAAGACTGAGACAATTTATCTCTACTTTGAACATTGATACTACCGACCTTAGGATGCAGGAGAACCACAAACCTTTCTTGCCATAAGCCCACTGCAAGCTCCTGATTCCACAACACTTGGCCAACTTAGTACAAAGGAGCCAAGGTTCATGTCTACTATGACAAAAGTGTGTAGTTTTGCCTGAGATTGTTGAAAAAGAACTGTGAGAAAACCTGTCAAAGAACAAGAAAATAATATTACAGGCACCAGGAAAACTGTTCACATGGGATCTTTAATAATTCAGAACTTCAAAAGCAAAGACTCCAAAAAAATCCAACATGAAAATATATAAAATCCTAAAGGGAAAATAAAACCACAAAAAACCTCAACAACATCAACAATGTAACAAACAAAGAAGCAACCATCCCCCCCAAAAAACAAAACAAAAATATAAAAAAAAAATTCCCAACCCCCCCCAAACAATATAAGAAGTATGGAAAGTAAATCAAGGGGTTATCAAATTATTTGGTCAGTTCAACAGTACTGGCTTATTAATAGTTATATTTAACACTTATATTGTTGTAAGATTCTACAAAAAAAGCTTACTGAACTGAAGGACAAGGCAACATTGGAGTGACTGTCCTCATTCCTGGAACAAGGAATAAGAAGGTACCAATGAAGACAAGGAGCAAGGAGGACTAGGGTAAGGACAAAAAAGGAAATACAGGAGTCAGAAAGTATGGATGATGTTTGCAAGGATGAAGTAAAACAAACAAATTAACCAAACTCTCAAAACCTGAAATATTCCAAATACTCCCAGAACAGCTAAGAACAAGAATAGGGGTGAAACTCTTAGAAGTGCAACTGCCATCAAATGGCACATGGAAAAAAAACAAATCAAGCCTACTACCAAGTCAACAAGTGATGGATTTTATATACAAAGAATAAACAACCAGTCAGGCTAACAGGCTGGTTTATTGTCCCCTGACTGATGCTTGTCAGGCAACTAACTACAGCTCAGTTGCCTGGACCTGACATGGACTGACAGCTGCCTTGTTTGATGCTTCATGCTTCAAAACCGCCAAGTGATTCTTGCCACACAATTTTATTTTACTTTCCCTTGTATTCCCCACTTTAGAATAAATATCATCTCTCAATGAGGCTTTTTTTTCCTCACGATTGAGACATCTAAAATATTTTTCTTTCCTTCGAATTATCTAGCACCTACTGTGGTATAAACTCAGGACTAGGATTTTAATTTTGTCCAACCAGTTTTTATTCTCTCCCCTCTGGCTACATAGCTTTTATACAAAATATCTTGCATAACAAACACAAAGAAACCTCAACCAGCTGTATTGTCTTATTTAAACATTCAATGAGTTAATGAATTACTGAAAGTAGCGGAAGAAATTTATCAGCTAAAAACAACTTGATGAGGGAGTAATATTTCCATGGAATACAAAATAAAAGGGGATAAAGGAGGAGATGGTTTGTTACACTGCATTTAATTATTGAAAAAAAGTGTATAAAAAAGCAAATGTTTCAAACTTGAAGCTCTGGAAAGTCTACGGACCAAAAAATTCATATTTATTCTTTTGGAAACTCTACAACGGCTTCAGAATTTGAGGAATTTTTAAAAGTGTTGGAATCTAAATTAAATTAAAGCAGTACAAATAAAAGAGAAAAGAAATCCAACCCCACAAAAAAGCCACAAAATCCTTTCTAGCTAAGACATATTATCCCCATTCCATCATTCAGGTATGGCTAGGGTGAAAGGATAGTTTGGCAGAATTACATACTCTTGGACTAAAAGCTGCTAAGCCTAAACAACAGGCTATTTTTGGTGGGCTGATTCCAAATATGGTGACTGTTCATTTTTTGTAACTAGGAGGTTGAATAATTTGTTTTATTGCATTTTTTTTTCATATCTCTACAATTTGTTTTTAAATAGCAAAGACAGAGTTGCTGCATTTTGTAGACTAAAAATATTGACTTTACAATGCATGATTTGCATGAAAAAAAATCAGGAAAAAGTCACACCTGCGAACCACGGTCATATTCAGTAGATGTGCAGATGTACAAGTATTCTCTTGCTTGTAACAAAGTAATTCTGGTGGAATATCAGATCATGCTATCTGGAATGGAAGATTACAAAAAGAATTATCTCAAAATCGTTATTGTCTAGCTATTTGTACTGGCAATAACTATAAACCTTAAAAACTGACCAAATCGAAGGCCTTGTTCAAACACTTTCATAATAGCAAAGCCAAGAGGAAGGACCATGTAAGTGTTCAACTGTAACTGTAGGTTCTGGAACAGGTATTCCTATTTAAACAATATTTGAACAAAAACTTGCTTTAAAACTTTAAGTATTTGTAAGGAGTACAATGATATTATGGCTGTCAGTTATCTTTAAAATGCCTCGTCCAGAATGTATCTCTAAATGAAATGGAAAAGTGGTCTCAGAAATAAATGGGAGGAGTCATCCAGGACCCAGAATCTGTAATGAAAATGAAACTAAAATATTTATTTTCATTAGGACATCAAAATCAATGAATATTCTTTGTATCTTACTAGAAAAGTTTTAGAAGGAAGAAAGAGCCAATATATCTTAAAAGAAAAAAAAAATTGAAAATGTGTTATAAAAATCTGTACAAACTCTTAGAGAGTGTTATACAAAACTTTTTCTATTTTTCTCCCAGAAAAATGATACTAAATTATTAATATCTGGATGTTTGAAACAGAATATTTAAATTCATTAAATTCCTTTCAAAAATTATGCTTTGTGATTTTAAAATAAATTAATTACTTTTGCCCATTTTTTTCAAGTGAAGTTAATTATTTCTAGCTCCATTCCTGGCTATATTATTTGCTTAGCATGACTGAAGCCAACACATCTAAGGAGCTGATGGGAATAAGGAGAAAACTTTGTTGTTTTCCTCTAAACTTTACTGAATTTAAAGGCCAGTGAAGTCAATAGAAATCTTTCCATTACCTACAGTGAGCTTTTGATCACTCCACAACTTTATACTTCAAAGGACAGCTCCCACTCATCCTTTAAGGTTTTTCCCCTCTTTTAGGCATCATAGCTTTCCTTCTCTCTATGTCTCCTTTTTTATATTTCTTTCAGAAAATCTTGGCCCACTTTCCCTTTATTACAGAAGATTTTATGGAAAACACAGCTGATGCAATTGCATGAAACAAAATAACTCTATGCACAGCAAGAAGCAGACTTCACAACTTTTTGTGAGGGAGCAAAATCCAACAATACTCTCTTGGCTGCAAGAGATTTAAAACTTCAGCTTGTCCTGATGTATTGGTTTTGCATGGCCTGTTTTTTGGTATTAGGGCGGCCACCAAGGTGTCTGCTTGTGAGAAGCTGCTGGAAGTTTCCACCATGTTCAGCAGTGCCAATCCCAGATGGGTCTGAAGATGGACATGCTGCTGGCCAAAACTGAGCCAATGACAGAGGCTGGTAACACCTCTGGGATGGTATAGCTAAGAACAAAATCAAAACAAGGTCAAAAGGTTTTGGTTTTTAGCCAGAGAAGAGAAGGAGGCGTAAACATGTGAGGGAAACAACATGGCAACACCAAGGTCAGTGGAGAAGGGGGGGGCAGGAGGTGCCCCAGGTGCTGGAGCCGAGATTCCTCTGCAAGGCCTTGGTGAGACCATGGTGGGACAGCTGTGCCCCTGCAGCCCATGGGGATCCACAGGGATCCAGAGATCCACCCACAGCCTGTGGGGATCCACAGGGGATGCAGAGATCCACCCACAGCCTGTGGGGAGGTGCCCATGCCAGAGTGGGTGGATGCCTGGAGGAGGCTGTGATCCTGTGGGAGACCTGGTGGAGAGAGAGAGCCCTTGCTTCCAGGCTGGAGCAGCCTGTCTCTGGAGGACGGCACCCCATGGGAAGAGGGACCTACACTGCAGGAGTTTTGGGAACGCTATTTGCCCCTGGGGTGAATGCATGTTGCCACAATTTTGGGAGGACTGCTGCTCGTGAGACTGGACCCAGACCAGAGAAATTCACAGAGAACTGTCTCCCGTTGGAGGGACCCCATGGTCTCACAGGGGAAGGACTCCTATCCCAGAGCAGCAGAAGAAAATCTTGGTGATGAACTGACCAAAAACCCCATGTCCTGTCTCCCTGCACTGTCAGTGGGTAGGAGGGAGAGGCTGAGGAGGAAAGGGGTTTTTAAGGGCTTATTTTGCTTCTCATTATCTTTCTCTGATTTTGTTTTAGTAATACACTCACTTTGCAACCTTAAAGTTGAGCCTATTTTGCCCTTGAAGTGTTTCTCACAGTCCTTATCTCATGAAAAAGTTGTTAAGTTTTTTTTTTTTTTTTTCTCTGCCCGGCTGTGGCAGGGGAGGGTGAGGGAATGACTCTCATGGGTGCCTGGCATTGGGTCAGTGTCACATAACAACACCTGAATGCCATCTTTGGTGCTTATATCAGGAAACACGTTCATATATGGAAGAGATATTTGTGAATTCTGCTAGACTCAGTTACCCCTCTTTGTCTGAAATATTTGGATTGTCATTTAGAAAGAAAGTGGTACTCTCTAGGATAATTGCATGAAAAGTAGGAGATTTTGATTATCCTCCTTCCTTTTACTTTTTATAATTTATTTTATTTTTATGTTAATGAATACTTTAAAGTAACATGAAATTCATCATCATAAAGTGAAATTATATCATCCCAGACAGATGGCTTGAAGTATGACAAATATTTTGTAAGTATGACATTTCTTACAAAATAGAAGTAACTGAGAAAAAGGGGAGGGAGGTATCATGATAGAAAAAAACAATTTCAAAAAATCTGTCCTTGTCAATAAATGTATGACCCTTTATGTCTGCTAAAATGAGTGACTGGAAGGTGTACACTTTTATATGTGGTTTGCATTCAAGTAGAATGAAAGATAGATTTAGACAGAGCTATTTTAAACATACCAGTTGGTAGTGCACTGAGACAAAGGAATAACTTCTTAGTACAAAATGTTGTAAAGAAGACTTAAAGAAACCCTTAAAAATACGAGTCCTTATCCAAAATGACTTTCTGCTGTACTCAGCTATTAGTTAATGCATCAGCAGCACAAATCTATCAATTATTTTCACAGCTTTCCTGTCTGTACTTTACAGAGTACGCTCTTAACAAAGAGGAAAATTTATAAAAATAGTTACAGAGTTCTTTCAGAAGTCTGTGAGCAAGTCAAATTCAGATCGTTGATGATTATGAAAGATGTGGTATTTAAGTAGGACATATTGTGTACATAATGACTAATTAGAGTTCTCGGCACCATTAAAACTTAAACAAGTTTCATTTTCTGAGCTAAAATAGGCCCATTAATTTTAACAGGAAGTTTGTTTCTTTTAACTATGAGAGTCTTATAAAAGGTATTGCCTTTGTCCAGCAAATTATTTCAATCATTAAGCTATATTTATGTATTTCAGAATAGAAGCCAATATCGGAATTTTGAATGTAAAAATCTAACTGGTTTTTTTTATCAGTTATGTCTATAATTTCACCACAAGGATAAAGTTTTGGAATAAAAACATACAATACAGTGTAGGAATAAGGGAGGAGAAACAAACATTGGATCAGATCCCTCAGGCACATTTGAGTGTCTTTCTAACCCAACAAAGTGAATTAAGCACCTACGTGCTTTTGAAGATCTGGGTCATTATAGATTTTTGTAGTTAAGAATAACAAAAAGCATGTGTTTCCAGGGAAGTAGAGAGGCAAGTTGCACTGGCAATTCTATTTGCCCAGAGAATATTCACTAGATTCTTATGTCAAATTAGTCTAATTTTAAAAAGTAATCAATATTATTGCCAAAACTTGTATGAATCTCGATGCTTCAGATCAAAAGCAGACAAATATTTGTTAGTTTCTCTGTGCTGCTCCTTGAATTCCTTGTGGCCAGAAAGGGCCTATGCTTCCAAGAAAAGCATGACCTGTTTTCCCTGATGACTGAGACAAGGAAAGGACCTGTTTTTCTCTGCCTCAGTATCATGTACTGAACTAAGGGAACCAAATCTTTAGTCTACTGTCATAAATTAATGATGTGGGAGATGTCCAGCAATAATTTATTCTCAACTACCTGTACATATGCCTTTTAAAGAAAAGCTCTCTAACAAGTTATTATCTACATTAAATGTCTTGCAGTTGCATGAACACATCTTGAACAAGCACCACGGAAGGGAAACTTGGAAAAAAATTAAATGATCCACAGTCATCTACTTGTCTGGAAGACCCTAGAAGTTCAGCCTCAAACTTTATTGGCATTTGATCCTTTGAAAAAATAACCTGATATCTACATTTATTTATATTTTTAATAGTTTTCAAAAAAAAAGTCAGTTTGACTTTGTATTTTGAATTTCATTTTAAAAATCCTATATATTGACAGAATTTTTGAGTATCACTTATGTACTGTGATATTATACATCTAATTTAGTTTCTATTTGGAAGTCTTCACTTGAATCTTTATGCATAGTATGCTAAATTAATTTAAATCAACTAAATTTGTGTCTATTCATAGGAAAATGCACTTTTAGAAGAAATAGAGCAAACACTCTGCAAAATGTGTAAAAGTAAAATGTGTAACTTAGTGACTGTAGCAGCTACAATACTACATTCCCAAAAAGTTATGCTAGACAACTTCAAATGAGGTAATCAATGAAAGTAAAAGTTCTCAAAGTTCTTGAGAAATGGTAAATCTGATTAAGAGGAAAATGACAGGTCCAGTCAATGTGAGGTAATCTTGTGTCCTCAAATTGGAAAGACACTCACACTTTTAGTTTAAAGTTTCTCATGCAGGGGAAACTTAGTGAATGCTGTCTTGTCCTACCTGATTCACACAGAGGAGTTTTGATAGAAAAAAGAATGAACAGGAAAGGTCACTTTTTTTCAGGCCTCTGAAACTGTAATTTGAATCCAACCTATCTCCCTGTTGTATAGCAAGAGTGTTATCAGTTATGAAATCACTTAATAGGAGTGCTTTACTCTTAATGACTGAGAGTTAACCAAGGCTGCCAGAGTTTGCTGCAATAGCTATATTGATTTAGAAGGATAATTGGAAGCCAATCTAGGATTATGTGAGAGAAATAAAAGTCTCTTGAGAAAAGAGGTCTTGCAGTTGAGATCATATAACACTGGTATGAGTTTCAGTTTTGTGAATGTTCACAGTCCTGCAAATTAAACACAAGAATTGTCAGATTTTGGAACTAAAGCAGCATTTGTATAATGGAGAGTTATTCCTTGATGAAAGTGAAGACAGTGAAAAGAGTATAAATTTTAAGTGCTATAACGAAATAAAAAAATAAACCACCAGAAATATCAAAAGTGGTTTTGGCAATTTGATGTCTAGGAAATAAACAGGAAATACTGCAGTAAAAATATTTTACACCTTTAATGTTCATATGTAAGGAAAATTTTATGTACTGATGGAAGGGAGAAGGTGAAAGAAAGGCTTAAAACCTTATTACTGTAGTCAGTATTCAATATTCAAAAGCTTATACCTTGGTAAAGTCAAAAACAATTTTCTCTGAAAGCAAGGTACTTCTTTTAAATGAGAATAATTTCCAAGCCAAATTCCATCTCAAAACTCTCCTCCATTTCAGCTCTAGGGCTGCTTATAAACAGGCTACAGGCTTCTTCCCTCTCCTTGCTGCTTGGTAATGGTAATAGATTTTGTTTGCTCTCCCTGCATTTGAATATTACAGACGTACTTTTGCTCAGACTTTCTAAACAGCTGAACACCCATGCAAAATAAACAAGAAAAAATTCTAAAATGAATGAATTTATGATTATCTATAGCTAATGACAAAAGCAGAAAACCTTGTATTCTCTTCCTGTAAGAAGTGAAAATCATCTCCCTAGATGTTTTCATCAACATTTGAAAAAAAAAAAAAAGCCCTGTTTTTCTTTCAACTGCATTAATTGATTTAATTTTCTTAAATTAAGTAAAGCATAATAATAAATTATTCAATAAAGAGTAAAGGAATTAGAAATGCATTGTGGGGGTGGAACAGAGATTTAATTCTTACAGCCATGGAGAAAAGAAATTATAGACATACATGTTTAAAAGCAAAATTTCCAAGCAGCTGACTCATTTGCCTATATGTTATTCCTACCTTATCTGCACCTAATGTTGTTTATTATGCTTCCACAGACTTAGCATATTCACATATCTTCTGCCATCTTTCTAACATCCTTAGAAACTGATTAAATATTCAATCAAGGGATCAAAAATTTTAAAAGTAGTTGTCTTTAAAATAATGTTAGTCTCACCTACTTTATTTAGAAAATAAAATTTTAAAAACACTCAGACTTTCCAACTATTTTCCTTCAGAACTTAAACAGAAGGAAGCAAACACATTATTTCTTTAGACACAGAGGAAAACTTCATATTAAAATATGCTTAAACATTTGAGTTTTACAAGTTTTGTAGCAAAGTATGTTATATTGCATAACTCATTTAAAGCATCTTTACTTAAAGGCAAAGGCCCTTTTTAAAATAACTACTTCTTTTGCCCCTATGTTATGATCACTAATAACAGTTACCAGATTCAAATTGAGTATCTAATGGATGATTCTTTACTTAATATTAATTGTGATAATAAGCACTTATCAAATACAGAACCGATGAATATAAAAAATCTTATGATTTGTATAGACCAGTCAAGTGATACTTCTCTGTTCCTTGACAACATTCCAAAGGCTCTGGAGAATGTTGTTTAGTGCTGGTGCCAGGTATTGACTGAATGCTTTTACAGTATAGATGTCTTCATATGATAATTAATGCTATCATCAGCTGAACAAGAGACTTGACCAGTATTTTCCCTTGCTTCGTGTTGTTGACTACTCTTCATTAGTGATGGAGACTCTCTTAAGACGACTTAGACTTAGATTACGCTTTGTTAGACAGGTAAAGTCAGATAATGTAAATCTCACACAGTGTGTCCATAACTCAGTTGGAATATCTGTTTAAACTAAGTCTACAAAAATATCTCATTAAACATATTTTCTTATGAATTATTCATATAATGCTTCATGTGATCTAATTATGAAATATCTACATCTTTGTCTAAATCAAGCTAGGTATAATTATACTTTACTGGATTACAGGCAATTAGTTTTATTATTACTGCAATCAACAGTACAAATGCAGAAAAAACAGTTTTTCAGATCTGCTATATTAACTGCATTTAAAATGAGGAGAAAACTCTTAAAGGCTTGTTTTCAAATTATATCTCTATAAATTCATAATAAGTGATTAGAGGCCTGAATGCAACACTTATGTTTTAGAAAATTAGTTATAAGTAAAACTAAAAAATATCTGTGACAGTAAACCTGTCATCAATCAAATAGAGAGTAGTAATTAGTTACCATGGAAATATAAATAGCCTAATTTTACATGCCAAATAGAAATATTTATTTTTTTTTCATTAGTTCAGTCTCAATTTCTCTACTTGCTGCTATGTTTTTGAATTTGCTTTGTGTGGCCAGGTTTTGGTAGCAGGGAAGCAGCAAGGATAGCTTTTGTGAGAAGCTTCCAGAAGCTTTCTCCATGTCCAGAAGCACAATACCAGCCAGCTCCAAGACAGACATGTTGCTGACCAACACTGAGACAATTAAAAATGGTTACACCCCTATGTTACCGTATTTAAGAGGGGGAAAAAAAATGATTGTGTAGATATAATTGTAGCCAGATAAGCAGGGAGTCAGAACATGTGAGAGGAACAACTCTTCAGGCACCAAGGTCAGTGGAGAAGGATGGCAAGGATGTGCTCCAGATGCTGGAGATGAGGGTCCCCTGCAGTCTGTGCTGCAGCCAGTGGTGAGGCAGCTGTGCCCCTCAAACCCATGGACAAAAACAGAGGTGCAGAGGTCCACCTGTTTCCCATGGAGGAGACTCACACCAGAGCAGGTGGATGCCTGAGAGGAGGCTGTGACCCCGTGGGAGGCCCATGCTGGAGCAAGGTCCTGGCAGGGAACTGCAGAGCTGTGGAGGGAGGAGCCCACACTGGAGCAGGTTTTCTGGCCAGACTCGTGAACCTTTTAAGGACCCATGCTGGAGCAGCCTGTCCTTGAAAGACTATTCCCCATGAAAGAATGACTCACATTGCAGCAGTTTATGGAAGACTGTTACTTGTGAGATGGACTCACATTGGAGAAGTTCATGGAGAACTGTCTGCAGCTGGAGAGATCCCCTGCGCAGGGGAAGGGCTCCTCTCCTTCCAGTGGCAGAAACAATGAGTGATGAACTGACCCCCATTCCCTGTTTCCCTGAGCCACTGAGGGGGGAGTTAGGGCTGGGAAGGAGGGAGGTGTAGGGGATAAGATGTTTTTAAGGCCGTATTTTACATCCCGCTCTCCTGCTCTGATTGCGCTACTAATAAATTCAATTATTATCGCTAATTCAAGCCAGTTTTTCTGTGATGGTGTTTGATGAGTGATCTCTCTGTGTCCTTTTCCCAACTCATGACCTCTTCCTTATATATTCTTGCTGTCCAGTTGCAGAGGGGAGTGAAAGAGAGGCTGTGGTGTGCACCGAGCATCCAGCCTCGGTCAATGGATTACAATATTGAAGAAAACTGGGATAACCTTCTTGGAGTTAGAAGAACTCTCTTTCTAGAAGAGCTTGGAGTTAGTTAGGCTTGTCTAGCTCCCCAAGAACATGCCAGAGAAGCTTGGATGATAGAATAAGGTGTGCTAGTACAAGTCTGAAACCTTTTGACTCCCTTCCCTGCCACAAGCATTCAGTTGCCTGCGTACCATGGGCCCAAGGCCCAAGATCTGACATACACATCTTTGCAACCTTAGCTCAGAGAGCTGATAAAATTGCAGTTATGAGAAATAGGCACCAGAAGGCCTGCAGAAAGGTTAAAACATTTAAAATTGGAGAGAGACCTGTCTAATATTTGTATCAATGACCCGTACAAGGTGATTGACTTGCATCCTCTATAATTTTGCAGATGAAACTACATAGGTGGGAGTGTTGATTTGTTAGAAGGTGGCAAGGCTTTGAGAAGGGATTTATATAGGTTGAATAGATAGAAAAGTTTCAAAAATAGAAAAATATCAAAACCTTTTTGATTCAGAAACTATATAAGAAAACTATTATTTTTATTAAAATATTTTCTTTCAATATTTTTAAAATATTTGAATGACATACATGTTGAATTCCAAAGTATCGAAATTTGAAAAAAAACACAGTGTGTGTTTTTTTCAAAGAACTTCATATACATGTGAATATACCAAAACTTGTCCTGCTACAAAATTAAATGTTGCACATACAAAATTTCTAGGTAAAACAGCAATAGAAATTAAGGAGGAAAATCCTATGTATAAAATTTATATTTTCAACATTTATCTTAGTACAAATTTGTGCAGTATATAGAACATTGATAAGAAACAAATTGGAAACATTAAAGCACAATTTGACATTTTGAGTGCAAATTAAATGTGTGTATATGTGTGTGTGCACATATGGGTTTTATAACAAATGAATGTCATGACCAACTTTTTAATCACTAATATTTATTCAAGGATTCAAGAAAGACAGGACATCAAAGTGTTGCCAGAGATTTGTCTTCACAGGATTGCACTTGACTTCGTAACCTCTTGTCTCTAGCTGAAATTGCAAATGACTCATTAATTTAGTGCCAGGAATTCATGCAGCATAAGTAACAAAGGATGAAGCAGTATCTTTTCAGGCAAGTTTAAAAAAAAAAAAGGTGTAATCTGAATCTATGTTAGAAGGAGAACAATAGCTGAGTAGTTATGCTGTTGTCAATTATAACCAAAATTTGCATTTCAGAAACTAACACGCAAGGAAATTCGCCCTTAGCAGATGTACTCTATTATAATTTAATTTGTCTTCTCTCATACATAAAACACTGCAATGCTATATGCAAGCAAAGTCTTTTTGCTCAACTAATAATAGCTTATCTGCTGTCTTTGGCACTGAATTTTAGTTCACATAGAGCTCTGCTCCCAAATGCTGCAGAGTAAAGGTGAAGATTGCTATTTCAGGGTGATGGAGCAAGTAAATAGTGATGGAAGATCTGCAATTTATTCTTGTGTAACATATAATCTTCCCCCAGTTCATAAGAAATATATTGCTACTATCTCTTAAAAATATTACCTCTGCCTAATAAAAAAATAAAAAATTAATAATTGCAGGATTATTACTTTTTCCAACAGCTACAGAAGCTGTCAATTCATCACCATGTTTAGATACGTAGGGATTGCCATTTACACCTTTGGAATTTGGGGACATACAATTAATTAGAACTTTGGTTTCAGGACCCAGAATTTGTCCCATGAAGTTGCTTCTTAATTCCTTCTGGATTCTAGTGATTCATGTTTTAGATTTTAGGCATTTCTTATGGCAGTGTGGGCTTCCCGTGGGGTCCCAGCCTCCTCTGGGTGTCCACCAGCTCCAGCATGGGGTCCTACATGGGCTGCAGGAGATCTCTGCTCCACTGTGGACCTCCATGGGCTGCAGGGGCACAGCTGCCTCACCACGGGCTGTCTGCACCACGGGCTGCAGGTGGATCTCTGGCACCTGGATCACCTCTTCCCCCTCCTTCTTTGCTGGCCTCAGGGTAGGCTGGGCTGTTTCTCTCACATAATCTCACTCCTTTCTCCCAGTTTCTGTTGTGCAGCATTTTTACAACCTTCATAAATACATTTTACCAGAGGTATTCCCACTATCACTGATGGCTTGGCCTTGGCCAGTAGAGGGTACATCTTAGAGCCAGCTGGGATTGGCTCTGTCAGACACAGGGCAAGAAGCCACACAGAAGCCACATCCTGAAGGTCCTCCATTACCAAAACCTTATCACTCAAATCCAATACCATTAAATGAGTGTCAAAATTGATTTTTTAAAAATTTTATTTTTATTTTCCAATAATTTTTCAAGATACAAATATTTTTAGAGGATTGTTTATATAGAGTTTATGTCATATGGTCATGAAAACCTCATAGGTAGGATATGTTAGAAAAACTTCCTTCTCCATATGAAAGTCAGAGTAAATTTCTACTATATGCTTAAGAGAACAGAACATTGTGATATTTATATTCTTTGGTACATTACATACAGTTTCAAATAGCAGTTGTCAAAGAAAATTTATTCCAGTGCAGTGGAAAAAAAAGTTTGCATCTTAACCTTGACATTCACACTTAATCATCAGTCTTTTTCTTCTGAGATTCTAATTCCCTATGCAAACTGATAAAGAGAGAAAACCTAATAAAAATCATCAATAAAGATGGTCAATAGAACTGATCAAGGACAATTACTAATTTTAAGGATATGCTTCAGTTTAGAAAAATGTCTGAGCATCATGAAAGACTGTATTTAATTCCAAGATTTAAGAAGATGATCTCTCCAAAATATTTGGATGTTTCATCATTAAGTCATAAGTAATTTTAATCTCAAGGAAGGATTTTTTCCTCAGTGTACTTTGCTAGAAACTTGATCAAATTAATAGGATGGAGAAAAGAGGTAAGATGTAGCAGAAAAAAATATTATAACACAATTGAAGTACAACATTCAGGACCTCAGAAGGTAATCTTTTATAAGTCTTGGGAATAAATATATTTTATACAGTTGTTAATTTGTGTTTATAAAATACGTTTACACTAAAAGTATAAAAAAACTGTTGTAACTCAGGATATATTTTGTTGCTCATTTTGCCAAGTTAGATATATGCAGCAATTAAGGTTTTGTTCATCTGTTGGCTTGTTATGTTGTCTGCTGTATGACTACAAGCTGTTAAATCTAGCTTTTTCTTGAGCATACACAGGAAAGTGTTCAAAAGCTTGAAATGATCTCACTTAGCAAGATAATGTGAAAGTGAGATACGCAGTGTAATTCTTGGTAAATTTCACATTGTCCTTTTGGTGATTAAGCAGAAGATATATAAACAAGCAAAAGAGAAGAGGGAAAGGAGCTGTAGATCACAAAGGGAAAGAAGAAGATGAGTTCTCCAGGCAAGAAACTTCAACAAGGAAACTTACATAAAAGGGGTGTTGGGAAGGTTGCCAGTGGAAGAAGGCAAAGAGCAATTCTAGAGGGAACTCACTTTTATAGGCTATTTGATTAACTAATTGGTGATATCTGCTTAAATAGAAGTTTGTGCTACTAATTAGAACCAAAAACCTGAAGAAATCAGACCTTTGCCAAGTAATGGTAGTGCCAAACAGTAGGACAAGAGGCAATGGGCAGAAACTGATGCACAGAAAGTTTCACCTAAATATGAAGAAAAACTTCCTTAAAGTGCACATGACCATACACTGGAACAGGTTGCTCCGAGAGGTTGCGACCTCACTAAAGATATTGAAGAAAAATCTGGACATCATCTTATTAAACCAGATGGTCCCTCCACCAGTGGTCCCTTTCAACCTTACACATTCTATGATTCTGTAATTTAGGTCCTACTCTCAATATGTAAAGTTACCACCCTAGCTAAGCTTGCTCTAAAGTCATGTAGCCCAACTACATATGAAAAATTTTACGACATGAATTTTTTTCTTCATACATTATTTTCCTGCCATTCTCGTACTCTGGTGCTCCTTAGAGCATTTCTTGTGGGTATTCATTTGCTGTTCACACTCCATGACAAGAAAAATTGCTAGGATACTTGTATGAATTTGTAAGAAGGGAAAAAATATCCAGTAGGATTTGACAAATTGACTTTTAGTGAGTCTGAACTTTACTTATAAGATAATGGGTTATAGCAATAAATAATCCATTTTGTAAAAAAAAAAAAAAAAAAAAAATATTTTAATGCCAATATAAAAAATATTCTTTTTTTTACAATTTTCTTATTGTGTTTCATTTTGTGACATCAAACTGTAGGGTAAAGCTGATCTGTATCAAAGAAAAAGCTTTGTCAAAGAAAAAGTTTCAGATGTTTAACAAGATTTTTCTTTAAGTTTGAACTATTAGATGGAGAAAACATCCTCCTTTTTCAGAAGTAGGGAAAGATAAGGATTATCTGTTTATAAGATATGGATCTGACCTACATGTCTTATAACACTACTGAAAATACTGTATGCATTAATCTTCAGCAGTCATGCAGCTCTGATAACAAGGAATGCACTAGTATATCTCCAACACTAACTAATGATCACTTTAATTAAGTTTTAAAATACATTATGATAATATTTAAAATGTTTATATAAAGCTAGTCAAATGGAAGTTGGAACTCAATGGTTGTATCTTTCTATAGCCTCTGTCAGGCAAAATGATTCATCTTTAGTCAATGATTCGTTCCTCCCTTCAAAAAAAACCTTTACTCTCATGTAAGCAGGATGTATATCTAAAAACAAAAGACAAATTTGTGTATTCTTTAACTATACTAATACTTTTTGTCCTTCAAGATATAAGCCCACTTAACAAAATCTGATCCAGTACAAACTGAACTAGACTCTATTTTCACCCTTGCAAATTGTGCAAAAGTTAATCTGCTACCAATCTCTAGGTCCGTAAGTATGTATCCTTATAATTTAATTTTTAATATGCAATATTAATAGGATACTGATATTACTAATATTTAAAACTCCATAAATCTTTCATATAACCACATAAAATTCTTCATTTCAAAAATAAAAATAAAAAATTCAGTCTGGAAATGGAAATTAATTTCCAGTCATAAAGCAGTGATTTACATTAGAGTCCCTAAAAACTTTGGCAAATACCTTTATAAATGAAAATGCTTCTCACTTTATCCCATGCTCTTTGTTATCTCCATCCACTGTAATAAATACGCCTTAATAAGTGTTATAAAATGAATCCTATATAATAGAACACAGAATGATAACATTTTTAACATATCATATATAATTTAGTTATGCTCATTACTTGAAAAATATATTTTTCTTGATCTATATACCCTTTAGCATTGGAAAAACCACAAAGATATTTTTAATGCACATTTTGCTCGTGCTTAGAAGTATTCTGATTGTATTTGCAAATTATAACAAAGTAGTTTATTTAGAGTATATTTTCCAAACTATCTTTCAGAATTATCTTCTTTTGAGCCTATATCTAAAGAACACATACATTGTGAAAGAATGTGGCATAAAATCCATGATCAGATCCTTAAATATAGACATAGTAAATATCAGATGCCTGATAATAAAAAGTGATTATTAACAGTAATAGCAAACACGAAATTCTTCAGGGTTTTGTAACCAGGGTGCTCTCAGACTGGAGGGACTTAAAAATCACACTTTTTGCTTTCCAAGAGAGGTTTTTATCCTAAACCTACGAGCTATTTCTGGAGGAAGATAGAACAAGTAGATCTATTTCTGCAAAAAGAATTACTGTAGGTTAAAAAGTATTAATCTTTTGGGAAAGGGAAAGCACATGGAAAGAATTTTAAGATCTGATAGGTCAATCGAGACATGGAGAAACCAGCCTGCTGAACTATATCTCTATTTCACATAGAATACCCAAATAGCAGTAATAATGGCCTTCAAATTCCAGGAACAAAACGTTGTGCTGTACAATGGAATTTAAACTAAAGACTATTAAAATAATTTACACGAGTAGAACTAACAACAAGATCTAGTTTATTAGCTTAAAAGTAGAGGGAACAAAACTCTAGGTGACTTGGGAATTCAAAAATTTCAAAATTAATGGAATATAAACTATTTCATTTGAACTTTTGGGCTACCTTGATACTGTCTATTTTTTTTTTCCCCCCTGAACAGTGGGAATTGAATAAAGATTATGACACCATCAATTTTCAATTATGTTTACAGCATGCCCAGACGTGATGAGTATAAAATATTCTGAGCATGAAAAAAATACTTTGTCTCCAGCTGAAAAAGTGAGTTTAAGGGGTACAGCATCCTTCATAGCTATAAGTATGTCAAGTGAATATTTCTAAAGTCAACAGGGTAAATACAAGGCAAGTCCTTATAACAGAGTAGGCCTGGTTTAGAGGTTAAGTACTCCATAGGTCTTCGAGATTAACAACACTCAGTGGTTAAAAAATCTATCCAAGCTGAAGCTTTCACTTAAATTACTTCCTTTTACACCTGCTTCCACTTCAAACTTCATTTAGTCGAGTCAGCCTCTACCATTCCCCTCAAGTACTGATCCTATTTTTGAGAATAGCTTTCAATACAGGGGAGACTGTTGAGAAATATTTGATTATAGGGATTCTCTGCAGAAGGTTGAGTCTTCAAAATATAAGAATTTCTCATGGTTTAAGCCCAGCTGGCAACTAAGCACCACACAAATACTCACTTATTCCACCCCAGACCACAAAAAAATTGGGAGGAGAATAAAACAAACAAGCAAAAAACAAACAACAACCCCCCTCCCCCCCACCCCCGTATCTGTGGGCTGAGATAAAAGTTTAGTTTTAATTAAGGGAAAAATAAGAGAAATAAAAATTTTAAAGGTCTTTGTAAAGGAATTTTTTCCTTCCTTTCTGCATGTCAGAATTCTGGCTGTACTGGTAAAATAAAAATTATAAGTGTGTATATAGACTACATATATGGAAACATAAATAGATAGATATATGCCCATATATTCATATGTTTATAAAATTCTGTCTGATATCAAAAGACAATATAAATATAAACTGTATTACAGATTGTGGTTAGTTGCAATATTAGGAACATGTAATTTCAGCTGCACACTTTACAAACCAGATCTCATTTGCACTTCACAGCTTTGGATAAAGTCATTAGCAGAAATGATTACAGTATCTATTTTGTGCATTCTAGAAATTTCATCCACCAGCCTCTAAGGACCCGGCAGAACAAGGTAGATTATATTATGCAGTTTTGTGGATGTAGTATGATGTAGAGGATGATTGCTTGCACAGTCAGTCTCTTTCGTGACTCCAGCGACATACTTTTCCCAAATGATCTCAGCCTAATGTATTGATAGGAATACTAGAAATTCAGATAGTGACTTAACTTATTGAATATTTTTCCATATTGATTCAAAATTAGGATAGAAAAAACATGATAGAAAACCCCTGATTTCTCTAACCTATGATGGTCTAATTTTCCATTCTTTTCATTAATTACAACTACATATTTTAAATACATTAATTCCTCTGAGAATTTAAACTTAGTAGTTTGTTTTCCTAAAACAGTTATGCAGTCACATTTCTCTTACCTATCCTTCCCAAATAAAATGTCTTGACTTTTCAGGAACTTTAAAACAGTTGTTCGCTTTGATGATTAAAATTCATCACTGAAGTATTTTAAAGACATTTTCAATGCAGTCATATTTATCTTACAACTCTTGCTTTGAAGAACAATTTTTAAATTGCATATGATTAATAAAGATTCCAATTGTTACCAATACCAAATCATAGAATAATAATCGGGATAGATTTTGTGCTTTCTAAAACATATAATTGCTGTCCTTCTTTGCTACGATGAAATTTTACCAAGGAGATTATACATTGCAGTACCATATCACAACAGTGGAAAGAAAATTTCCCTTGATATGACCCCAAAAGCAAAAACCCACCAGTGGTTCTATATATAAATTCTTTCCATACAGGAAAAAAAAAGTACACAAACAAGCAAAATTAAGCATTTCATTTCTCTGTCTAACTTTAATTTTGTTTACTTGTTGGATGCTTTATGTGGAACAAGTCTAGGTTCTTTTTGAAAAGGCACATGGCACAAAATTCAAAATTATTAACATAAAGACCTTTTTTCCTTTTCTTTACTCTGAATTGTGATCTTAAATAATTGAAATAATAATAAATAATAATAATAGGCATTAAATAATTTTTAAAATAAAATCTAAATGTTTCTCTTGTGCTTTATGTTTGATACCTCTTTTTTACCCTGAGCTGAAGAGTTATTGGAGAGTCCCCTCCATGACACTGTCAAAATTTGAACTTTCAGCCTCCAAAATAAGCTATCTCTTGATCTGTATCCCAAAATACATAGACAAAATTATTAAAAAGACAGCATTCCCATACATTTGGACTACTAAATGCCATTGTCCTTCTTAGGACATAGTCTGTCATTACCCTGCAGAAGAAAATAATGAAGTGACTTCCATTTTATGTGCCACTTGAGTCTCTCGTGAAAGACCTGTAGCTGGAATACCAGTTCATTCTTTCATCACTCTTTATAGCTGCTGATATTTCAGGGTGGTGTGGAGTGTGTTCATTGTTCATGCTTTAGCAGCAATATTAGCCTGTGTTTCGACCGTTTGCATTGTCATCCTTCCAAAATTTCCCCAAAGAGAAAATTCAACATGGTAAAACAGGGACAGCTTGCACTTTAAGGAAAAAGGGAATGGAATTTTGTAGGCCAGTTAAAGTGACTGTTTTGCAACACCATTCCCTCAGCTGATTCTCAAAGATTGAGACAAGCAACACCACTGTGCAGTTCCTTGTAAACATAGAAGTGTATTTCAACTGGAAAGGATCAGGAAACCAAAACGTAAGGTTTTCAACATAGTCTGACCAAGACATTCAAAACAACTTTTCCAACTATTTTCCAGTGATTTATATGCTATAAAAATATGACTTCATTTGATTTAGAATGGTTATAGAATTAAGTCTATTATCTCATTGCTGCATGTCCTTAAGTACTTACATATTCAAATGTTTTTTAGGTCATGTTATAGAAAATAAAAAGAGAAGGTAAGTTTTATATTTTAAACTGCGTCACTGGATTGGAGAAGATACAGAAGAATGCATGTTTGAAAAGTGAAGTAACAGTTTTATTGTCTGGACAATTCCAATGATTAAAGAAAATATGATTTTTTAAATACATTATATCAGTTGCAGATTACAGAAGTAATACTGTCATGCTTAACTGCAGTTATTAATCTGCTAGAGAGTAATTTGAATATCAACAAACTGCAAATATTCGGTGAGTTGTTGAACCTGGTGCACCAGTTTACTGCCAAATTTTAGACAAACGTTCTGTGAATTAATAGTGGCTTAAGATGAAAGTCAGAGTATGGAGCTGATAGCATGGAGAACTGAAATTTCAGATGTCAGTGTCTGCATTGCCAGGACTGGGATGTGGAAAATGTTATTTATATGGGGCATATCAAGTGTTCAAAATCTAGCTCTGGAAGGATGATTCTAGCTTAGACAAGCTTAAGCAAATACAAATTAGACTTACGATTTTAAGGCATTATTCTTTACCTCAGAAAACTTACAGTCTCAGATAGAAGCTTCTTGACCAAAAGTCAAAAAGGGCAAATATTTCAGAGGAGCAGGGGAGTAGAAATAAAGCAGTAAAAGCACACCTGATTGGAATGAATGTTAAATTTCATCTTTCTCACCAATGAATGATGATATGTCACTTTCTTTGACTACTAAAAGTCACAAGAGTGACAATTTTTCTAGTCAATATATTTTGCCAAAGAGTTAAAAAAAATATGTAGCAGGTAAGATTTCTGGGTTTGAGAACTTTCCTGTACACTTTCCCTCAGGTTAAGGCTTGTTCTGTTTTACTTTTTTTTTCTACTGAGTGTTTTAGAAAAGAAAACAGAAAAGAAATACTTTGGCCAAGAATTATGCACATATTAATTAAAGCAGAAATAGAAAATAATTAAGGTAGGAGTGAGAAAAAAATTGGTACAGATATATTGGTATAGATATAATATCATATGTATCTATACTGAAATTGATCAGTCAAATACTGTAGATCACTGTGAGGTTCATTTCTTCTAAAGAACTTTTAAAATACTGCTTTAGAGTCCAAATCTACTCCAAATCTTTTTCTGGCAACCACAGTGTTCGTGAACCATGACCTGCAATAACTCTTCAGGAAGCTGTGCCAATACTTTCCATTTGCAGAATCTTGGAAATATCAGGGAAAGAAATAGCTGTTGGTTTATCTGACAGGCCTTTCCAGGTGACATAGTTCAATCTGAACAATTATGTTTTAAAAATAAGTAGTCAAAGAATGAAAGAAGAATTAACAGAATAGAAAAACAAGACTTTAAAGATGGTATGGAGGTAAAAGCCTAGAACATACATAAATTTACCTGTCATATGAAATATTTTCTGTGATACTGTGCAAGATATACTGTAGATATATAGTTGTAGGCTCTTAATTAAAAATTGACTAAAAGGAACCATAATTAAATTTATTTTTTCACAGAGCTGCATTGAAGTTATTTGGTCCCATATAGGAAAGAGAGGTTACTCCTCTATTTATTCAGCCTTTTATTTTTTTAAATGAGTAATTATTTTAAATCTATTTTAACAGTAAATTCGTGGTAATATAAGTACAAGTTCTTACTGGGCAGTGCTGCTTGTGGTCTATCATGAGTTAGATTAATGTAAACTAAAACCACTTCTATTAATTATGGAGGCATAATTTAAGAATTGCAGGAGGCTGTCCATGGATAGAAAGCAGGAGTATTAATTTCTAAAAAATATTTCCAAGATCTTTGACACCTTGAAAGTCATTCTGCATAGTGTAGTTTTATACACACAATCAGAATTCGTGTTGTATAGCATTGCCTTTCAAGCTCTTTAATTCCAACACATATTCTTAAAAAACTCCACAACAGAGCACAGCAACAAAACAAAAACTCTTTGGAGATTCTATTAGAAGGGGAAATTCGGTCTTTATTTTCCTATTCTCACTCAGCAATTTGCAACAGACAAAGGTATAAAGACAGCATTAAATAAGAACATTCTCTGATTGTAATAAAGAACCTGTGTTTCAGGACATGACATCTGTGGCAGAATTTGCTGTATCAGCATCTCATGCAAAAATAATAATGGATTTTTTCCCCAGTTATATTGATTATATAATTAGGCTTGATTTATTATTCACTTATGGCATGGTATAGCATCATGATTTCTGGTCTTGCCTGAAAAGAATAGCTTTAGACTGCTCACTTCCCAGAGAATTCTTCATTTTCAGTTGGTGTGATATTGTACAACCTATGTCATGTGTCCTTAAGAAAGCCAGCATGAAGATTGATTTTTCATCATTTTTTTATATTGACCACAGGCCATAGCTATGCTCATCACCAGTGCATTTCATGTTCACATCCCAAAGGACTTTCCTTCTCAAATGCACCAAGTTATTTATCGTCATTCTGTGGTTGAAATCTAATGTGAATCTCTTGTCTGTATTCTTTAATACAGATTGACCAGGCTGGCTGAGACATAACTAGTACATAAAATCACGAAGGTTTGGCATTTTATTAAAATAGGTCTATACTGCATTTAGACTATGCAAAAAGAAGGGGAAAATTGGGGAGAAAGAAAAAGAAAGAAAAGCATTTTTTAACAATTTATGGTGGGGTTTTAGTATTTTGAAAATGAAAATTACTTTTCCAACTCTCACATTGGCTATAATGTATAAACTGTTCAATTTTCCATGTAGTTTAAGCCTCATGGAAACCTGTTTAAGTCTGAAAGTAAAACTTACTGATTTTGCAAAGTTCTCATGTACATTTTGTCTTTATCCCATTTATAAAAATCCTCTATAGCACATTTGATTTCAGTGAAGGTTAGTTCATTTACAGTTCCGTTAACTGCCCACAGAATTTGTGTTTTCATATTTCTTTGCTATTTCTTCCTTTTTCTTCCACTTATTTCAAAGAGTTAAGATATTTTTTGTATCATAGAGATAATTTTCACATTTGAATAAGGAAAATGGAAGAGGATGCTTTGCTTTAATTTCCTTTGGTTATTTTATTAGCTGCATGTTACACTTAAAATACTTTCCCATCATATTACAGAAAATATTATTTACTCTTTTTTCTTTATGTTTCTTAGAAGAAAAGAAAAGAAAACAAGAGGTTATTGTTCCTGTTGTGCTCTCTGACATCTGTATTAAGCTGACTTTTCTAAGTATAATCATACAATGGGATAGTGATGTCCCACTGTGGGCCTAGACCCATGTTCACACTCCAATTATACCATATCATATCAAATTTCTTGACTATCCCCAGCAGATATTTTGAAATATCATGACACATAATTTACTTTCCAGTCAGAAATGGCATGGTGTAAATACCAAAAATACTATTTTCACTATGTGGTAGAAGCGTTTCTACAGATTCAAACTCTTTTGCATCATTATTTATACTGTGCATTTTGAGACCTGCAATTACTTTCTAACATACTTTCCATGCCCTTCTGCAAACACTTATTACTGGTTCTTTAAGTTTAAAATTTAATACCCTGGACTGCTTTCATTTTATGATTTCATTTCTACTGATTTAATGACCACTAGGCCCACTACAGTGCTTGAAACAACTATGTTATTTTAGCAAATTTATTTATTCACAGAAGTCATATTTTTTCCAAGCTTTAAGAACATAGTAAATTATATACAACAGAAAAGTGTTAATACAAAATAAATGAAATGTTTAACAAAAACACCCTACATTTAAAAAAAACCCAAAAAACCCCCCAACAAACAACAAAAAAACCCAACAACAAACCCATGCACAAAGGAAAGAGATATGATCAAGGTCTATAAAAGGTAGGAAAAGCATAGTTTTTCATCTACAGGTACAAGTCTATTTATTCATAAAAAATATTTCAATGAGGAAGTAGTCTACAACTTCTTACTACCTTTATTGCTGTGTAGTAGATTACTAAACTACATTCAGAAAAGCCTGTCCTTGATGCTATCAAAGGTGTCTCCCTGTCCCATTCTGTCCAACAGGGGTCCTGGGCACTTATTGTAAAGGTTTGCTTTCTACAACACTGACAGTTTAGCTGACATGACGCACTTAAAATAGGCAGATAAAATCCTGGTCTGGTAGACTGAGTGGTCTGTTGTGTTTGCTAGGAAGTGGTAGGCAGATGCTGATGCAGTCAGGACTGAAACTGGTGTTTTACAGCAACTCCAGGGTCTATCCACCTAGACACTCCTCAACCGGACTGGGAAAGCACCTCATCCCCCATGGTGGTGCCCAAAACCCCAGGCAGGGGCTGAAACAAGAAAAATTGATTTCAGTAATTTTGAGGTGCTCAAGAGTAGACCTGTGATTTAAAAACTGCATTTTCTTAGGTTGCTCTTAGGTTGTATACTTAAAGCCTATTCACCATAACAACAAAGGTATGGAAAAGACAAGACAGAGGAGGAGCTCCAACAACCTGAGTTGTGCAAAACAGACCACCCTGACTTGGCCACTGCTGCAGTTGTCAAAGGGGGAGCAACCAGTCCTGTGCCCAACTGTGAAATCTACTTGGAGGAGTCAGACAAATTCCCCCCAAAATCTCTTTCAGGCTTTAAATTATTGCCTAATAAGGTATAGGGCATGCTAGGCGAGGTTGGGAAAAAAGTATTTCCAGATTGTGCAAAACTAATGGGATGTTTCTAGAGATATTCTAGAAGCAAATGCAGTAAAAGGGGGGATAAGAGTGGGAAAACAGGGGAAAGAGGCTGGTGAGATGTGAGCAGGGGGCTGTGAATCCTTGTCCCCAGCCATGTCTGCACCAGACAGGGCAACCTCTCCTTGGTCTTCTAAATAAATTCCATCAGGAGGGTTTCATGAGCAAGAGCTTCCTGTTTGCCTCGCCTGTGTGAGAGGGATGAGCACCTGCTCTGCCACTGCGCTGGATACATAAGCCAGGAGCTGGGTGCTGATACCAGGAGACACTGGGGTGTGTGTATTTTTCTTTGGGTTACCTTAGGTTTCTGTGTGTGCATGTATGCATGTGTCATTCATAAACAAATTCAAGCAGTAGCAGCTGGCACAAGAGGTCTGAATTCCAGCTATAGGGGAGACTAGAAGTCTGGAGGAAAATGATATGGAGACAACGGCTCTGCAGGCCAGATACAGCAGAAACCATAGTGCAGAGCTGCTACCTCAGAAATGTGAGCCTGATTCCCAGCTTCTGGGGAGACTGTAGGTTTGGAGCAGCTCCTGGAGACAGCTGTTTCCGCTGGTGAATGTGTGTGACAAGAACAGATGGAGTGGAGGTGCAGTCTCAGGGGTTCATGTGACCCTGGTGCCACCAACTGTGCAGATTGGGATCTAGGGGTAGCCCCTGTGGAAACCTGCTGTTGTGGACTGAACACGGCAAGTACTCCCCATGGAAAATGGAAGTATAACTGTTTTCTATTGTAATGCCAATGAGTTGATAATTCATCAGGCACTGAATGAGTTGATAGATGATGTGCACAATGTTTTTGGTTTTCTATGCACTAATTAGGAGTAAGAAATCCTCCCCTAAAATATGGCTTCAAAAGGCTCGAAAGGAATAATTTTTAGAAGTAGCATTCCATTTATTTACTTGATGGACCTGAATGGCAGTTTTTACCAGCAGTTTTTCATGATTTAGCAGTGATATCTACACTATGATTCAGCTCTAAGAATTTAACCATTCTTTGTAAATATTTCAGTCATATAGCAATTTGTTACTTCAACAAGAATGTTCCATTAGGTTGATTGTCTTCTGACAGCAGCAATCAGTAATACTCAGCATTATCTTTCAGATTAATAAATGCTTGCATTTCTCTTGGTATTATAAAGTGCCATTTAAGCCCTACATTTACGTTTTTCTAAACAGATTTTGGCCAAATCGTTTTCAATTCAATCAGTGATGCTTCAGGCTAGTAATACAAACATTAAGAAAATCAGTCACTCGGCTTCTAGTTAAGGTGATATGGTATCTTAAAAGATTTTTGCTAGTCTAAAAAATCCATAGAAGTAAAATTAATTTTGGTCAGCTAATAAACTTTGTTTGTTTATGACTATTAGAGACCAAATTTCAGGTATGTGTCCATAAACTTTGCACCATCTCATTTTGTCAAAACCATTTTAGTTCCCTTGATAAAGCCTTATGGAGACGGAGAAACAGTTTCCTGCAAGTGCATTCTAATTTTGGAAAAAATGCCTTCAAAACTATTGATAGTCCTTGACCAAACAATTCTGATGAGCTTTGGATTAGATCCTCTACTCATATAATATATGCAAATATTAATCAAGGTAAATTGGAAAAAAAAATATTGTGTATGCGACAAGTTATATATATGACAATAATGAAAAATATTTTGCATTTTGGTTCTAAAATAGGAATGAGTAAGTGTGTAATGAGACGCTGTAGGTGCTAATATCATTAGCATCAACACTAGGTGCTAGCGTTGATGCTCTGAGACTTTTGTAGTTGAAAAACCAATACAACAAAAAACTATGTGATATTTCAATGATTCAATCATTAATTCATTCAGAAAATTACCCGAAATTCTGAAAAGGAACCTACATTTTATGAAACTTTATTACTTAGAGCTTTTTTCCTTTCCATTGTATATGACCTGACAATGGTTATAAGAATACCATAGGAAAATACTTGGGTTTTTTTAGTCTTGTATAATACCAGGCTAATTAGTCATTGGAAAAAAAGTCCAACAGGCAACCACGGCACTATTAGCACCATGCTCTCATGCACTGAGCTAATTCTAGCTGTTAATACCACACCTTAAAAATGAAACCAGCAGCAGACAGAGCTGGCTGCTGGTAACAGGGGAATTGATGATCTCAGGCACAGCAAGTGATCATCAAGGGTCCGAGGCCTGCCGGGGCAAGAGGAGATGGGACTGGAGACCAAGACCAACTTTCTTGAAATATTGCTGGGGAAAGGGATGGGTGGCTGTCCTGAAATGGAGTCCTGGGCCATGAGCAAGGGTTGAGAGAAGCTCTGGGTATGCTGGACAGAGACAGTAAGGCCCAGGTATTCCCTCAGAGCCCTGGGCTGTTTTGGGTTATTTTGGACGTACATTAGCATTAGCCATTTAGCAAGACTAAATTAAGTACATAATTTATGAATTTCTCTGTGTTGTCAAGTGGATTGTTGATGAACATATTTGAGAAGAGTCCTGAAAAAGGCATTACCTTTTCCTATATGTTATTAGAATGATATTTATGATAATCAAGCAAAAAATAAAAACCCTAAAATTCAGTATTTCAAGATGTGCATAAATTAAAATTGCATAGAAATACCACTTTTGCTGCCAGTGATGCTACCATGTGTTTAGAATATTGTCTTAATTAGATGTATAACTGAAACATTTTTAAATATAACTAAAATAATTTAAAATTGATTAGTTTTGAATAATAATAAAAAAACCTGGAAATTTTTCAAAGCTCTAGGTTTACTGCTAATTATAGGAAATCTCTACTGACAATGTTGATGGATTATAGCAGATACATATACTTAGATTTCTTCATTTTTCTGTGAAAAATAAGCAAATTTAAAAACGTAGGGAAATGCCCTCATTTTCCAATAGAACAGACAGAAAAATTGCAGAACAGGAGAAACAGTGTACCAAGTTCTTTTGTCCTCCTACAGCTCAATACTTCTATGTCTAAGAAACATCCCTAAACTTTGAGGATCAGGTTATCTTTGTCACTTCTCTACTTCCCAGAAAATCTACAGTTGTCCAGGTACTCTATGCAGACAGGCAAAACCAAAGCTTAATGTTCATATCTAGCACATTTCATAAACTGCTTTCTACATTTTATAGAAGAAAATTTGAAGGAATGGCCTATTAGGAAAAATTATATAATTTAGCTTTTATTCACATTTCTCCTTTAAGCAAACTCTGAAGAAAATCCTTTTATAAAATTAAGCAGGATGGAGAAGTGCAGCTCATCTTTTTCTGTCAAATGCAAAACATAAAATTAAGTAATCTTGATTTTAATTTCCATGAAATGTAAAAATGAATGTACTGGATTAGATACAAGATTAACCCAGCTCAACAATTTTATTCCAACAATATTGCCCAATATTTAAGGACTAAGAAAGAATATCTGGGGAAGAAAGCAAAAACTTTTTTTTTTTTTTAATGAGGGTATTAACAAGTTCACAGAAGGGTCCTGCTCTGAGCCTCTTGAGCCAACAATTTTTTTTTTTTTATATTTCCATGCAATATCCCTGGCTGGATTGATAGTCTGTATTGCGTAGTTAGCAGAGTTTTCAGCACCAAGAATATGGATTCTGGAGCTCTGTAATGACTTCATCATGCTACTCATAATTTAACTCCATGTTCTGTGAGGGTCTTCCTCTTTTGACTCTTCAGCCTCCCAGTGTCTTTGAAGAATTCTGCATTTGAGGAGAAAGATCAATTGTAAGTGCTTCGTTTCTTAATGACATACATGATCTTGTGCTTATCACATCTTCTCTCACTCTGGGTACTGGACAATGCTTTTAATTTAGCTATTCCCTTTCAGTGGGTCTATCTTTAATTAACTCTTCCTCTCTGTACCTGACCCAGATGGGCTTGTGATTAACATATTCAAACTGAGGCCACATAGTATAGTTTCTATATCTTGTTTCAATATTTCTGCTAGTTTTTAACATTTTTTTGCCATTAATTTCTTCCCTATATCTCTCTTATTGACCATTATATGACAGGTTGATGTATTTTCATAGAATGCTTTTTGATAACTTCAGGATATCATTCATGAATAGTAATTGTCTGGTTAAAAACATTATCAGATGCATAAAAATAAGAACATTATATCTTATGTAAATTATTTTATACATTCTTTTTGCACTTAATTTCATCAACATTTCATTTCAGAGCTTTTCCACACTTCTAGGACTCTTCACATCTTCATAGTCTACTTAGATCCACACTTCCACTCATAAAATTATCATTAAAGAGTGTCTATAAGAAAAAAAAAATATGAATATCTCTTTAAAAGGATTTTCATAGATAAAAAGCCCTGTAAGTTTTCTGCATGAGAGTCTTTGTCCAAGTAAGAGTTTTGCAGGTGAAAACTGAGGATTAAGTGGAGCACAAAGTTTCAGAATAAGGGAATATTCATTGTCTGAGTTTATTCTGTGCATCTAATCCATAACATTATGTCCTGAAATTTAAAAACAGATTTAAGCAGTTTGGGGAATTTTTTTAACAATTTAATTTTCTTATTTTTTTTTTCTTGAAATATTTAAATGGAGTTTAGTTTTTAGTTCAATGCATTTTTCTTATATTTTGTAAAAGAAGTTTTTAATAACCATGGAGGGAAGTGGGAGTAAGAAACATTAGAATAATCTAGTATACTTAGGTTACCTAAGAACCTGAAGGATTAAAATTCTTCATTAGTATTTCAAGCTCAGAATACACTTCTGTCACTCATTTTTCATTTAAAGTAGGCTACTCCAGTGTGGATTTTTGCACTGAGATATTAATGATACAAGTGCCTGTTGTACCTTGCTATGCAAGCTGCCTACTTGCATGTGTTTGCAAGTGCAGACATGGTTAATTCTCATGGGGAGTCCAGCCCTTACTTACACAGGGTAGATTATGAAGCCAAACAAACCTTACATAGGAAAATTTGGATGATAATCACTGAACAACATTCAATTGCTTTACATAAAGCAAAACTCCTGGAACATATCCCCCTTTCCCTTTTCTCTCAGCAAACACATAACCAAGAAGGAGAATGCACTCTCCAGAAAGGTAACCTTGTGTGCCTGCAAAGTTGTACAACAAGCTTATCTTTTCAGGGCCATCTCGGGTAAATGTATTCCAATATTGTTGATGAGTACAAACAGTATAAATTAATATTAAAATATGAATTACTACTGCACTGAATATGAATCAGCATATTTACTGAATTTGCTAAAAGATTTGGATGAAGGTATCTGATGAATTGAAAATGAAGTTTCTTCATTATAACCCAGTGCATTGCAAGTGCACCCCTGCAGAAATTCAGTTTATATTTCCCTATGCCATTGCAGAATGAGAAAAAAACTCATTTCCAAACTATCATTTTATTAAAAGAATTACGCTTGAGACTCTCTAAGAAAAATATAATAACACCCTACACTTTCTGCTCTCTGAAGTGTTCATGAGTCTTTGTCAAGGGAGCTAGCTTTCTCATTCACATGCTGTTGCAGCTTGTTTGCTGTTTATTTGAAATCTTGTAGTGTCTTGAGCATCACCTGGGAAATCAAAGTCCATGTCAGATGTGTTGAAGCCCTGATGATAAAAGCTGATGACTGGATGTGACTGAGCTTGAGCACAGTCAAAGGCTGTCTCAAGATAAACATCTGATGTTAAAAGACTTGGAAGATGAAACTGGTGATGTCCTTGCTAAAATTTTGGGAAAGATAAAGCAGAAAAAAAGTCATCTCTCAAAATCTCCATTACAGGGATACAGAATGACCACAAGAGATGTGTTTGTTCTCAGGAAGATGTGCATTACTACTCATTGCAAAATCTTACACATGTCAAAAGATTTCACACCTTGGATAATAAAAGTGTAATTCTTAAACACTTTTAGCAAAATAAATAAATCCAGTTGGGGAAAAAATAAAAAAAGAGAAAATAACAAAAAGACTTTCAAATATAAATTATGTTGATACTTTTATTAAAAAAGAAAAAGGAATAATGTGAATTTTACATTTTTTGGCCTCGTATTGAAACAAATAGAAGTTTCAATATTAGAAGTCATTTGAATATAATCAAAAATATATATAAAAAAATCATCAGGTACATAACTAGAGCTTTCCAGCTTAATCACCTGAGATCTAATCAGTTACTACCACTGACAGCTCAAAATTGTGTTTGAATCTGATTTTTAGAGTCCATGATAATCAAGCTGGAGAGTTTGTCTCAGTGTGAGTGACTCTCCTTGCAAGTTATAAAGAGCTGAATCAATGACCTTCTCACACACCTCCAGCACCTGAAATTGTCCTTTCTGCTTAGAAAATATTCATTTCTGTTAGGAAAGTATTATGGCCTGAGGCTAAGAAATTCCTGAGTATTTGGAGAATGTATTATGAGATTAGCAAGGTGGATATTACCTATTCCTTCTTTACTTATTTTTAACCAAAGGAACTATGTTACACCTTCACTTCATTAGAGACAACTAGCAGTAATATTTCAACAGCATTATGTCGGGGCAATCTGTAGACATACTGTATTTCAAAGACTATAAACTATATTATTCTCTACTTAAGACGATGATCTTAACCTGGTGAGCAGTATCAACAGTTTCATTTCCAATTTGTTTTCCTGTTTCAAGTTTTCCCTCTGCTACCCCAGTCCTGACACGCAGAACAATTTACAGTTAGAATAGTTAATGTAATGCATCACTGTGAAATAGCTAGTATTTTGACTTCTTGAGAGAAATCCCCCATAGAGGAGTCCTTTTGTTATCAGTTTATCTTTTCATTCACTGATTTTTGCTGATACAGACACTATTCAACTGACCAGAAAGTGAACATGTTCTGAAGCATATGGTGCCACAACTATTGTTCACATTTCAAAAGCCTTCACATAGAAGCATACTGCTACTTCTCATTAATGATGATCTTAATGCTCTTCTAATGTTGTCTTTCCCCATTTAAATAACTTTAGCCTGTCACATGGAACTTCTACTGAACCGAGATTAACACTGCAAAAGAGGTTTCAGGGTTTTAGCATACAAAAGTCTCACAAGATCACATGTATTTCTATGTTTTTAGAAATTGGTCTAAAATACATTTTTTTGAGATGACTGCCTAAACTCATGCAGATAAATGATAACTAAAGTTATGAAGAGGTTTCAGAAAATGTTAGCTTTAAACTTGCACACCTAAGTTCTACAGAATTTTAGATTAATTAATATTTTATTTGAGAGATTAAGTAGGGATGTATTGAACTGTATTTTATTCACACTAAGAATATTTTGAAAAGAAACTGAATTCTGGCAACAAATCAGATTTTGGAGTTAGGGAGAAATTTCAGTATTTCATCCTCATATATATAACCACATCTGAAAAACAACACCATTCTGGATAAAAATTTTGCCATATAATGACTGCTACTGTTTTAGCTATAAATATAATTCTTCATTAACATTTTATCATAAAAGCCTTCATACACTCTGAAATATGATAAAAGAAGATGAGTAACCATTTAATATGACCTTGAGCTGATAAAACCTCTGTATCTGTGATAAATGCAAGTTTGCATTTATAGTATGGCTTCGCTTTCAGTTGTCAGTAAAATAGTTTTATGAAAGTTTGAGTGAAAAAAAGCAACATCTTGAAGACTTGCCTAATATTTCATTTATAGTAGGTAGAAGACACATAGCTGACACAGTTTTATATGTAAGTCATATATCATCCACATAAAAGTGCTGTTGGCTATTCATGTAAGTATCAACATAAGAGGACACATCCAAGGTGAATTGGAAAATCTCGTCATACCAGTTTATACACTGTAGCTGCTTCTTTTACGAACTGGCAGGCCTAATGATGAGTTGGCTTTTAAGTATATTCATCAATTCATTTTCCAAGGTATTCAAGGGCATGAAATTGAGCTAGTAAAATTCAAATCCTATGAAGTTATTAGAAAGCATGTATTATTTATTATTAATATTTTATGTTTGTTTTGGGGACAAGAAAGGGGAAAGAATGTTCCTCCTGTTTTTTAAATATCAGGAGTCACTCAAGTGTGACATGATCTCTCATTACAACCTTAACAATATCTTAGCTAATATTGTTAGATAACAAAGTTATCTAACACTGGTTTTTATGATAGAAGGGCTTACAAAAAACTAAATGTCTTTGTATTTCTGCAGTACAACACATACCTTGAAAGAAAAAAAAAGAAGCTATTAACTTATCCTCTGAATTAGGAAATAAATCTGTTGACTGCCCATGCAGTGAGTGGGTAACTTAAAAGCATGTGGCTTCAATAACAAAGGACTGTATTTCATCTCTGTAGGCAGAGCTACATCTTTTCACTAGGAAACAAAAAATGAAATATGTTGAAATATCTCCATTTGAAGGTTGCAAAAGAAGGAGTGTTGCTGGTTTATAGTGTGGCTTTAATTTTCACTAAAGATTCTACAGGGGGAAGTGGAAAGCAGTCTCCCCTGTTGCCATTTTCACTATTATAAGTCCCAGAAGGGAATTTCTTTCCAAAACAGACAAAAGGAGCTTACTGGATTTGCAATACCCAGCCATCAATTCCCAGTGGAAGCCAAGGAATGAGAAGTAAAGTATACCTTCCTTTTTCGTGAACAGTTTGGCGGTGGAAAGGGGAAATGTTTATTGAGAGTTGAAACTGTGATCTCATTCATTTCACTGCATTTGCAAGCACTCATCCTAGTGTAATGAACTACAGACTATTCCTTTTGAATAGGCATAAATGTGTTTTTCAGGATTGGAAAGCAAGTACATCCAGGATATTAGGTGATCTGTAAATTTATCTGACACCTCACTTGAAAAATGCTTCAAGAAATTCAAGAAATTACTTTCCATAATGTCAAGGTATAACCCCAGGTGGCAACCAGTCACCCACTGCCACCCCCACCCCCCATAGTTCTCTAGAGCTCAGAGCTTAATCTTTGAATTGAGTGCCTATTAATGTTGAACATCTCAACCAAGATATCTAAAAGTCAAATTGAATCTCTACAAACACATGCAAATAGAGGGTCTAGTTATTTATTTATGTTTTTGTGACTGAAATAGATGGATCTTCCTTTATCAGGAATACTGAGAAGAATTCTACTGCACAGGAATTCTAATTGTGTCTTTCAGCACAAACAAAGGCAGCAGGACAGGATGTAGAAGCTGGAAATCTAAAGCCTACCCACAGAGAACTATTTTTAATTTACAGAAAACCTTGGACCCAGTTAGCTTAAAAATAAACACCTGCAAGAAGCTCATTGAATTTACTAGGAAAGTAACTAAATAGAATCCCTTCATCCTAGCATAATGAGCTCCATATCAAGTTAACCTAGTTTTATATGACAGTGCAATATATTAATTGCTTCAGTGTTTATTTATCCTTGTAAGGCACAAGGCAGAAAAAAAATCCTGACCTTGCAATTTCAAATTTACAAGGAAAATACCTCTTCCTAAAATTAACATATCAAATGAATGATTTGGTTATTTAAAAAAAAACCCCAAGACCTACCCTTCTTGGAAAACTTTCACAGTTTGGTATTATCCCCATGGAATTTTCCTATATATGAAATATCTGAAACTCCATCATAAATCTATGCTTAAAAACTATTGTATATTATAGAATACCATAAGCATTTTGTGCCTTGCAATCTGCTCTAGTATTTATCTATAAAAACACTTACTTTAATTTTTTATGCATTTATTATATCTGTTTCAATTCAAACGATGCTGGTTTGCAGGTATGCAGAAAAATAAATGAAATTCCAGAAACTGGCCAATAAAAATTGTTTTATGAACAACAAGAACAGAAAAAAACCAAACAAAGAAAAACCCCAAACAAACAAACAAACAAACAATAAAAAACCTGAAAAGGGTGTCTTTAAATGCAAGTGGGTTTATGTAAATTCAAAGGTAAAAAATTACTATAAGAAATACATGGTCCTAGTAACACTTGTTAAACCTAAACTAGGGATTAAAAGAATTAAAAAGCATACAAGGTATAAAACACAGTTTAGTCTCATTTAATGGGTGACTTAGATGAGCACCTTTAAAGTGCTTTTTTTGTCACTTAATCCTTTCTTAGGGATTGTTGTAATTACACAGGCACAAGCACACTTATATCCGATATAAGAAGTATAACAAAAATATAGAATATCCTGATGTTGAAGGGACCTTAAGAATCATAAAAGTCCCCCTCCTTGCCCTGCACAGGATCATCCCTGTGCTGGAGATCCTTATTAAGGAAGACTAAAACGGGTGTTAAGTTTCTTTACTAAAAGAGTGAACAAATCTGACCAAGTCCAAGAAACATTATGGCCACTGATATTTTGTGATGTTATTCTGAGTTTCAGAATGTTACGGAAAGTAGTATTTACTATTGCCTACTTAAATCTTTATTTAAACAAAAAATGCTCATTTCCCCTGAGGCCTTTGTATTTTACAAATGTTAATGTAGACAACAGTAAAAAAATTTCAGTTTAATGTTTTATTCTACCAAATTTCATTATAATATGCTTCAGTTTAAATTAACTATGTTTCCTGAAAACAAATGGAAAATAGGTAAAATATTTTTAAAAATCCATTTCAACATTTTAGAAGATGGCTGTCCATTTCTAAAAGGCATTTAATTTTAGCTATTTTTTGTTTAACTCAAATGTAAGAATGTGAGAGGTGGGGACGGTTACTTCTTGAAGTATAAAACCAAAAAGGTTTTATACTTCTTGGTACTTTTGGTGTACAATCTTAGTGTACAAAATGTTCGTCAAGTGTTCCCATAATCCCTGCAATATTGAAATGAAAATTTGGATCCTGTGAAACAAAGAGAAATTACTGTCATTATTTTTTAAGTGAAGAACTGATGCATAGAGTGGTTTCAGCCAAATACTTTCATTAATTCTAGGTATTCTGAATGAGACCACTAGTAGCTAATTTCCCACATGATTTAAAAGTGTATATTCATTCATGATGTGCAAAACATTCTTTCTCAGGGCTTCCAATTCTTCTAGCAATCAGGGTTCCGCGCTTCAACACAGGCATTCAAAAAGTGAGAAAAATGCCATGAATAACTGTAAAAGCCTGGCTTTTATCCAATTAAAAGTTTTTATACAATTAAAAAGTGAACTGTCTATCATCTAGTAAGAATTACATAACAGATACCAAGATGTTATCTAATAGTCTAAGTTAAAATTCAACTGTCTTCATAAAGATAGTCTATTTTTGTTCCCTTCCTGATAATCCCATTGCTACCAATACATACATGGTCCATCTTCTTTGGTGGCTGCCACTTCACTGCTGAACACAATACTGAAACATTTGATTATAATTATCTCAATATTTCTGAAGCATCAGGTCCCTGTAATTTACAAAACATTGTTCTTCAGACTTTTAACTGAGAAGTTCTGTATAGATCCTGAAGTTTCTTTTTAAAACTTTTTCATGAACACTAGAATTTGCTTCATTCCTATAGCTATATTAATCCCTTCTAAATTTACACGATTTGAAAAAAAATCTAAAAATTAGTCAATTTAGTTTTCATCTATCTACAAGGAAATTGAAAAAGTGAAGGACTTTAGGTATATTCACTGCTAATCTCGATAATATGTTTAAGGAGTGAAATTATGAAAAGAAGCAGTCAGTAATCTTCCTCAGACTTCCAAATCCAAGCCTGGGCTATGAGTCTATGAGCTCTTTGAGTCTCTTTGGTGAAAGATGAGCCTTACTTGGGCTGTGAAGATGGGCAAAGACTTTTACAGGGTAATGCTTCTCCCTGATTGTTTCAAATTACATCACTAACTGAGGGAGAGTACTCTTCCAAGAATAGAAATGTGTTGTCTTATTAGCAGAACCTAAATATGTGGGACAAAATAAATTGGGTGAATGTGACATAAAATCATCAACTTTTACTTAACATTTATAAGTAAAATAAAATGTATTCCTAAATAAAATGTATAAAATGAGGATAATGCTCCTCAGCAAATGTCTTCAAAAGATTTTACTAAATGATGAGAAAACAATCTTTTGAGTGGAGTATTTTCATTTAGCTGAAAGATGAAATCATCTTTAAAATTGTAAGGTTTTAACAGGGTTACAACCAGAAGAACTAAACAGTATGTGACATGTCACCATGACAAAACAATTCTCTCAAAAGCAGTTATGAAGAATGAAATCTGCTGTTAAATTGCATAAACTTGTCATGCACTATCACTTTAAAACACAGCTTCCATTTGAATTTGACATTAGGATGACATTGAAATTTATAGGCCAAAAAGGAACAGATGTATCCATTAAAGCAAACAGGTACAGCCAAATTCTTTATACTGCAACTAAGAGGAAAAACACCCACTGGTGCTGTATATAGTGACTGTTTCTTTGAAGCTAATAAAGTGCAAAGCTTTCCATGTTGCTCTATAAACCCTCACTGAGGCGTTTGACAGTCATAAGAATTAGTGGCTGCATTTAAGGAACATGAAGCCCTATTCGGAGAAAAAATCTGCCAAATACTAAAGGAGTTCTAAAATAGCTTGATATGACTAATTATACATAACTGAGTTTTGCTGTGATGGTATCTACTAAGTACTTTTTATAATATACATGGCTGTGGTATACTGGGATTTTTCACAAGGCCTCGGTATATACTACTTCAAATGGATGAATAGGAAGATCTTTTCCAGGAGAATAATTATAAAGTAGAAGTTATTTAGGTCTTCATTGATCTCTGGGATCTAGTCATACCAGCCATACACAAGACCTAAATTAAATAGCTAAAGTAAATGTCAACTCCAATGTTGTCCATTAAAAACGTGTGGCCCAGTCCCAGGTTCTGGCTGATGGCTGAAGGTGTACACAACTCAGTGCAAGCACCAAGGTCAGTGTGCCTTACCTGAGCAAAGAGCAAAGGCATTGACATCGAACAACTTAGCAAGACACAGTCTTTTCTCTCATAAAACTGAAATTTGGCAGTATCAAGATGGGGATTCAAAGATGACCTTCTTTCTGAATTGGTGGTCTTCTACTGAGACCAGGTGACTAATTTGGAAAGTTTGAAACAACAAGTATCTTTTATAGAAAGACTGTTTTCTAAGCAAATCACAGTTTAAGGAAGCTGTAATTCATTTCCTTTTCTGCTCTTTAGCTAAAAAACCACTTTCTAGTATAAAAAGTTCACGTTCAAACTGTCTAATAAACAAAACGTTTCAGTAGTACTTACATATATTGTTATGTCTACATTTGCTAGTTCATATATGTACATGTATAAAGAGTGTATATGTATATAACTTGCATATATTAAATTTCTGTTGCTCAAAACTTTTTTGTCAAAATATCCCTGAATGTTAATGTTTTCCAGAATGGATAGGTTCCCCCCAGAGAACTGTTGTTTCTATCTACATAGCAAAGAATTGAGTTACAGAGATAATATCCCTGTATAGATAGAGAAATTGTAACCTGTACTTGCACAATTATAATGAAGTCTGATGGTTTTAATTGGGTGTATCAATTTGCATAGAATTGACTTAGCTTTCCTGTAGCCTTTTTCCCAGTTTGATCTATTTTAGTGTCTTGATTTTCAAGAGCATTTCTCCTTGCTTAGAATTCATATCTGACAACACCAATAAGCACTTTGAGCAACTCTTTTAATTCCTTTCATTTATCTTCAATAAAATGTGTAGGTAGACACAGGAACACACAAAAGCCTGCTTCAAATACAGCCACCTCAGCTCCACAAATGAATATTCTAAATAAAGCTTCCAGTCACCTAAACTGAATCTGAATAACTGAAGGTATCATTCAGTCTCTTAGTAATAATTTTCTGCTTAGCTGAATAATTTTTTGTGACTCCAGGATTATAGAAAGTTGCAAAAGCCAAAATAACTTGCAACCAACCCAGAGAGCCCCAGACTTCATCCTAATGTACTCTTAATGACTCAATAATTACACTTCAGGGATGACCACAATAAACAGAATCTTCCTAAATCTTAAGCTACCAATTCATCAAAACCCAGCTATCATTGAAGTAAGGCGGTTTTACAAGATTCATAAAGTCACAAACACTTGGGAACATCTATGTTTTTGATTTTGTCGCTTTATAAAAGAGTAGTGAGATCAAAAAGCTCTTCAACTCTTAATTAGGTAATCTGACCCTGCAAGGCTACCTCACTGTCCAGACTTCTAGTATGAATCAATTTGCCTTTCTAAAAGATCCTTAACTGGTTCTGTGCAATATTCTTAGTGTTGACTGGAACGGAAAAAGCCTGAAGTCCTAATTAACACATTTTCAGGAAGGATTAACTACTCGTCTTAGCTTTGATGTTTTCTTAGACAGAGAAAAATTTAAAAAACAAACAAACAAACAAAACCAAAACAAAACCAAAAGCCCAAACAAAACAAAACAAAAAATCCACAAACGAAAACCACCCAACACAGATTTATTTCTTCCCTGGGGTAACGTGGTAGGGAGTTTTATTACTATCCAGCTGCTGCTACCACTCTCCTATACCATCCTTTTGATACAAGTGGATTCTCTCTCACCAGAAAAAGAGTGGGACATGCCACACAACCTGTTGATTCTTCTACTGCTCTGATCTACTTTTCTTTTTTTGGACAAATTTTTGCAGGTAATCCTAAAATACAAAAATAAAATTTTCTAAAAAAACCCAACTTTGAAGTAAAAAAGTGTCTCAGTTCTTCCATGTTAAAAAATACTTTTCTCCTCATCTCTTTTTCAAAAAAGTCTTCCACTTGTTTTCAAGCCAGCCTCTTTCCTATGAGGTACCAAAAGTGATGGGTTAGGTTTATTGTCTGGCCCCAGCCAGGGTGACCCAGGCAAAGGCCTTGATAGTGATTCCAGGCATCCTGGAAGCACAAACCACTCAATCTGCAGCCCTTATCCTTACAACAGCCCTCCACCTTGCTTACCTCCTTTTCTGTGTCCTATTGTCCTTCCAGATAAACCTCCAGCTTGTATTGATTTCCCCCATCTGTCACAAGTTTTGTTACATCTGCATGGAAATTTGATATTTCATAAACTTACAGGACCATGGAATAAACTGAAGGCCCCTCTGGAGGTCCTGTAATCCCACTTAGTCAGCTAGAACAAGTTGCTCAGGGCTGATCCAATCATGTTGTGAATACCTCCAAGAATGGAAAACTTTTCAATCTTTGTGCAGCTTGTTCTAGTGTTTCAGTCCTGTCACAGCAGAACTATTTTCTTATGTTTGAATGTAATTTTCTGCATTTTCATTTGCATCTACTGACTTGTCATGTTACTGAGCACCACTGAGCAGAGTCTGACCTCATCTTCTTTAGGCCCTCATGTAAGGCATTTCAACACATTGGAAAAATCTCCTCTCAGCCTTTTCCACTTCAAGCTGAAAAACCCTAGCTTTCTCAGTCTCTCTTCCTATGAGAGGTGCCCCAATCTACTGACCATCTTTGTAGCTTTTTGCTGGACTCAATTATGTGTCTTCATGTCCATCTAGTAATGGGGATCCTAGCACTGGACCCAGCACCCCAGCTCTCCAGATGATCTTCACATGGGTAGAGGGGAAGGATCACACTTTTAATCTGGTATTTTAATCTGGTTTGTATCTAGCTTGGTGTGCAGCAGGACTGCCAGGTGTTGGTCTACAAAGCTGTTTTACAGCTAGTAAAACCCCAGCATGTATTGGGACATGGAGTTATTCCTTCTCAGCTGCAGGACTTAGTCAATTCCTCTTGATGAAATTTCTGAGATGACTCCTTGCCCATTTCTCCAAGCTGGAAAAGTGCCTCCAAATGGTGGTATAACCCATTTTCACAATACTATGTAGACATTCTCAGCCTTGCACAATAAATGATTGTCACTGATATAAATTCCTAGGCACTGCCTTCCTTACAAGATCATACTCTGCAGATTCCCCTGTGGTCCTCTCCATTTTTGTATGGGGTCTGTCTGTTTCTCTTAACTTGCATTCAGACCTGTGAGATGCAGCCCTCCCTGATGGTGCTACCTGCAACTTTCATCACTTTGTTATTCAGCACAAATATGATCAGCATTTTTCCTGTTCTCAGCTTTTTCAACATCTTCTTCAGTTGTCTAAAATTCATTCCAAAACCTAGTCAACATAGTAGTTGCTTGCAGTTCTAACATTACACCTCTTGGAAAATGCTTTCAACACACATTTTCAAATTTCATCATTTATGTTCCGCAGTTCAAGATAATGTTACACAGCCTTTTAAGCTTTTATATATTTAGCCATCTGATTATGACAGAAGAAAAAATGGTTCTGATTTCAATATTGAAGATATCCATAATACTAAATGGTTAAAAAAAAAAAGGAAAGAAATTATCAGAGTGCAGAGGACATTCTGTTCTGTTCTGTTCTAGTCTGTTCTATTCAAAGCAATCTCATAGAATACCAAATGAAGTGTACTCAAATGATCGATAATATATGCAAATTGTTGTGATGGAGTATGTTGTTTTTACTTTAACACAGTAACATTTATTTTCTAAACACAATCTTTTTATTGATTAGATGTGGAATTTATTTTACTCTTTTAAATTAAATCATGTCAGAAAAAGAACTAGTGACTTATAAGAAAACATGTTGGATTTTTTAAATGAATCTTAAGACAATTTTACCTTCTGGAAGCAACCAACTAGCAGTATAAAGAGAATGATTTGAATGCCAATTACATACCATTTCTTGCAAAATAATATGCTGAAGGCAAATCAACATTTAGATCACAGTATCTGCAATGTAAATGAGAAAGAAAAAACATAGTCAACTATGGTTAGCAATGCTTTAAGTTTTCAAGAACTTTTTCATTTTTTGTTAACTTATTAATTTGTACCACTGAGTCAGGAATCTTTACTTCAAAGACACAAACTGTCCGATATAAAGATCTGCTTAAAATGAATGGGTTTGCAACCACAGTGGTTTTCAGTACATGATATATTACACAGCTGGACCAAATACCTATTTGGTCATCTCATCATCTCTAAAATATCCAAGAAAATTAGCTCCATAATACTTTTTTCAATTCTGATACTTTTTGATAGCTTGTTTATTTTCTGCATGGAGGCACAGGCCTGTTGTCCTTCTTTGGACACACTCCAGCACCTAAATATCTTCCTTGTAGAGAATGATCCATAAGTGAGCACAGCACTGAAGACATGGCCTTACCAGCGCTGAGTACAAAGGGACAATCACTTCAATGGTTTTGCTGGCCACATTATTTTTGATACAAGCCTGATTTCTGATACAAACCAGGAGGCCATTGTCCATCTTGGCTACCTGGGCGTACACTGGATCATGTTCAGCCACCTGCCAATCCTTTTCCTCAGGGTATCTTTCCAGGCACTCTGCCCCCAGCCTGTAGTTCTTCATGGGTTGTTGTGTCCCAGGTGCATGACCTGGCACTGCACCTCACTGAACCTCTTGCAACTGGCTTCAGCTGACTGATCCAGATTGTCCAAATTCCTCTGCAGAGCCTTCATTGTCTCCTGCAGATAAATACTCCTACCCTGTGAGAGACTGGAGAAAAGGATTACTGGCTCAAAACAACTGAAATATCTGGGGGGGAAGAGAAGGACACACACACACACTCACAACCTATACATACACTGTTGGTGTTGGCAGCAAACTTACTGAGGGGACATTTAAGCCCCTCATTCAGATAATTCATAAAGATTTAAAACAGGACTGACCTCAATACTGAGTCCTGGAGGACAACACTCACAACTGGCTGCCAGCTGGATTTAACTCCATTCAGAACTACTCTCTGGGTGCAATCATCCAGATGTTTTTTTACACAGAGAAGAGTGCACCCAATCTATTCCATGAGAATGCTGTAGGAGATGGTATCAAATGCTTTACTGAAGTCCAGCAACACAACGTGCACAAATTTCCCTCCATGCACTAAGGATGGTCATGTTGTCATAGAAGAATATCAGGTTCATAAATAGTGTCTATGAACTTGACTTGATAGTTTTCAATGGCCTTTCTGGATTTTACACATAGTTTTTTATTTTGCTTTATGCCCTTGTTGATTTTGTATTCCTAAAATGCACATGCCACCTTGATATAATTTTTCTCACTTGCCAGATTCATCAGTTGAATGAAAATTTATACAGGGGTTGCTGTTCATCATTGTATTCTCTGCTGACCATTTCTTCTGTGCAGTATTGTAACATACTTTCACTGTCTGCATGTGCGCCTCTGTGACAACCATGCAAGCTGTTTGGAAGCAATAGAAAATCTGTGTGTGAATTTCTGATGACAAGCAGCTGATAATTAATTCTCTTTGATTTTTATTTTTTCCTACCTGACCTTAGGGTGATATGTTTACTTAAATATTTAATGTTGCAAACACTGTGGCAACATCCTATTATATTTTCCTCTCAATAGCTCAAACCAACTCTCTTTTTTCTGTTATTGGCAGCATTCTGATGAGCCTTAAGGAAAAATGAAAGGGTGTCCATAATACTGTGAGTTTGTTACTAGGACTTATTGCTCTACTAGCAAGCCAGCAACAAAATACTTGCTTGACATCTGGGAGTCTGCCATCTTTATCATATACAATAAAATAGGTCTTTCCTGCTGGGCTTTAGTGGTAAGATTACTACAAAACAGGATCTCATTGTTTGATACATCCAATCTTATGTACTTCTTCCAGAGATAGGGCTAATGCAATTATTTAAGTTACTGATTTTAGTAACTATTGAGATTCTAATCTTTCAACCTGAAGGAAGAAACAAAATATTTTGATGCCAAAGTAATTCTTATTAAAGTCTAAATATTTCTTGTAATATGACCATCACTAGAAGAGAAATTTTTGAAATGAGAAAATATCACCATCTGCTGTTAATGCCTAAAGAATGCTGCCAAGTTATATAAACTTGAGACCCCTTCTTTATTTGGCTTTATCAGCTGTCAGGAGGAGAAAACTAAATTGTCCTTAACAGACTGCAACATTGTTTATTTTTCTATGGGTGGAGACAGCAAGAGGCAAATCACTTCATTCAAAATTGTGCAAACAACTAACATTTAAATCTTGACAAAATTTGGTTTTTTTCTATTCTTTTATTTATTTATTTATTTTGTTTGCTTTTGGGGGGTTCTTGTTTGGTTGGGGTTTTTTTGTTTGGTTGGTTGGTTTTGGGGGTTTTTTGTTGTTTGTTTGGGGGTTTTTTATGTTTTTTTTTGGGGGGGGGTATTGTTTTCACTGAGATCCTTTCATTAGAATGCATGGTTTTGGCACAGTAAGGCATTGCACACTGTTTTCTTGCCTGGAAGCTCTGGACTTCTGCTACTGTTTCTTCCGGAAAGACAGGAAGAAAACTCAGTTACATTACTATGGGAATAATAGAGAAAGTACCTGTTCTCAGAAGCTTACTCATGGCTCAAATAATTTAATCAATATACATTTAGGTGAGAAATCGAAGTAATTAGGGTGATTTACTCAATTATGAGTTCTCAATTACCAATTTAAGCAAAATTTAAGCCACAAGTTTTGCAGGGAAAAGCACAGTTAGGTTAATATTCTAAATTCATACCATCAGACTCTTTAAACTCAGAAATAAAACAAAAGAAATTATTGAAAGGAGAAAAGTTTTATGATACATAACTTTTTCTTTTTGTAATATAAATTAAGTAGTAGACTCAGTGACAAAGGAGTTCATCCATATAAAAACCTTATGCCTAGAGAGTTTTAAATATGTAAAAGAGTTCTAACTTGCAAAGAAAGAAAAAATAATACCCTTAATTCATCAAGACAAGGAAACACCTGGAAACACAAGGAAACAACTTTAGAACATATTGGTCCTCTTAGCACCATATAATTACAAAATCCCCTCTTTCTTCAAAGGAAAGCTGATTATCTCTTCCTTTATGTTCAATACTATATACATCTTAGGGAAAAAAAATACATTTAAGCCATGGCCTTCTACTTACTCTCTATATCCAGTTCCTCCTCAGCACAGAAATGAGCAGATGGAAACTGAGTCAAAGGCAAAAAAATCAGCCTATGATTGTACTAACAAAATATTCAATATGTGAGTATAGCTAAACAGCATATTTAGCTATTCTTCTGAGCTTTTTTTTTTTCTTCTAAAAACTGTTTGTCTTTGCTCTTTTATTTTTCTCGCGTACTTAAAAATATTTTTTCTCTAATTTTGCCTAAGATAAAGAAACACAGTATCATCAAGTAGAGCACAGAGGAACATAATTTGGGATTTTTAGGGTTACATTAACCCTAGGGAATGGTCTGAAGTTGTATCAGGGTAGATTTAGGTTGGGTGTTAGAAAAAGGGTCTTCACCCAGAGGGTGTTGGAGTACTGGAACAAGATCCCCAGGGAAGTGGTCATTGCACTAGCCTGTCAGAGTTCAAGAAGTTTTTAGACAACACTGTCAAGCACGTAGTATGATTCCTGTGCAGTGCTGGCACTCAATGATCCTCCTGGGTCCCTTCCAAGTCATCATAATCTGTGATTCTATGATGAACTACTCTAAAAATAATGGTTACTGTAGATGAAACTAGACATTGATCTCGTAATAACTTTTCAAGCAAAACTAATCTCAGATTGATTTTAGTTATTTCTATTGATATCTTTTCTAGAGATGTTTGCCAACAAATGAGACCAAACATGATGAAATCAAAAAGCATACAGATGCATGTACATATGAAAAACAGCAGTGAGCAAATTTCAGTTACTGCTCTTAATGTTTGAGTCACTTAGCTATTAAAAATTTCTTATACTCTTCAATTTCTAATGGGATTAGTTTTCTTAGTGGCACAGAATATGTAATTAAAATGTAACCATTTAAAAGTAGTTCCAAGATTAATTCAGACTTTATACATTTCACATTGCACAGAAATTGATAATAGGTGGTATATTCATTGACAGCAAGAATCAATATCTAATTACCTACAGTACATTTCCAGCAAGTCAGTATATATGAGCACCTAAACCATTTATTTCTAAGAAAATCCCAAGGGTATGTTCAATAACATTCTGAAAATTCATTCGGAAAATCATTTGCATACTTATTTTATAAAGATTGCCCTTTCTTTACCCTGGTAATATTTTTATTAGTTTTCCTTGATGACTGTTTTCTGAAAGTTGCACTTAACCTTGTAATGATCTCAACTGTTTTCTCTGAAATCAGGCTATTGAGACGTGTCTACTCTGTGTACAACTACATATTAATTTTAGAGAGTAAAGTCTTCAAAATTTGTGTTTTGCACACTAATTCAAATACGAATTTAATAAAGAGAAATCCATCCATATAAAACTACTATTAGTATATTTTTTGGCCATGTTAAAACACATGCTTAGGGCAACAAAGGGATGCAACTGATACCGCAACAGGAGAGCAGGACTTGATGCAGAGAAACCTCTGACAGAATTCCAGATTCTGTAGAGAGCTTCATAACTTGTGCTACACTAAGTTGGAATTTTCGTGAGATTTGTTTTTAATGTTGTCAAATATCCATTTCTTTGGGGGAAAAAAAAACCCAAAACTTCATGAACAAGGAGGATCTTGTCAGTTTTATTCTTTTACTCTCAGGTATTACAGGAACCCATGGCTCTCCCTTGACTATACAGCCAAATTGTCTTTCTGGTAGCTAAACATTGAGGGGAAAAGAACTTTGGTAGCCAGCCCCTAGGAGTGCTCCAGGAAACTGATAAAAATATCACAGATACAGAGATGGGAAAACCCCACAAAGTTGTTATTGTCGTTTAGGAACTCCCTCTCCCCCCTCCCACCCCTTCATAAGAGGGAAACAAAAGGCAGAGATTATGGGTTGGGATAAGAACAATTTACTGAAACAACAAGGTAAGAAAACAAACAGTAACAGCAACTATATCAAGAACAAAAGTATAGAAAATTAGGGTGATTTACATACAAAAATTGCTCACCAAGCCTGAACTGACATGGCACAACCATGAGGCAATGAACAAAATGGTGAACGAACCCTTAATGGTGACACTTTTCTTCTGAAAGCCATGGCTCCCACTTTCCCATAAGTGAGAATCCCTTATTTTTTCTCCCAGTAGATAGTATAGGATAACAACCCAGACGTGTCAATAGGGCTTCAGGCTCCACACCCTCATGGCTACTGAGAAAAAGGAACTCTGTCATGTCTGTAAACCACTACAGTTTTGAAAAATATCTCCTTTTAATTGAATTCTATGAAGTTCGTCTCTGTAAACTGCTTTCTTTGAGAAGCAAAGAAGAAAAAAAAGCAAAATACAAGAAAAATTGTTTCTCATTAGATGATGAGGTCAATCTCTTTTTGAACAACAGAAAAATATTTAAAATAAAACAAAAAAGAAAAGATAGATTGGGGCTTTTTTCTGAACACAATCTGTATCTCTTAAGAAAGAAGTGCCAGTTTCAGCAGAAATGGCAAATACTGGAGTTCTCTCTTTTAGTGTTCCCTTGTTTTATTTGTGTGATTTCCCATCTGGTATTCAATTATGCTAAAATATAAAGTCTACTTCTGTCACTATGAATTTAGATTAAATGAATGTAATTGCTTTAAAAAATAAAATGAATGCATAATGTCAGAGTATGGGCTCATTGTTACGCTTTTCTTTCTAAGACTTTTAAACTATGCATAATTTTGGTTATAAATTCTTTTTTTCTTGCTCAGTTCTCCGTTCCTGTCACTCCTAGACATATGAAAACCCTGCAATTAGTCTACTTATTATAAACTGTGTGGATTTAAGTCTGTGTCTTTTTCATTTGATTGAAAAGTGTTTCTTTACAGCAGGTTAATCTAATCAAAAAGAAGTGCAAAGAAAATGTCTTCCTCCTGCACTGCTATCTCACTTAAGAAGTATTTATCTCTTGATTGTTTGGAATTGAATTAATCTAATGGGTCAATGCAATTGGTATGATTGTGTAGTCATACACTGGAAAGAACTTGCTAGTAACATGAATTCAATGCCCAGGTATGTGGTGGTTTGTTTTTTAGGGTTCCTTGTATTTCATTTTGTATTTGAAGTTTTATACAGTTCCCCTTCGGTTTTCCCCCATTTGGTTCACACCAATTCCCCCCTCCCCCATCAGTTCTGTAAACCCTGCCCCTGGCACCTGTCAATCCTGCCCAAGCCTCTCCCTGCCTTCCAGAAGGTTCTAGGGAGAGCATTGAGGGATTGGCTGGGGCTCAGCAACCCCTCCCCATGTCTCTCACCATTCGTTCCCCTGTTAATGGACAGGTGTTCCACTCCACCCCTGCTGTAACCCCATTGGCAGAGCCTTGTCTCCACCTATGGTACCCACCCCACTGTAAAACCCCAGGTTTCGCGGGCAAATGCCGGTCTCCTGGGCACGTGTCATGGAATAAACAGCTCCCTGCAGTACCCAGGTCGAAGCCCTGCTTTCTTCTTACGCCATTGGTCGTGTTCCCACTCGCACTGCTCAAGAATCCATGTGGCTGTGTGCCCTGCTTTCTAGCGCGCAGCACCTAAGGCGTGCGGCTAAAGGGCTGGCCGGATCCTGCACCGCTATACAGGTATGAAAACAAAATTAAAATTCCCAAACAAAACTACAAAAACTGAAACACATGCCATATTTCTGCTGAAGATTCTGGGTAGGGCTCTGACTAAAATAATTGCTCCTTGTTCTGTGTGCAGACGTCTAAAAAAATTAATGAAAAACAAAAGCTCAAGTGAGATGATCATGCAGCAAAAGAATTGTATATAATCTATGTTGCAAAATACCAACCAAACAACCAACAAACCAAAAAAAACCCCTTAAAGAATTATAATCTATTTGAACTTAGAAACTTACATTTCAGTTAATTAAAGTTACATTACAGAAAAAAACCTATTTTTTTCCATTTTATATTTTAAAATTAATTCTATGTTTGAAAAGTTTCATTTTTAATATACTTCTCATTCTCAGAGAAATCACTCTCTTTGGTCAGTTCAGATCATCTCTCTCTGGGTTTTTCACCAGTTCTGCACTGGCAGAACATGGGAAACTGAAAAGTCCTTGATTTAGGGTAAGCTCTGCTCAGTAACAGCCAAGACGTTAACATTATCAACATGCTATCAAGATTATTCTCATCTTAAATCAAAAAAACACAGCACTGTATCAGCTACTAAGAAAAAAAATTAACTGTCAAAGGCAAAACCACTACAGGCATCCACAAAGTCCATAATGGAAGAACTAGGATCAAGGTAATATAAATTTACATGAAATTAACTTTCTAAATTTTTATTCTCATTTATCAACAATCATATCCTGGTTTATGTACTTTCTTATGATACCAAAAAAAAAAAAAGAAGAAAAAAACCCCAAACCTGTGTCTTTGGCTGCTGTGTAGACTGAGCTTCATTTATGCCTCAGGGATACCAATCTGCTGGCAAGGACAAGTGGGAATACCAATGCTCTGTTCATTCTGAATTCCCACAATTTAGGAAAATGCAAGTCTTTGACAAGGAGGAGAATGCAGGAGATTTGCCAATGCAAGGTGTTCCAGAGATGCAGTTAGGGAGCTCATCTTCTACATGTTGGCTACATGCAGTCAGGAACAGCTCTGATGTCTCCCTGGGCAGAAAAAATAGGATATAATGCTTATGGGGAAATCCTGTTAGCAAATTGCTTGAAAAGCTATAACTGCAATGTTTTTCACGTGCTTTGTTCCTCTACTGCCCTTAAGCTCAAAATAAGTCTGGCTTCCGCTAATATAAATGATCTGGTGATCTATTTCTGTATAATACATCCCCAGTTTTGGATTTTAGACACAGATTTATTTATTGTTTTCTTAGTCAGGAACCAGTTTGTTTCAAAATTAACAAATAACCATATTAATCATATTGTTCTCAAGGTTGAACTCTAGGCCAATTTGTTATTGTTTAATGGGTTTGAAGCATATATTTAGTTGGGAACTGGAGCTCTTTTTATAAACTGAAGTAATTAATTTGAGATACCCTGAGGGTTTTATCTCTTGCAGTACACTATAGCTATAGATTTGGAAAGAATTGCATCTATTGGAGGAAAATGCCTAAGAGAATTGTGTACAAATAAACAAACCATTCTTCTCTGCATCCTTACTTCTTTTTCATGCATGATGCATTATATTGTTTGAGAAAATAAAATTTATTCAGTAGACAGGATTATCTGTGAGGTATCATGCTACCATCAAATTTCATACTGCTGCTAGATAATAATTCAAATTGTTTGTGAGTAGGTATTCATCAAGCCTTCTTCCTCATGTCTTTCTCATTTCACCCTGTGAACACAAAAGTATAACTATCATGCTACCTCAAGACTAAACCCAGTGTTCCCTGGGAACTCTGTCTTACATCCCAAAATATTTTGTGTGGCAAAATTTAGACTAAATTAAAATTGTGATGAAATTTTACTGTTTTCCAAAACTGGATTTCTGCCAGATGTATTTAAATCAACTACTCTTTTTCAAGCTATTAAACACTGTTTTTAGCTGCTCTTCTACAAGCCCTTTATTTCCTTTCCCCTCCTGTCTTCTTCTTTTTCTTTTCCCATGTCTTTTCATTTTAATGTTCTATTATCGTTTTTTTCTATGCATCTTATCTGGAGGTACAAAGATACAGGAGATGAGTCTCAAAATACAAACTGTTATGAAAGCCCATGTTATTTAATTCACTGTGTGTTAGGAAAAGTTAGAATCTGAAATGTAGCATGAATAGTTAGACCACTATCATGAAGTGGTCCAAACCGAGTTTCAATCAACACAAAAATTGCTTTTTCAGTGTCCCAGAAAAACTTCTAAATCTAATATTTGGACACACTAAGGATCTCAAAAGCCATCTAGTCTAGGCAAACAGGCAACTGGACTTGATTAAAATGACATCATTTCAGCTAGCAGATTTCAAAGTTTTTGACAAATCTAATAAAAAGGACTTTTTTCCTGTTTTCATTCTTTTTAACAGTACAATTTTGATTGTAAAAGGAAAAAAAAATATTTTGTTTGAAAAGATAGGTAAATACAGGTAAATACTGCATGCAAAAAGGAAGCAGGTTGTACCATGGATATATTGTTGTTGTTCTTAGTTCATCAGTTGACATATCATGCTTTTCAGAAGACTAAATTGTTTTTGTAAATTCTTTTAAATGTATTTTTTCCTATTCAATCAGATGGGGTTGGGGGATTGGGTCAAAACAGTCTGCAAGTGTTAGAAAATCCACAAAATGTGTAAAAGTTGTAGATACAGCAGGTGAAGATTAAAATGTCCAGATGTATTAATGAAATGGAGCTTATTGGCCTGAATCTATCTATCTACAAATGCACTAACAGTTCAGTAAAAAACAAACAGTTATTTGCTGTGCTTTGTTTTGGAGGATTTTGTTGTTTATTTGTTTGGTTTTTTCCCTTCACAATAAGCCTGGAGGAACAAGGACTGTTGTCCTGTGGTGAGGACAATTCCTTCAGTGTAGGAAGAGAAACTGTGGAAAATTCAAGCTCAAATGAGGCTTGAGAATGTCTCTATAAAACTTTAAATGCATCAACAGTTACTTGTCTTGTAATTATAAATGTAATATTAATACAACATAGTTCAAATTCTGTGTCCTAATTGATGCAAAATATCTGGTCATTCTGGAGCACATAAAAATTTTGAAATATTATGTTAGACATTAAAATATTAAAAATCTAATTTTATGAGTAAACGTAGCCTCAAAAATCTACTCATAGTTGATCTTAAAATTAGCATAAAATTATTGGGTAGTTTCTGCACACAATTATAAAGCAATTATTTGGTCTCTGTATCATGCCTGAACTTTATTACTAATCTGAATACCTTTAGGATTTTTACAAGATAGGAAGTGTTCAGGAGCTTGAACAGAGTGTACATGTTATGTATATTCTTATATATATACATTGTGCCATTTGTGTCAGCTCTAGAAACCCTCATGCTTGTCAGAATAATCTAAAAATACTTTTTTGAGTTCAGTTCACTCTTGCTTTAATTTGTTAGTTTAATCATCTAAACGTCTTACTACATTTGAAATGAGTTTCTTGAATTTCTAGAAAACCACAAATAAATCAAAAATTCTGAAATTCCATGTTTAATAGTGAGTACAAAGTGATTATTTAACAACCTTGATACTCTTATAATGTATTATAATAGTAGTGCTTTTAAAAACATAATAAGAGAATAAAGCACTCATCTTTTTTTAAGGTTAAATAGTTTCACTGCTTTTCTTTAACATTTTTTCTTCCTATTTGCTGTTTTCAGCTAGGGTTCACCTTTTCAGCTAGAATTCACCCTTCCATGACTGGTGCAAGGTGTCATTCACCTCATTATAAACACTGCTATGTCCTTTATCTCGAGCAGAATGCTACTTTGTGAGCAGACAGAGGTTAAATTTTGCATCCTTCGTCAGAAATATCTGTGAAGAGATCTTAGACTCCATTCACCACCCTTCAGTATACAGAATTCACAAGGATGACTGTGAATTTCTGTATTAGAGGTGGAGTAAAATCCTTTGACAGGTAAAAAGGTGCAGGGACTCTAGTATATGCACTGAACTGCACTGAGTTTTCCTGAAAAGACAAAATGGATACATCCATTAGTTATTTTTCTCACACTCTACTCCAGCTGAGCAACTCTTCCAATTAGCTGATCTTCAACCAAGTGCTTTAAAAATGTATTTGATCTGGTTTACATATGTTCTGACATGCCTTTCTTTTATATTTACCAGAAGATACTGAAATAAGTAAAAGACAGTTAGAGAAAAACAAGGAAAAATTGCATTTGTTTCCTCTTTTCTGAAAGCAGAGTGAGGAAACCCCAACGTCCAAAACACTCCAAAAAGAAAGAATTACAATGCAGATAAAAAAAAAGACTGCAGAAAGCTAATGTGTGGTAATACCTTGGATGTAAAGTAGACTAATTAAGAATCAAAATATCACAAACAAAGAAACAAATGGGAAAAAAACCACCAAACCAATAAAACCAAACCTCAGAGAACTCCTTAAATGAGCATGAGAAAATTAGCTAAAACTAAATTAATTTTAAAATTTGGATTCTGATCAAGAAATGTAGAACTGCTTGAAAATCCTCTTAAGGGTTGTCTCCTCTGGCCTGCATGCAAAGGAACACTGTGTTCAACAAATGAAACTCACATCCAACCTTATTTAGTAGAATTCTCATTTAGTAGAATATGGTGAAAGGAGAGTTGTCATAGAATCATACAATGTCTTGTATTGGAAGGGACCCTAAAGATCATCTAATTCCAACTCCCCTGTCACAGGGAGCAGAGGCACCTTCCACTGGGCCAGCCAGATGTGGCTCCATTCACTACAACCCCTTGAGCCCTGACCTTCCTCCAGTCTTCACCCAGTGCATGGTGAACCTGCTTATCCTATTGTTGGGTAACTTCTCCAGAAGGATGCTGAAAGGAACAGTATCAAAAATGTTACTAAAATCCAGAGAAACTACATGCACTGTCTTACCTCCATCCAATAGGTGGGTGACTTTATCATAAAAGGGTCTCAAATTATTTAAAAAGGACTGCCCCTTTGGAACCTGCATTGACTGTGCCTGGTGATTGCATTATTCTTCATATGACTTCCAGGAGCACCCAGTATAACACATTCCATAATTTTTCCAGAAAATAAAGTTAAAATAATAGGTCTATAGTTACCTGGGTCTTCCCTCATGCTTTTTTTGTGTATTGGAATAACACTGACTGTCTTCCAGTTTGCAGGGACTTACCCAGAGTTCCAGGAACTTGGATAGGTGATTGAGAGGGGTTTAACCCTAACACCCACTAGCTCCACATGCTCCAGTTCTGTGGGATGAATCCCATTGGGTCCTATGGTATTGTGAAGATTCAGCTGATAAAGCTACTCCCTTACAATTTCAGCACCCACAAAAGGAAAGCTGATGTTTGCTCACAGTGGAACCACACTTGTCTCTCAGAATAGTTAAAAACTGAGGCAAAAAAAGCATTGAATGCCCCCACTTTTTTTCTCAACTCTGTCAGTCAGGTGACCATCTTCATTGAGATAGGTCCAAATTTGTTTATGTCAGTGCAAGGACTTGATATATGTTTTATAGATGGGAGACAATTACTTAAAATTTTCTTTCTGTCATTTCCTGTCTGTCATTTCAATTTTGATGAAGCAAAATGTATAGCCAGACCTCTTTAACTGTTTCCAGAGGTATGATTATATTGGTAGATGGAAGAGCAATTGTAACAGCTTTCTTTTCTGACAGAAATTCTCCCAGAACTGCCAAACTGTAAATAGGTACATGGTCATTTCAGCTAGAAATTCAGACGGCTGTCAAATACACAGTTAGCTACATCACTGACTTCTGAACTACTGACTCATTACAGTTACAGCATAGCAGTCTCTATGTTCAATTTCTTATTTTGTCTTTGACCTTTACCTGGTGTTCCAGAACTAAGAAAAGAAAAAGAAAACAAAATAGGTTTCTCAAGCCCTTTCCTAAGAGTTTTCTCAGTCTAGGTATATGATGAAGTTAGATAGTCAGTCCATACAAACCCTTACAGCTCAATTTACTTACTGGATCTTTGGTGATTTCTCTACCTGAAGACAAAGGATGATAATTTGGACAGGTATGTATTATCCAACAAGCTTCATAGAAAAGTTTGTCAATGAACTTAACCATCTGGATTGTGCAAATAAGGGTACAAGCAGGCACATGCAGTAATATGCAACAAGGAGGAATTTATTTTAAAGAAAAGACCTACATGTTATACTACTCACACTTGTACAGTTGGTATAATCAGTGTATATTATAAGTCTTATTTCTCTAGTGGTTTTCTTGAGAATCAGTAGTATACAATAATAGTGTATGAAGACTCTTCCCACTCACTTTCTTGCCCTTTTTAAAAGACTCAAACCTCTTTTATATTCAGCCTGAATGTCTGCTTCTAATACTGTTCTAGAGCACAACAATTTACAGGGAATTGAAAAAGCAATTTTCTTTGGACAGCTAGCTATTCTCCCTAATTTTCACCTGCCAAACTCTTTTCTATGAATGTTGACACAATCAGATAAAATGCAGGCTTTGAAGATGTTTGATTAGCTGCCTGGCTTACCTTTAGCTACTCACTTTGCATGTAAAATATCTACATACCCACCATTCTTCGCTTTCCAGTCTTCACTGACAGCTTTCCCAAGAGTTGCACTGAGCACTGTGGGCATGAGCTAAGAGAATAAGCACTTTTCATTTATGGACTGCTGAAAGGTTTATTAAGTGAAATAAGAATCCAGCAACGGCAAAATAATATGTACATTACTTACAATGCATACCTTCATTTTTTAATGTTAGTTCAGTTCTTAATATCATTCATTTGAAATCACTACAATAATGACTGAAGAAAAACCTTTACATATTTCTCCTGCTGTATTACCACATACTTCCCAACAAATGAAAGACAAGTGATATGCAACTTATTTCATAAAATTCACTTCCCATGCACTTAAGGATTTTGCCATCATGAGCTACACTGAAAGGTCTCCTCTTTTGTAAACAATTCTCGTGATCTCAGTGGAATGACTCAATCAAATAGTCTGTTGAAAATACTAGAATAAATGACTCACAAATTTTTACATGGATTATAAAAGAAAACTGAGGCTCTTAATAGCTCTAGGACGATGCCTAATTTTTAATGCAATAATTGGAAAAAATATTATCTGCTTGTATTCTTAGCTGGAAGCTATTTTAAAATTCTGAAAAATAATTTTAAGTTTATAGAATGTGGGAAAGCTGTTAATATGAAAATGATGAATTTGAACTTGTGTTTATATGATTGTTGTTGGATATGTGTTAGACATGGAAAGCTAAGTTTCTATCAGATGAAAGCAGAGTTAAAATCAACTAGGTTACTGAAGGACCTGAAAAGCTAGTAAACTAAAATTTATTTAAATAAAATTGGTGGCACCCTATTTAAAGTAATTGTGCTCTCTCTAAGAGCTGCTTTGAGTCTCTAGAATACTATATCAATATACATATGCAAATTAGTTTTGTAAAACTGTTATGCATTGATTCAAAGCATTGTCTTACTGCTTCCCTGTGTTTTATGACAGTTAATATGCCTGCTTTCCTATCCTCTGCATCTCTTCTAAGTCCCAATATAATTACATTTTTTATTTTTAGAGTAATTTGAAAAAGAAAGAAAAAATATGTTGCAACTGCCACTGTAAGCTGACAGAAAATAACTCAGATTTCTTAAGAAAATCTCAGATTCTATGGAACTTTCATTTCTTTTACTTAATCAATAAATAATTCTGATACAGTATTTTGTATTGCAAAAGCGAAAAAAATGTTAAATTCCTGTCATTAGCTTATTTTACACTCCACCTTTATGGCTTCACTTTGCCTGTATGGAGTGGTATTAAACACACTAAAGATTAGAAGTCTAGTTGCAAACTTGAATTTGTCAAACTAAATATTTTTCCACTTTTTCCTGGATCCACACTGCACATCTACTCCAATTTTAATTTCACGTAATCTATTTTTTCTCATTCTTGGTATTTCAGATGAGAGATATCATATTGTCTCTTCACTATCATTTCTCTAATGTCAAAACTCACATCCTTTTTGATTTCTTTCTCTGTTTTTTCACTGACTACCTTTACTGGATTTCTCTGTAGACATTTCAGACTTTCTGGAATGTGTGGGAATAAGAAAAGCCATGGATTTGCAGATACAGTTTCACTATTGCTTTGTATATATAATTAATACTACTACAGTTTGACTCTTTGTGTTGTAGTACAATTACTCCAGGATAAAGTTTCCCACTCCACGTCACTAAAAACACAGGAAGTTTTGCAGTTTGTTCCTCTGTCTCTTTCTGTCTCCTTCTCTCTCTCTGCATCTCTCTGGTTAGCTACAGATAATTATCTGTTTAATGCTATGACTTGCTTAGTTTGTACTGAAGTAACTCTGCCATGAATGTGTGGTTTTCATCTCAGTTAATCCAAAACACACCCAAGTATTCTCCCTTCAAATTTAAAGGTCAGGTTTTGTATTATTCATTCTAAATCAGAAATTGTAATTTTTTAAAAGCAAGTGCTGTTTTCAAAAGTGCCCTCTTTGATATCAGTTTCCATATGATCCTATGTGGAACATGCTCTCCTAAAACTGATATTAAAGAAGACTGGAAGATTTATCTGACCAAATAGGGGGTCTACTAACTTAAAGATATCTTGCTAATTCAATTCTCTTGATAAGAAGAAGAAAAATTAATTTTCAAAGCTGAAGTTTGTCTCTTCCTTAGCTAGGCATCTCAAGCAGACCAGCTAAAATTGTTTTCATAATACACCCTTCCAGACAGTAAAAAGTATTCTTATCATAGACACTTTTGTTGGAGAAAGGCAGTTAGGATTCATAATGTACACTGAACATGGAAGTGTGTATTTCACTGCATCAAATTATTTCTGAAGCAATTCCATATGAACTCTAGCTATATGTATATATTGGGTCATTGTTAAAAAATACTGCTGCTTTCATATTGCTGTTGTTAGTGCAAGAACACTTTCACTAGATTTCATTTAGACACTTTTAGGGGATTCTCCTTTTTACTACACAATTTAATCTTACTTTTTTTTTTTTCTTTTTTCCCCCATCAATATGCTTTCTTACTAGAAAACAACCAAAATTGTCCTCCAGCTAAAATGATTGTGTGAGGGTGAAGAAAATGGGTCAAAGCTACCAGTTGTACCTGAATCATAACAATACTTCACAAAGCTTTTTGATTTTCTGCTGGAAGCTGAACACAAGTTCAAAAACAAAACAAAACAAAAAAAATTGCACTTGACTGACTTATAAAAGGATAGCAAAACCAAACTATGTGTCTGTGACTGCCTAGCACTTTGCATAATGTGCTAGATAAATGATTTTTGCTTTTGATGAAGCTTTTTTTTTCTTGTTCATTTGGGTTTTTCCCTTTAGGGGCTATCTAAATAGATGCATTCCATTATGTCATAGATAAAACTATGGCCTTTGTGTCTCTAGAAATATTTTTCAGTAGAGTTAGCATGACAGTAGCAGTTCATTTCCATGGAATTTTTGTTCCATCTTTATGTTCATTTCATCATTATTTGCTTTGAAAACTATATAGATATTGGAATAGGAATGAAAAATATTAATCTTCCCATGAATGAAAGTGTCAGAGTTTAACCCTCCTTGTTTCCAAGACTTCTGTGATGGTATTTGATTTTTACCTTTCAGAGGATAATTCTGTGATTAGGTATGTAAAAGACTAGTGTTTGATTTTAGAAGGCTGTTTCAAGAATTACCTGCAAATAACCTGCAATAACCTATGCAAAGTCTGTTGAAATCAACAAAATACCAGAAATTCGTAAGAGCCTGAAGTAGATCTCTATGACTGGGGATGAAAATAATGGGGTTTTCTCCCTTTTGGATTTTTTGTTTGTTTGTTTGTGGGGGTTTTTTTTGAGATACTTAGGGGTTTTTTGGTTTGGTTTGTTTTGCTATGTTTTCTTTTCTTGGTTTTTTGGTTTTGTTTGTTTGTTTTTGTTTGTTTGTTTGTTACTACTAGAAATATATTTGCTACTCCTTAACACAGTGCTGTCTGATTTAAGACAAGTTTACATGTGCCATTTACCAGACGGCCTAATTTATTACAAAAAATCCCAACACCTAATCTACTGACATATGGTATAGAGTTCAGCCTCTTCACAGAGGACAGTATGTTGTGAATTTGTGATGAAAACAATCGTTGATAACCTCAGGATGATTTAGCCACTGCTGGAAAGTTCTTGCACAGTGTCACGGTCTTCCAGCCTGGAGAAGGGTCCAGGGAGGCCTTTTAAAAATACCTAAAGATCTTACTTGAGTACCTAGAGGGAGACCTACTAGACAGTTGAAGAGACACTTTTTATAAGGGTGTACAGTGACAGAACAACATATGATGGCTTTAAATTGAAAGAGGGCAGGTTTAGATTAGAGATAAGAAAGGAATTCTTTACTGTGAGCATGGTGAGATGCTCACCATTTTCTAGTTTGCCAGAAAATGGCAAAGACATATCTAGGAGTGTTCAAGGTCAGCTTGGATGAAGCTCTGAGCAGCCTGGACTAGTAGAAGGTATGCCTGCCCTTGATAGGGAAGTTGGAACTAGATCATTAAGATTTCTTCCAACCCAAAGCGTTCTATGATTCTCTCTTGCCTCTCATGATACCCTTTCAGTGAGTACCCTGACTGGGGACACACACAGCAGGAACCATTCACTCAACTCACCAATAGGATTTTCCATACCCTACAACACTGGGCTCATCATTACAAAATGGAGAAATAATAAGAAAATGGAGTACACACTTCATGGCATTTGTCTTGCTAAGTAACTGCTGTGTGTGATAGACCCCAGCTTTCTTGGAGATGGCCAAACACCTCTGCAGATGGGAAGCAGTGAATGAGTTCCTTGTTTTGCATTGTTTGGACAGCTTTTTGGTTTACTTATTAACCTGCCTTTATCTTAATCCCCAAGGATGTTTGTTTTAACACTTCTGATTCTCTTCCCGATTCCACCAGAAGGAAGCGAGTGTTTGGGTGGTACTGAACTGCCCACCAGGGTTAAACCATGGCAAGTAAAAAAATACACAGTATGAATTTAAATTAGCTTGAAATTGTCACCTTTATTTCACTTTGGAACCAAAGGCAATATTTGAAAATATTTTGCCACCAGAAATTCACTTGAAATTAGGATGGATAATGCAGGACAAGATTCTGTTTCTCCCTTGAACATTCCTGCCACGTAAACTTTCTAAGTGCTTCCTCCTGTTGTGTATTTCTCTTGCAATCTTACCTATTTTTCAGCTGGGATCTCTTTCCACTACAGACACTGAACAGATTGTTACTCTTCATTGGCATAAGATAGCAAGAAGTTAAGAGATCTCTCCTGATAAGAATCCTCAAGGTAGCACAGTTTAGAATAATGGACTACTGAGAGAAAACAGAAGAAAGGTCTGAAGGGTAATATATCTAAACCAGGGAAATACAATTTTTCCACCATTCCAATCATGAGAAATTGAATGTATTTTTGTCTTTATTAAACCTTTAAAAAATCTACATTAAAACAAAATCCTTCTGTATTCTATTTATACCTTAACTGAATATAGTATCATTAATAATAGTAGAATTCAATTAACAGTCATATCTTTACATTTAAGAGCTGAGAAAGGTTGATGAACCAAAATTAACACATACTTTGGTTTCTACTGATTGAGTTTATGAATGATATACTCTTGTTCCAAAGTTGGTTTTATGAAGAGTGTTAGAGGGAACCTTAAGATTATGATCTAGATATCAGTTGCATTCAATTTTTCAATACCATTTTGTTTCCCCAAATGCTACTGGATGAGAAGAGCATGGCTCTCGTGTTTTCCAGGAAAAAATATTGGTATTGAGCATTAGGAAATGCATCATAAGGCACAGATAATTTGTCCCTTTGAAAAACCTTCTAGGGTTCTGGTCTGAGGGCCAACTGGACCAATATGGTTGAATTTAAGAGGTCCCAACACAAAGAAGCATATGAAGATATTTAGAACCGTCTAAAGAACAGTTAAGCTCTTTATAATGTTTAATGTGTGGGTATCCCATCCCTAAAAGTGTTCAAGGCAAGGTTGGATGGTCTTTGAGCAATCTGGTCTACTGAAAGGTGTTCTTGCCCAGGGCAGCAAAAGTGGAACTAGATGATCTCTAAGATCACTTCCAAGCCAGGCCATCCTTTGATTTTGTGGTTCTGTGATGCTATGGAGATCTAGAAAAGGAAGGGGACATCACTTAATATACCCTTACCTGACATAATTCCTCAGGGACTCTCATAAGACCAGGGAATGAAGCCACCCTAAAATGTAACTCTGGGTGAATATTGGCTGCCTTATATTTTGGCAGTACCCGAGACTTGACTTATCTTATGGTTAGTGTTTAGCATAAATCAGATTAAATCTGCTGTCAGAGTTCATTCTTCTGTCCTTATATTCACAAAAGAAACCTCTGAGCAACTGACTGAAACCCAAGTGTCTACACAAAAAAATCCCTAAATTTAGTTGAAACAAATCTTCAAAGACTAAAGTTAAGTTATTTAAATTCCTGTAACACACAGTAGAAAAATCCTCTTGAGGTAATTGTATAGAACTTCAAACTGACAAAATGGGCAGAAAATAAACACACTTTAAAATTATTAAATTCTAACCACCATATTCCTATTTTTTTCTAATGTTAATGGTAGTGCATTTTTCAGGGCAAATTTGTTATTTTGGATTTCAAAGAAGTCCTGCAGAAAGTAAGGGAAATGAACAATTAACAGTTACGTTGTTTTTCTGCTACTGAACTAATTTTAACAAAACTGAAGTAGATATAAGTGGATTATCATAAAGAATTTTTTGTATGTTTTATATATCTTCTGAATCATGACTCGGTGCAAGAACAAAGTTGAGAAATATCAAGGTTGTGGGTGAAATGTTGAGATATTAATTATATATTCTAACTTATTTTATTGCAGTCTAAAAGGTGGTAGGTGGTGTTCTGTCTTAGTGGTTTTTAGCTGAGAGTTTTATACCAAGTTTCTCTTTCCACAAGCTTGCACTCACTCAGAAAGCTTTATTTATTAAGAATACCATATGAAATGAATTAGTTTTTCCACCTTACCAACTTAGAGATGATGCTGGTAAAATTTCCTAATTATAAGAAGAAACCCTAGGGGTCTCATCAATTTTTTTTTTGGCTGCCAAGGCAACAAGCAGAAGACTTGGAGTTGGCAGCTTGATTACATCAGCTCATATCAAAAAACTGCTATATCAAGTGCAAATAAACATGCTTGTAGTACGCCTTGTATGTAGTGAATAACTACATTAAATCAATCGCAACTGTCTGTCAAAGTCAAATTTATTAAAGCACAACACTGAAACTGAACTGAATTTTTGAAATCAATATGACTGATGGCTAACAGCATGAGGTCTGCACCTGCATTTACATTTTGAAAGACTGACCTTTTCCACCCTCTTTGATTTTTCTTTAATGGGCACCCTTCCGAAACTTGGAAAGTAAGAATGAATGGTTTCTTAACATTATAGAAGCAATACAAACACTCTGCTGTTTCTTCCAGAATTATATAAACCACAAATGAAGGCAGAAACATAAAACAGCAAAAATAAATTCCCCATTTCTCAACCTGTCAGCTACATAAAAAAGGCCTGTTAAAGCAGAGTAAGTGGCATACACAAGGGCAGCTGCTGCTACAGGAAAACTTCATTTCAAGTATGCGATAAGTCAGAGACATTTCATTTTTATTAATTTAAAAATATATCCAGAAACCCTGCCAGATCAATCAAACTGACTCTCTAACCCATGACTTCCAAGTAGCTCTACCTTGTTGGCTCCAAAATGCTGTAAGATTGTTTGACTAAGAGCTACCTTTCCTTCAGTGCTTGAATATTTAACAGAAGGAATGTTTTCAGAGCTTGGAAAAGATTAGCTTTTAAAAAATTAAAAAGCTTCTGTATTTTTTTTAACATTTTGAAAATATCATCCACTTGAAGTAGAATTGTGTTATTTTATTAGATTTTTTTCTTTCCATAGATTACTCTGTTGTGGAGTTCTAAAGAAAAGAATGATCTCAAGTCACTTATGTCTCTTTATTAAGCATGAGGAAAGGGAAGCAGTAACAGCTCAAGGAAAACAAAAAATTGAAATCTCCCATGGTTAAGAAAGAGATGCACGTCTGGACCCTGTAGTGATGTAGCTATTGGACATCATATTTTATTTAGTTGTGTTTAGTTTATTCAGGAATTTTTGCCCCAAGACATGATCCTGCTTCTGCAGTACAGTTGTCGACAGTTCGTATTGGAATACAGTAGCTGTTAAATGTACATATCATTAAAACTTTTCACAGAGAGTAAACAACTGTGTAAAAATAATTTAGAATAACTAGATTGCTATGATGCCTCTCAGGAAATTACTGAATATATGTTAATTGAATTGAATTTTTTAAATTGAAAATAAAATAATTTTTCTGACTGTCATATTTTCTGTATAACAGAAAGTTGACCAATATTCTCAGGGCTATTGGCAAAATATTTACTTAAAGTTTTAATTTATTTAACTACGAATCCAACATACAAGAAATAATGTGTAGTTTGTTTCACATTGCTTAAAAAATATGGTGTTCTGGTTTTGAAGTAGCTAAATCGGGGACTATAAAGAAAAAATATAAAAATAGTCCTACATTTATTAAATCACCATGGAAATCTTCTATCAGAATTTATATAATACTGAGCAAATGCCATTTGTCCTTTCTGTTATTATATACTTTTTTCTAAAAACATGTTAACTAATGATTATAAACCAAAGAAAATTTAAGCTTATAATAAAGCTAGAAATAAAATAGCAACTTTTCAGTATCTTTATTAATAAAGCCCTACTGCAAATGAGTAATACTTAGGGAAAAAAAATTAATTGAACCTAGGAAATGAACTAAAAAAATACCACTCTCATAAGAATTTTGCAACTTTGTATATGGTTCCAGGTGGTCCTGCATGAACAAGGGGACTGGACAAGTTGCCTCTCCAGCATCTCTTCCAACCTCTGACAACTTGCTATTCTGTGATTCCAGTGAATCTCATCTCTTTGTTATATAGATAAAACTTTTTTTTTTTTTTTTGGCTGTGGCTATCCACTGAGGGAAAAGAAATAATACCATGTGATCTGGGTAGGGATTATATCATGCATAAAAGAAAATTATACAGATTTTAGAAGAGTCATTTAGAAGCTGGCAGTGGGTCAAGCTATAGTTGAGCAATTCGGAGTATGGAAATAAATCAAATGCTACTCAAACACCATTTACAAATAAAAGATTCTGTATGCCAAGCGTATTATACACTGTGAACAGCCAGCCCAATTCCTTCTATAAGTGAGTCCAAGCTGCTGTTTAAACATATTTTAAGAACATAATATGCCTCCTGAAGCATTTATGCAAAATAGTATCACTGCTAAAATAAAGCTTTTAAATTTCAAATATGGCAAGTTCTTTTTTCTCAAAGGAGGTAGGAAGATCTTCTAAATATCAAATACATATATGACAAATAATGCTGCATATTGGCATAGTACTGAATACCACATAACACAGAATAGCAAATAACAATATATTCTTATCCAAGAGTTGAAAGCAATTCATTATTTTTATGATTTCACAGTACTCCTGTAGATGCTTCACACAAAATATGAAAGGAGATTTTTTTTTCTTGGATACTAAAACATCAGAAGTTAAGACAGTAATATGTAATTAAGCATATGTTCTGGTAAATTTTGAGTATTTTGTATTTATGCTTGGAGACTTCCTGGGGGAGAAATATTATTTCCTATGTCATAATGTCCCCACCAACCTTCTTCTGCTCAAGAGAAGAACTTGAATTTCTATAAATATCCATCTGTTGCAATATACTTTTCTCCCCACAATGGCTGTTACAGGGCTAACAAAGTCACCATGTTCCTGATCAAATCCTAGGCAGCTGTGGGAGGCAGGATATAGCCACCTTATACTGCCTGCCACCTCCATGCTGTGGAATCTGTGGATCTGTGGGACTGCACATTCAGAAAAGACTAAAGGGCAGATACTACTCCCCTCAATCCACTTACTGCTACTTGTTTTCACCACTCCCTATGATGGCAGCAGTCTGTCCACAAATGGTAGTGGAAAAGATGGTAATAAGCACATGTCAAATAGCAGAGATGTAGGTAAAGGCTGGTCATTTTCATCATAAGTGGACAAACAACTCAAATGCTGCTTTTACATTGTAGTTTCAGCACAATTTTGCTACAATTTAGTGTGTATTTTAGGGCCAGGTTATGAGGGGATGTGACAGTGACTGAAAATTAAAGAGTTTTCAGAATGAAACAGCAATTGAATAAGCAGGAGCATTGATAAAGCATGTGAAGTATAGTGAGTAAATGGAAGTGGGAGACAAAATAGGCCTGGAATACCAACTTTCAGTGCACTGGAAAGAGTATGTTGAAAAAGGAATGAATGTGCATCATACAAGACTGAAAACCAAACAGAAGTTTCTTTCAAATTTTTTTTTTTTTTTGGTCAGCGTGCATTTTCTTCTGCTATTTGGCCTTTAGGATCTTAGATTTCTTTTTTAAATGGCTTTGTCTCATATGTTTCCAGAGATAAAACTTTGGCAGAAAATCCACTGATATTTAGGACCACTGCTCAGGGGAAATGCTAAATAAGTCCTGCCAGCTAAAGCATTTAGGCACTTAGTTCATTCATTTTGATAACAGATAGGCATCCAAGGGTTCAAGTTTGTGTGTTTTAACAAATATTTTTTCAGGGGTGGTTTCACTAGGATAAGTGTCACCATACAAGGGTTTTTTTATTGCTGTAGTTGTAATGGTTAAAAAAAAATTGCACTGTCTGACATAGCCATAGAAGTACAAGCTTGGAAGTGCAAACCAAGCCCTCGCCTATAGGAAACTAAGATGGAACATTATGTCTCCCTTGAAAACACTGTGTAATAAATTTATAGCAGTAGATAAATGATACAACTGGAAAAGTATTTTTTTCATAGATTACTCTGAGATTAATGTAGGCTAGCTGTGAAAGCAGTACTTTTAGAGCTTGAGAAGCTCATAAAGGGAGATGGTAGAGCTACAGGTCATTAATATAAGCAAGCAAGCATCCAGTAAAATGTGATGCAAATGAAATATGAGTTACCTGGGAGGGCTTTAATCAGACTGATGTAATAGCACAGATTTTGTGTAAAAGTAGGAACATGCTTTTGGACTTACCGACTTATTTTTCTTTTTTATTATTTTTTTCCAGCTGGCTTACCCTTCTATCAAAATAAAGAAAAAAAAAAGGAAAAGAAAAAACAAAGATATATGTATGTTAGTGCCAAAGTGCAAGCAGTGAATTAAAAAAAGAAAATGCCTTGAAATTTGGCTTCTCAGCAGATTTTGATACTGTGCCCGTAAGAACTGAATGTTCCAAAAGGCTGTCACTCTCTATAGTGCCAATCCATTGTCAAAAAGAAGGGTAATTTGAAGTCAATCAGCCACCACATTTCAGCAAAGAAATCAGAACATCTGCCTTTTTGACATTCTATCCTAAAGAAAGTTCACCAGCATTATAGCAGTCTTAATATCCTCATGTCATTAGTGAGAGAAGATTGGAGAGATGTGCAAATTCTCAGATGGGAAATGATATACTACTTTTTAAACAAAATGAAATGTTCACAAATACTAACTGTCTGCAGATTTGGAAGGTAAGACAAAAAGAGAAATAGATTCTCCTTTTTACTATTGGGCTGCACTGTAGATCTCTGTGAGATAATGCTGACAAAATTTTCACAGATCTTTTGCAGTAAGAAGTGGAATTGCTTGCCTTCAGTATCATACTAACTGCTCCATAGGCAAACTTTTTATGTAGGACATGGTTTTATTTTGAGAGAAATTTATTATGATTGTTATTGTTGCTGTTGTTATTATTATTATTATTAGTTTGTATCTGAATACCTGTTACTCTGCCTTCTATATGCCTAATGCTATGTAGTAGTGTGCTTCTCTGCACTGTGTGGCTTTTAAGCATAATTATTGGATTTTGCAAAGTAAAGAAAATTCTTGCTATGAATAACATGTAGATTTTCATGTGCAGCTTTTACATTTGGATCTCAGTGTAGATGATTACAGGCAAAAAGCGAATAAGTTTCAACATATACCAGGTAAAACATGCAAACCTATAAGATGGTAAAAAGGCATGAACACTGTCCCACTCCCACATGTGCCTTTCACAGAGGGTTTTAAGAACAGATTCCACTCTGTTTCATCCGCAGGACTTTTTCCTTCAAGAGATCTCTTCGGTTTGCAATCTCTCTAACACAAAACCTAGTTTTTAACAAAATCAAGAAGTCACTGTCCAACTTAAGCTTCCTGAATCGAGTCTTTGTATCACAGACTGTATGTCGTTATGAAAGAAATCACATCCTTTCATTTTCTCAGAGCAAAGCGTTTAGAGGGTGCCTATATCTGTTTGTGTTACTGGTCAGAAGACGAAAAAATCCTGTTAAGGGCTCTCCAGCATCTGACTGGCAGAAATTAAATTTAGTAGAATTACATTCAAATTTTTCAAATCTGTATGTAAAAATGAGTGTTTTTCACATACAACTAGTTGTAACCTCAATAAATATGAATAGGATTTTGGGGCAAGAATTAAACAATATCCATTAAATCTTCAACATTGCAGACATAACTAATTTTTTTATGACTCTATCTAAGAGGAGTTAGACTATCAACACAATTTCATACAAATTTTTTTGTCAGAGCTCTAATTTCAGTGGGGTGTGAAAGAATTTTTTCAGTACTTCTCAGTTTTGAAAATTCTTCAAAATATTTTTTTAGCTTAACTTTGGTGTTGACTTGCTGATCCAAATATCTGGTGTTCATGTTCATAATCAATTTGAGATGATTTTCCAAAATTGAACCTATGGAGACACAGTTTATTCGATTTGCATCCAAATGCTCTTTTGATAACATCAAAAGGCAAATGAAAATATTCTCCATTCTTCTTTAGCAGAAATACACTAATTTTACAGGTGAATCTACAACTACACAAAAATCTATCTAGAGAGCAGCTATCAAAAAGTTGTAAGTTGCACTGCATGCAAGGAAAAAAATTGAATGAAATTGTTGTTCAAAAAGAGGTAAAAAAACCACTAAGAGAAACAAAATTCCAGTTTGAGAAAAAATAACAAATAAAAGAGGGAAAAAAAATTGATGCAATGTACTATAATGTGATGCAAACAGTTTTCATAGGAAACATAATTAGCACGTTTTATCATTTTTAATGGCTCTTGCTGATAAATATTTACTATGTGCCCCATGAAAGAGCATTTAATTATATGAATGCTGTAATGAAACTTGTTTCAAATAGATGCTTGCCAAATACTGCACATAATGTTACTCAGAAATATTTTCTATTCTGATAAACTTGGAAAAAAGCAGCAGAGATTGTACTGGCTATTGGGCATTCATCCACCAATTGATTTTTTTTCTTTAAAATCTGTAATAAAATTAAAGCACACAAATTACCTACAGTCAACTTCCAGTTAAGATCATGTAGTAGATTTTGGTTAGATGACTTTTAATGTTCTTACCAAGAGAAGTGCAATTGAAAAATAAATTCTTCACAATTTGCCAATAAGATACTTTGTTAAATATTTTACTCAATATTTACATTCAAACACTATACATGCAAACATATGAATGAACTAATTTAAATTTGCAATGTTTTATATTAATTTTCCCTGAACTTTAAAGTATCTAAAGGTACAACAGAAAGAAAAATTGAATTAAATCAAAGGCCAGAATAGTCTTGACTTTATTATTGTGCCTCTTAACTATGAAAAATGTTTTGGTTTTATTGGGTTTTTAGTATTTTTTTCTCAGTCTTTTGAAGCTGCTGCTTGCTACCTGCTGTAACCTGGAAAAAAAAATATATCCCTTTACTTGCTTCATGCTGCTTTAAATTTCTATAGCCTTCGCTGCTTCCCGAACCTAGAGTTTGAGACACATCCCTACAATGACTGAAAATTCATTAGCACTCAGTTATGAAATTTTCCTGTAGGCTGTTGTTTGACAGTGAGAACTTCAGATATTATGAATGCTTTCTTCATTCTTTGAAAATATAACTTGACACTATATACATGTTTTTAAAATTCTCAAGTTCTAACTTTTAGGACCAAACCCAAGGTACCACAAAGGTTCCTTCAAAAAAGAGACATAACTTTTTTAGCTGACCCATGTCAAAGAAAGAACGGTCAGTATATTAATATAAGTTTGCTGAATGTTTGCCTACCTGATATATATAACAATATTTATATATTGAGTCATTATTATAAATGGCAACTTTAGCCATCAAACATCAAGAAGATTCCAATTTTTCATCTCAAGTCTCTGAAGAAGAGAAGTATATTACATAGTCAGATGAGTACTCACCTAACTAGCTGGGAAATGCACCATTTGTGATGTGACACAACACTGAACTTCAACACATGTAGACAGAGCTCCAAAAAGTGCTCAAAGGCTTAAAAACGTTTCTATTCAATTTAAAAAGTTAGTATGTCTACTATGTTGTATTCAAAACTACATAGTTACTTTGGATATTTCATTGTCTTCTTTTCTGTTAATATGGATGATGGTGAAAGACTTTATTATTCTCTGTATTTTCTGAGGTTATTATGATAGTTCATGGAATCTGCCTTTAATAATTTCGTAATATCTACTCTGTGCTCCTTCTGAGCCAAATCAGCTGCTCCTGTACCTTCCTAAAAGTTTCTGTATGGTTAGTACATTACATTTTGTCAAGGGAAGGTCTCTCTCATTTAAAAGTAACTATTTAATTTACATTTATATAGTTCTATTCAAATTAGATGACTTCTAATGAAAAATTCAGAATTCTATGAATAACAAATTCTTCTGCTGAACATTTTGCAGAAAGAAAATATTTTCAATTATTTGCTTTCAGTTTTTAAATAGTTTACTTTATATTTTCTTTTTTTTTTCCTTTTCTTTCTTCAGTAAGTATAATACAATAAGTCAGAAAAGAAAAACAATATATGCAGGTTTCCCTAAAAGCATCTTTCTGATGGTGTGAACCGCTCACCTATGCTGGGAAATTTTCAATGGTCTTTTTGAAATGCATAATTAAACACCTGCTATTGTTTGCCAGACAAATGCCAAATGCTTCAACAGTAAAATTCCTACTGTTATGCTTTTCCAGGGAGATAAGAAAATGAAGAGGGTAGAATCCATTTAAAAGTATAAAATATTTCTATAATATTTTCCATAATAATAAAGAGAATATCCTCCTCAAAAAGTTTAATTTAATTTTATCATCTGAAAAGTACGGGAGTAATCTTGCTTTCATAAGAGGTAAAATACTTGAAAAATTGACTTCAAGAGGACCCATGATATTTTTAGCATGCTGAAGGAACTCGGTTAATACCTAACTGAAGATATTTTTCCTGCTTTAATCAGTTATTGACAAGAGGATTTGATTATCAGAATTCCTTTTTAAAAATCAGACAGGAGTCTCATTTTAAAAGCTTTTTAATTTTAAATTAGAGAAATATTTTTAAAAAGTTATTGCAGGTCACACCATACTTATTAACAAATTAAATTAGTTAAAGGAATTGCTAGATTATTTATAACTGTAGCAGTGACTGGTTTCCAGCTAGCCCTGCAGCCACTATCCACAGAAGCTACGAGCCGGCGTGCGAGGCTCGCAGCCCACGCAGGTTCTTTGCAGAGCAGCAGCAGTGGGGACACAGCCCACGGTGTGACAAGAAAGCAGGGCTCTATCCAGGTGTAACAGGGAGGAGTTTATTGAAGGGAGGGTGTCCTGGACAGAACAGGGACACTAGGAATGCACGGGGTTTTGAAGGGAGGTGGGTACGAAGGGGGTGGAAAGGGTTCTGCCAATGGGACAACAGCATGGGTGGAGAGGAACAGTTGTCTGTAAAAAGGGGGACCAATGAATGGAGACACAGGGAGGAGATTCTGAGCCCCATCCAATCTCTCGACGCTCTCCCTGGAACCTTCTGGAAGGCAGGGAGAGGTTTGTGCAGGATTGACAGGTGCCAGGGGCAGGGTTTACAGAACTGACGGGGGGAATTGGGGTCAACCAAATGGGGAAAAACTGAAGGGAAATGCAGAATAAACCATTGAACAGAATAAAACCTCAAATACAAAATGAAATACAATGAACCCTAAAAAACAAACCACCACAATAACCATCAATGGGTTGCACTTATCTTGAGAATTTTGATAACATTTAAGTGTGCATTCAAACACTAAAATAATTTTGAAGTTAAATCATGCAAAAATTATTATTAAATATTTTACATCAATGTTTCCTATTAGAATAAAATAATTCTAAAATACAGCAAGGGGTTGTACAGTAAAAACAACTTAAATATTATTTTACTTTGTAAAGTAGAGAGAAATTTGTAAATGTTTGTGTTTTTTTCAATTAGGGTGATATAACTGAGCCATAATTTCCACCGCTTTAATGGCCTATACTAACTTCTGCTATTCAAATTGATTTAGATTCTGACTTGTCTAGAAGAGACTCTGAACAGTTCTAAACTTATTATCAGACTTTGATCACTGGGAATATGAAGAACACCTGGGGATGTCTTCTTATATGTGTATTTGAGCCGGCATGTACCAGTGTCCTCAAATATTTCCCTAACAAATAGAAGGAAACTTTTGACCATCCACCAGGGGTTGGCAGAGTTATATTTAGCTTGGGCATTATAACAAATGTTAGACTATTGGCTCAAAATACATAAGATACATGATGGGATTGCCTATAAAGGTACTTAAATGATGCTGGCATCTGGAGCATGTCCAGTGTGCAATACAGAATCACTATGATATAACCATCTGTCTCCTTTAATTACAAAAAAAGGTTAGTGACCCTGTGATACAGTTTATTGAGGCATAGATAGGAAGGATGCAGAGGAACACCTGAACACAAGCCTGACTCCAGGCAGTATCTTTTTCACTGTGAACCACTTGGTGGATGGGCACAACTGGGCCGCAGGGAAATTTCTGTGTGCAGAGTCCAGAAATGGAGCACCATCTCACAGAGAATGGGGGTCATGGTATTTTAAGTCACCAGCAGGTGCTATGGAGTCTGAGTCCTCTCTCAAAAAGAGTCTAAATCCTAAACTGGGGGTATTGTGTGGCCTATTGCACACACACCTCCTGTTTTATTTGGAGACTCATAGAACAAGGGAAAGAAAGTAATGGAGGAAAAAGGAAGCAGTTACAAATTAGGTACTAACTAGTTTTTCCAAAAAGAAATGGTCCTTGGGAAACAGATCATTTTGCTAAATAAAGAAAAAAAGTAAAAAAAAAAAAAATGCTATCATACTAGGGGCAGAAAGATCCTTTTATATGCTGCTTCTGAGAGTTTTGACTCTTGCACCTCAGTCAATGTTAGTGCATTCATTTACCAAACCTCCTTTTAGGACAATCCTTTAGATATTGCAGTCCTGAACACTAGATTATTTTACTGATTTTAAATATGAATTTTCAGTCCTGGGTGCAAGATTGTCTTAGGAAAAATTGTGTTTTAGCAAATGGGGACTGTGTCAGAAGAAGAACGTTTTATTAATTAACAATCCTTACCCATACTGTGAATAAATCTTGCTCTGTTAACTGCATTTGTATGATTAATATTTACATCTGATTGTGGAATGACAAGGAAAGAAAACTCATGCAAACAACCAAAACATTTCAAAGAAAATTTTAATAATAAAATTTAGCCTACTCTTTAATTAGAAGATACAGATTTTACAAAGATTTATATAACTTTGATATAGTAAAAGCCACTAGTAGAATTTGTTGGCAGAGCTGGTAGAGGTCATGCTGAAGGTCCAGTATTTTTGAAAAGCTTTTCAAAAGCCAAAGGACAAAGATTTTCATTATCACATTTTTGGAAAGACTGTTAAAAAGTCTTGAAAAAGTAAGATCATAGACTGTATTGAGCAGTGTTTAGCAAAACAGAAACTAAAAGCAGGAAAAGAGAAAAGTATCTGTGTTTTATTAGATATTTGCTGACCATGCACAATGAGAGCTTAAGAATCTCCACCTCTAGAAAAATGTGCAGTGACTTTTTTGAAAATCGAGGTGATAAAAGCCTCATTGGCTTTTAAATAAGGAATTATAGAAAAATTGAAAATTTGCATAGACTCTTGTTGCTGAAATTGGAATTTTAAAATATATATTATCTGCAGCAGAAAAACTTGGCAAACATCTGCAAGAAACATTACAGCTGTTAAAAAGTCAACTGCCCTCTTCAGGAATGGCTAGTCAAATCCAAAAAATTAACCCATTATGAGGATTCTGAAAGCTGGTATGGGAACATTTGGGATGATAGTGAAGAAAATTTTATTGTGGCCTCTGCCCCACTCCCTTATGCTTTCCCTTTACGACCATTAATTAGTACTGAAGCTGGTAATGCAGGGAGAAGTAAATTCATAAGGTAGTGTGCACAATTTCCTGTTCTCCTGCAGAATTAGCAAAATTGGGAGTTTTCCAGGCATTCAGAAGAATCTGAGATGGAATATATGTGGCAAGTCTTCCTGACCAGGGGAGATTGTATTTCATGGAGTGAAGAAGAAGCAGGAGGTCTTGGCATATTTTACCCACCAGTCCCAGAGATCATGATTATTCTTTAGCTGCATGGGTGGCATTCCAGGCAGGAGGAATATATCTGCAGGACAAGGGAGACCTGCTGGTTATTAGAACTGCTGGATTCTCTGATCTCACAGATTCTGTGCAGAAATCAACTTGTACTCAGGCTGTGTATGAGAGGGGTAGATTTACGTTGTCTCTTATGTTAGCACCTATAAATCCAGCCAGATTAACCCTTCTTATTCAGGGTCTTCCAGACAGTTTCAAAACTTTTGCAGCAAACTTTTAGGTTGGAATATAGAGGGTTCATATCCAGAACAGCACAGGTCCTAAGCAGCAAGAGGGATGAGTGTAGCCAATGGATGTAGCTACCTGGAGTGGATTTGTGTAGGAATCAGTGAGTTATGGGTGCTGGATAAAATGGGTGGGATTGTTATTGTTAAAGCATCTGAGCATCCCACAGCAACATTTTCTGTCTGGCTTTCAGAGGAAAAATAGTTTATTATGGTTGAAATTCGTGTGGGGGCTGCCCATACAAGCCTTTTAGGATTTAATTTACTTTGTGGGCAAACCAGGAAACTCCCAAATGGAATTTTACAGAGTGAGAGGCACTAGGTTGCCAAGGATACAAATAGAATGCGAAAGAATGTGGGACAATTTTTATATAACTATCAGAGACATCAATACCATTGTCTTCTACTAAAGTTACTAAAATAAAACAGTAACCCCTGCCAATAAGAGCACTTACAGGGACTGACAAAGTGTTGACAGATTGGGAAAAAAAAGAGCCATCATTAAAAGGACTCATTCATCTTAAAATTTAACTGCATGGTCAGTAAAAAGCCAGCTGGGCAGTGGCATTTTACAGTTGATCACCAACAATTAAATGCTAATGCACCTTTAACTGCTGTAGTTCCAAATATTGCTGAGACAGTGACACTGATAGAGGGAGCTGTTCAGGCTTGGACGGCTGCTCTGGATTTTTGGGACGTATTTTTCATGAGTCCTTTACTTGAATGGGACGAAGTGCAGTTTGCCATTTCACAGTGAGAAATCTGATATACCTTTAACAGGCTTCCTCAGAGGCGCAGGCATTCACCCATGATTGCTCATTGCTGCACTTGCTGCGTTTTTACTGATGGTCTCACATCAAATGTGAAACTACCAAAATATAGATGATATTCTCAATGGAGGAGATTACCACAAAAAGGTAAGGGAAGTAATAGAAGCAGTATGGGAAGCATTAAATGAAGCAGAATTTGAAATTCCACCTGAAATATGTCAAAGAGTAAATCAGCTGCATAGGGCAAAGGCTGGCCCCTAAACAGGAAAAGTTGTGAAACTATTTTTAAAGAATGGCCTCTGTGTAGAATAAAATTACAATTAGATCGCTATGCTAAAGTCAACCCCACAAAACAGTAAAGGAAAAATTTTGTGGATGACCTGACAAATTGATTTTATCCAGTCACCTAGACCCTCTACAAGATACTGATACATCCTCAGAGATGTGCAAGTAATCTCTGGGCAACTCACGGTAACTAAAGGTCAATCCACTGAGGGGAAACCCCCACTTTGTTTACTTATAATGATAATTATGGTACAGGTCATCACCACCATTAATCCCAAATGCATTTATATAAAAACTGCTAATGAAGTGAGTGTACAAATTTAGGATCTCTGCCTAATAACATGAATATGACAGAGGGAATTACCATAATATGTAAAACACAATCTCTGAGTAACAACAGGGAAGTTAATTAGTTTCTAAGATACCTCCTTCAGAAGTGGAATAGATGTTACAAGGCCAGCAGCTGTTCAGTGAGCATTACAGAGAGTATGGAGGGGGAAACTGTGTGCATACAGAGGTATGATGAATCCACAGTTGTAACTGTGATGATGTATATTGGCACAGCAAAACTTAAACCATGAAAATCCATACCACTACCTCCAAGGCTCTTGATAAGACTCTTCAAATCTTATCTCCACAGATTTCTAAAATTAGACCCTTTTCCATCAAGTATAAAAGCCAGCAATGAGTGACATTTAATCTTTCATGGTCCTTTAAATGAGTGGAATTACCAATGCAGATTAAAAGCTCTGCAAGTAAACCTGTTAACATCCTATGCAAGGTGGTTATTATGGTTGCATGGACAGACCCTCACCTCTCCAAAACTATCAAGGAGAGATGTGAATAGTATCCTGGGACTGGATTACGAATATTAAAGTGGATGAATGCTGAAATCTTAGCAAACAAAATAAATGACATGTATAAAGATCCATTAAGGTTGTGACTGGCTACTTAAAATGAATTTTTAAAATACATATTATGATGGAGAAGATTAGCAAATTAAAATAGCACATTAGTAGGCCTTTTTCTTATCTTTAAATAAAAAAATAGAATCATTAATAGTTGCAAAACCAAATTTTTACACAAAGAATTTAGTTTAACCTAGATGCCAAAAATTCTCCTAAGTAAAGATGACTGCTGATGTTTTGCTATTGTGTGAGTGGCATGTGGTGCAGAAGTAATTTAATGTGCAATTCTTCTCATCAGTCACTCTTGACATGGCATTTATCACATCAGAAAACATAAACAAGGAAAAAGAAACAAGAAATAAAAAAAGCAAAGAATCCCACTTAGTTTCTACTGTCATTTTGACTAATCATCCACAATACATTTGTTACCTGTAAAGGAGAAGAAAATCTTTGCAGTCTGGGAGGTTTAATGAGTACTTAGACAGCATTTAATTGAAAAGATCATACAAATGCTTTCATAGAACACTTAGCATCCATAGATGGGTGTTTCACCCCAGAGAACTCATGACTGGGATATTTTTATAGCTCTGAAACAAACATTTTGTCACCTTTCATTTTGTGGGATTCAGGAAGAAGCTGAAGACTAATGCTGTCCTAGAAAAATCTCAGTGAGGGATTTTTTAAAATTAGCATGTATATGGCTATTGTAAAGTCACAGCATTTTGTTATTGTTGATGATGATGATGATTAGAAGGAAAGATTTATATGTTTGTTTTTCATAAAAGCAATTTGAACTAATGCCTATGAAAGCCACACATACACATGCAAGATGACCCGAATGGAAGTTCAAAACATAATTTTTTTAAGTACTGGGATACAGGTTTTAATTTCAAAATATGTAGAAAAAATATGAACTCAAATTGTATACAGTGTATATAATATTGGAGTAGAGACTCAGCAAAATTAATTATTGGACTTGAATTTCTCCTTTGCAAGATGGTATGACTGTAGGAGGGTCACTACAGCATGACAACAGCCGCCGCTTCATTTAGGCTTAAGACAGATTGAGGTTTGCACCCACTGTGGTACAGTTATCTCGTGAAAGCCACTATGTATTCCAGATAGAACACTAAATAGTCAGAAACTGCAGGGACACCCTGTCAAAGCTATGTTTTAATATATAGAAATCCCATGGTGTAAAAATGTTGGTAATAAGGCTAAAATTCAAAAAAAAGTACAGACAGCAGGTCACACACACACATATGGCCTGACTGGTGCAACATTGAAGACATCCAGTGATAACCAAGAGAGGATGAGAAATATAACACTCAGCTGTGCTGGATTATATCAGGGTATCTTGAAAGGCCTCAGGTGACCACCTTTAGGCAACCAAGTTGATCCCTAGAAGTTCACATAATTTCCTCTAATGGTCAACAGAAATCTTGTCACTACCATCAGTGGATCTTTATTCAGCTTAAGCTTAGGTGTCTAGGACTATTCAAATTTTTAAAAAACTTGGAATTAATTATAATGACACAAAATCCACTGCAGTTCTCCGCCTGTTTGAAACATGATCATGTAATTAAAATGAAAGTAGATGATGGCATGAACAGACATGAGTTATGATCCTACCTGGAGTAGGATCTGGAGTCACACATATCAGGAAGGACATAGACTGTTGGAGCAAGTCCAAAGGAAGGCCGTGAGTCCTTTACTATTATAATTATTCTTGCTAGTAGTAGTAGTAGTAGTAGTGGTAGTAATAGTAGTAGTAGTTGTAGTATAGCAGTACCATCCACTTGAATTACTAAAATAATATTTTCATTTCTGCCCAGAAAAATGTGAAAAATAGTGATTTTTTTGGTATTAGAATTAGTCTAGTACTAGAGGCTGCTTTACCAGATTTCCAGTTCTTATTATATTGTACTATTTATTCTATCTTTTAGATCAATATTCCAAGTTAACTGATTATCTGATGGAGTATAGTAGTATTTTCTCTGCACAAAATATTCATATGCATCTCTGGAGTCCCATAGATGTAGAATTTGTAGAAGATATCATGTGTCTGGGAGTTTTTCACAATTTGGCTTGAGAAATTCAAAAGAGAATATTAAGCATCACCAAACAAAGAACACTTCATATTGAAAGAAGAAACATCTTTAAATTCTTTCCCAGCATTTCACTTGTCATTGAACAGATAAATTCTTTTTATTGAAAAAAACTATTCTTATAGAAAAAAAACTTATATTTTGAAAATCAGTTTGTTTTTATTTTCTCTTTGTAATAATCACAAAGTTCAAACCCCCTATGATCTATTATAAGCATTTTTAATTTTAAGTGGATTTTGCTGCACATGTAAGTTGCATCACTGTCACGATTTCATTAGAAATTGAACAAGGTAATCTAAAGGAAGAGGATATAACCTGCTACCAAAAATAAAAATTAAAGAAAATGTGGAATAATTATAAGGCAAATTTATCTTCTAGTACAATTATCGTCCTGATGCAACTATTTTCATTTTAAAATCTTAAGAAAATAAATTAAAACCTCAACAGAATAGCATAGCACATGAGCTACAAAATAACATTGACATACTGAGCAGGGATAAACTTAAAATACTTATTTTATGCAACAAAAATCTGAAAATGATGCTACTAATACAGAGAAAGCCAAATTAAAGTTAAACTTAAGAAATAAAAATTGGTATTCTTAAAGTAAGCAGTAGCAAATATTTTGGAGGAAAGATGCTTCAAAATATACAGTCAATGCTTTCCCAAAAAATACTGTTTACACAAATAATGATGAGAATATTAAAGTAGCGCTAGAGGGGGATTATAACTCATGCTGAACTTCAACACAGAGATCTTGTCTCTGTTCATAGTACAGCACTAAAACTTAATGATATCATGTAGGACAACAACAAGGCATCTCTATGAGATCAGTGTGTTCCAGTCACCTATTCTGATACTATCAGTTTCAGTCAATTTTTTGTTCCCTTTAAAAAAAAGATAGAAAGTAATTGTATGGTCTTAGAATTAAATTTTCTATCTAAATAAACAGAACTTCTGCAATTTTCCAGTCTTCTCAAATAGTGTTATCACAGGTAGCGGTAGCGCTCATTTTCATTGTTATTAACAATCTTGGGTGGAATAGATTCACACCTTTTCTAATTCATTTATTTCAGTAAGGCACTTTGATAGTGCTATCACTTATCTCTAAGGGTGAACATATCTCATTTCTCATGGGGCTTTTCCAATCATTGCAGTTGTTAATAGTACTTTGGGTTTGTTTTTTTTTTTTAGTCAGTTAGTTTAGTGAACTTCTTTCCCTGTGGATACTCATTTCTCTTACTTAGTTTTTCATCAGGGACTTCAGTGAATGTCAAGACAGAAAAGAAAAAGAAACCAATGGCATATGGTTTGCTTCTTTACAGATTAAGTATGAACCAGAGTCTACATTCAAATACCACTCTAAGAGTGAAGGTACAAAAGGTAAATGTTTAATAAGGCTTCCTGTTCTTCCTGTTTTTCATTCATATATTTATATAGAAAACAGTAATTAGTGTAAGCGCAAAATTAACTAATCTGTAGTTCCTTAGGCCCTCTAGTTATTCCTTTTTATAAGATTAGCTGTAAATTGCTTCAAAATGTGAACGAATAAGCCACTTTTTCATTTATTTGTAAATGTGCTTGAGTAGGAATTTGAATTTGTTTTTCAACATGCGTTTATCAAATATATGCTTTCATTATTTTTGTAGAGAAAATTCTCTTTTCTACTGCCTTAATATTTGGTTTGTGTTATGTATTTCTTTCATTTTGATTTCCAAATGTAAATTTATTCTGTTCTTATTTCTTATAGTAAGAATAATTTAGAAAATTATTTTCATTTAGTATCTTCTATTCTTCTATACTTCAATTCTGATAGCTCAGTGATGACGCAGACTCATTATATTTTTCTGCTCATTATAGAAGTTTTTTTTTTCATCCCCACCTTTGCATCAACTAATGAATGATTTGAGTGCTTTCTGACAAAGTTCTGCTTCAGTTTCTAGTTAGTATTGAAAGGTTTTGTTGTACTGAAAATCATTCTCAAGGTTGAAGAGTCTGACTCTTATCCTGAGAAGATCAAAACCAGATATAGCTTCCATTGGAGTAGTCCAATGCATCAAGCATGAGAACTGAACTCGTCACAGCAAAAGTAATTTTCTACCTGGTCAGAGTAAAACAGCAACACAAGATAGTCACATATCTACATCAATCTTCACTCATTTTGACAAGAGGACAAAAATATCAAATAATTAATCAGTTCTGCAGGATGCGTCCACTGTTTTATCAATAAAATGCCTATAATGTCTTCTAATTAGAAAAAGACATATATAAGACATATATAAGACAAAGTTTCCTCAAAACAGCTATCTAGGAACAACCAAAGAGGTTAGTTATCTATATTAGGACATCATACTTGGAGCTCAACATTTTCGAGAAGAAGTTTCTCAACCAGTGACTTATTTGACTGTGAACATAACTAGAATATCATTCAGCATACAGGAATACACAGTGTCCTTCTTTCTCCCCTCAAGCTGGAAAGAATCCAAATGTTAGAGAGATAATATACAATAGAATAAATAAGACATAGAGGGAGTTGTTTTGTTTTCTTTTTTAGAAAATCACTATAACAAACCAAAGACAGAAAACAAATTAAAAAGAAAACCCAACAATAACAAAACTAAGAAAAAAACTAAGCTAAACCAAAACTACAAAAAACACCCTTAAGTTTCAGAGTAATCAAGACCAAGGTCACAAAGTGTGTTGTGGTTGTTTGGTTGTTTTTGTTTGTTTGTTTGTTTTGGGGTTGGGTTTTTTGTTTGTTTGTTTGTTTTTTGTTTGGGTTTTTTGTGTTTGGGGTTTTTTTGTTTGTTTTGGTTTGGTTTTTTTGGTTGGTTGGTTGGTTTTGTTTTGTTTTGTTTTGTTTTTGTTTGTTTTTTTTAACGTAGGTTGATGGGGATATGTATAGTTCCTAAATCTTATTTAGGAACCAAGGCTACTTACAAAAATACAGCTTTGATTTGTCACATATCCTGGCAGAATTAACTGCTGTTGTTGGCTAGCATTCACAAAGCTGCTAGATTGCTGAAAGTCCTGTAACTTATGAGAACTACCTCAGCATGATGTCCCTGAGGCATCGAGCTAATATTTTCAAGTTTCAGAATAGTCGTTGCAATACTTTGCCTTGCTCATAGAAAGCCTTATTCAATATCTACTGCTACACAGGGAAAAAGAAAAGATGGAGGTATTGATCAATGAAACAAAATGCTGTTACAAACACAAAAATAATCAAAACCATCTTGATGGTTATAATTATTTTTGGAACCCTCTTATAGTATTTGGGAAATGAGTCTCATATTCTTATAATTCTTGATATGAAGCCTAGGCCTCAGCGTAGTGCTTTCTTTACTAACAATAAGCATTCTAATTCCTAAAACACGTGCCCAAAGTGTTATGTGATTTTGGTGCATGATTCAAAAGAAAAGTTGGCATGTGGGAATCTCAATAGAAAAAGGCACTGAAAATTTTGAAAAAAGTATGTCTTAATCTGAGTGTCACAGTGGAAGTTTCAGTTTAGTAACTTCCAAAATTCTTGGAATATAATTCATCCAGGTTAGATGAGGTGAAATGCAGAAAGGCAGATATGGGCTTTGCTACATGAAGAATGATAAGAGTTTGAAAGGATCTTCATAGAGAACCTGCAGAAGGAAGACCTATCATCCACTGCCCATAGATGAGCTAGCATGGCTAAGGCTATCTAAGGATCAGAGGAAGGCAAAAGCTCCCAGGAAAAAAGAAAATTTAATTTGTTGTCAGTAGGAAAAATGCTCTAGGATCTGCCGGTGTTCACTTGGAAAAAAAGTTAAGGATCCAGTATATGGAGCTGGTGTTATGAATAGTGAGGAATGAGTTCAGTGACTGTTGACTCCTTTCTGCAGGATGAAGAATTATCTCTCCTGCAGCTAGAAAAAATATGAGATAATAGTGACAAACTATGTCTAAGAGGTTTAAACTGAGCATGAGGGAAAAAAAACCCCAAACTAATCTAGAATACCCACAGAAGCTGTGTCAGCTCTCATTCAATTTTGGCAATAGCCGTACTTCAAGGTTAGTGTTGGATTTGATGTCCTCCAGAAGTCCCTTCCAACCAATGTTCATACGAATCTAGTATCCTACTTCAGCTGTCATTCAGTAGCTGTGCAAGTCTTCTTGACGTCTCATGTCATACCTACCAGTCTCAAAGGATACTTCAGACACCTTGTGAAATCCAAATTCATGCTAGATTATGTTTTGTAAAATAAATCAGTCCTATAATAATTCTAGGGAAAAATTTGATAAGCTTTTTTTCTTCTCTTAATAATTCATGTGTCAAATTTTCCACATAGTTAAAAAATATAAAACCTTTAACATTTAGAGACTACAAAGCGAGGTGAACCTTATCACAAGGGAGAGCCTTATGTGACACCAATTTTTCACTGAAGCAGCCATGCCACTGAAGCCTGACATTTGATTCATGGCTCTGAAAACCTTTAATGCCTTCTGCCCGGAAAGCACAATGCAGTTCAAATGTTATCACAACATTTTGGAGCAGTAGATCAGTTATTACAAGTATAGAATCAAAAACCTATCTTAAGGAATTAATAAGTCCTTGTTTGATGCAATCTATGTATTTTATTAAAATTAGTAAACCCATAATGCCAAATCACTACTCAGCAACATTATCCTGACACGTAGCCTGTGGCTGGCATCCATGCTGGATCAAACTGTGACAAGCATTTCCCTCTAATTTCCTTCAGTGTTATTGAGTAAATCTCCACTACGCATATGGGAACTGAAATATTTGGAGATATTTCATCTGCCTGAAAATAGATTAGTACTGATGATGTGGGGTTTATATCTTACCTGGCAAAAATTGCCTTTGATCGCCAAAGATATATGTATCTGTGGACAGCCTTGAAGTAACATAGTTGAATGAAGAGATTGCATTGCCTAACTCTGTAGCAATGTAATTGTATCCATTCTGTCTACAGCGAAGACCTTACCGTATTTATACGCTGTGTGAAGGAAGTTTGCTCTTTAGCGCGAGCAATAAGTTCTTATATAAGCAAATGCAGACGTATAATAGTCTACAAATGTGCTACCAAGCAGGGTAATTTAATATTCCAATAGAAAAATTAAAAGTAGCTGATTTTCTGCATAGACCCAAACAAGAATTCTGCACGCCTGAAATTTCTTGGGAGGGGCTGAATAATCAAAAAACACTTCTAATCATAAACATCCACACTGTACTGAACCAAAATTGTTTGAGACTCATTGACATTTTCTTTCTCAGCTTTCAGTGTTTTTTTCCCCCATCATTAAATCAAAAACATTCTACATGTTAAGGTGAATTAAGTTGTCCTTCCATCGAAAAATCAGAATGAAAAATCCAAAAACTTTCCATTATTTAAGCAAGGTAAGCATATTTCCAGTTCCTCATGTATGATGGAAATTTATAGGGAATGACATCCAGTGAAAGCATGGTAGTGATTAGTCTTACTTTGTTCCACATATTTTATTGAAGAGGTGTCAGATGATGACAGTACCATTTTGGGCTGCATTTGAGTCAGTAATCTGGAGACAAAGTATTGTAAAAAAAGATTTAACAATTTAAGATACACGACTCCATGAACCATGTGTATTGTGGAAACAGTAATTGTCCACTACACATATAGTAGTGGACAATTCATGTGCTCATTACTTAGTTTTTCCCCTGGAGGAAAAAGAGCTTTCTGGGTTTTTCTGTACAAAATTTAGTCGTTTCTTTCTGATAATGCTTTTAATGAACATGTCTTAAGGACATATTGGTGTTGTGGTCATCAGCTAAAGACTGCACGGCTGCTTGCTCTCACCCAACCTCAGCAATGGAGGACAGAATCAGAAGGGTAAAGAGTAAAAGTGTGAAAACTTTTTTTTTTC
>VYXD01008273.1:4637-18881 GCA_013397195.1 Hylia prasina | reverse complement strand
TGCCTGTAAAACTCTCAAATAAATAGTTTTCTTTTTCTGAAACATGCCTACATACCTTGGGAGCCTGAAATTACTTGGGTCACAAAACACCAGTCTCATGCTTTCAGAGCCCCAAGTGTTTTGCAAACACAGGAAGATTTAGGAGACTCACTGCTAGGGCAATACAACTGGATTCTGTCCCTTTTTCCTTAAAAGAGCAAAAAGAAGAGAAAACCTGTCTGATTTCATTCACAATATCAGATTGTGGTTCTGTGATTATAATAACAACCCTTTTTATTGTATGCTGTTTTGTTTCCTAACTGCAGCTACTAACTCAGTACTGTCCCCAGCTGGCAGAAATGCACATCCATGGGGGGTGGACATTTGAGTCACAGAACCACAGAATTACAGAATTAACTAGGTTGGAAAAGACCTTTGAGATCATCGAGTCCAACCTGTTGTCAAACACCCTTGTCAAATCATGGTACCAAGTGGCACATCCACTCTTTTCATAAACACCTCCAGGGCAAGTGATTCCACCCGCTCCCTGGGCAACCCATTGCAATGTCCAATCACTCCTTCTGTGAAGAACTTTCCTCTAATGTCCAGAGTAAAATATTTGTCTGGTATGTAAAAGGGAGACAGGAACCCCCGAACCTTAAGAGTGTTGTCAAACAGCCCCAGCCAGATGGAGCTTTGACCAACAAAGGAGAGACTATCTCAAAAATGTAGTTATCAACCACTGCCCACAGGCTGAAGGTAACTACATGGGCAGTCATGGCTAAACCAGAACCCAAGTTACAAAATGTCATTCACGTTCAGAGAAACTTGCTGAGTACTTGTTCTTCAAGCACAAAGACTAATTCTACTTACAGTGCTGTTGATCTACAAGGAAAAATGGATCTGCATAACCATAGAATTTTTTCAGAATTCATATATTGTAAAATTAAGTTCTAGTCTCTTTAGCTGCTACTTTGTGCCTACTTGTCTAACCTAGTATTTTTTGTGTAAGCTTTTTACTTTCATGTGAGCTACACAGAACATGGTTGTGTGTCATTCACTGTTGCAATCTAGCATTTTCTCCTTTTGTTTTCCTGGCATCAAAATAGTTTTCATTTCTGTATTTATGCCTTGCAAGGCATACCTAGTGCTAGCTGTATCATGTTATTCTTGCTTCTAAGAAAACGTGATTTGTACCTGATTCTTCTTATTTCCAGTCTCTTTTCACTGATCTCACTGTCACTCTAGCTTAGTTAAAAGCAGCAACTACTGCTCCCTTGTCTATTTTAACACTGTGTCATAATTCCTTGGCTTTAAATCCATAAATCACACACTCTATCCATCTTCTTCATAGAAATACATGCTCTTAAGGATGCCCATAGTCATGAACACTTAAAGCGGAAATATACCAAAAGTGTTAAAGGCTAACTATTACAAAAGTATTACCCTTTTTTCCCCCTCACTATTTTGTTGCTGTCAAAGAGCTTTATCTTTTCTCAGACATTTTAAAATAATTACAAATACAATGAAGAGTGGGTCTCCATCTAATGAAAATACATTATTGTATCAATGGTATTTGAGAGGTAGAAAAAAAGTGGCATAAGGTCTTGGTCATGAAGGAAGGAATTCCTATTACAAATTCAAAATATGTGACCTAGTCTGATTTTCACCTTTACCAGGGTTCTCAGAAGAAGGTCTGACATTATTTTCACACAAACATTACACAAATTATTTTCAAAATATTTACCCACATTATGCCAAACTCTTGTGGCTCGGTGAATATTGTTATCTATCCACAAGTACTCTGGCTATGCAGGGTATCCTCAGAGATAAGGAGAGACCATGTTCTCTACATGCCGGATAACCTCATGGTGCTTCTGATGAAGCATGGCCAAAGGCATTGACTACATCCCTCAACTGCTAGGTTAATGGTTTGTCTCAATGAATTTGAGGTCCTTCTCCAGCCTAAAAATTCTATGATTCCATAGTAGAGTGTTTTACAAACCCCCTTTTTAATGTCCTACTCAACAATGTGGAATCAGTAAGCCAGATGCCATGTGAATATGGAGCACAAAGCAGCAGCTTCTTTCTAACAAGGCTGCATTTTTACCACTTAGACAGCCTAAGCACTCTGACATTGAGACCTATGAAAAGCATGTGTTAAAGCCACATCCCTATGCTGGGGATTACTCCTCTGTGAGACTTAGCTTCCCAGCATCCATAAAAAGAAATAGTATAGCTCAGAAGCAAGCCTTGTTCTCAAAATTAAACCCCTAAGTCACACCAACAACCTACTCAGATTTAGCTATCAACTGTCTAGAGGATATATTACTGCTTCATTGATGAGAGAAAAGGGGAAACATAATAGAAATACTTATCAGCTAAAAGGAAGATAGAAAATTCAGCAGTTCGTCCCCAAATGGATGCTTTACAAGACTGTGCTGTTTGCTGCTGCCAATGGTAAGTGGCCAATCAACAGCAAATCCAGCTGGTTATGTGCCCATAAATCTGCACAGGTAATCCCAACTCTGACTTCTCCAAGTCCCTGAGTGCTTAATCACCGAAACTTTCAACTCATGGATGTATTTGTGTGCCAAACACATCAAAAAAACTAAACCACAATTGACACCACAGCTCCCAGCTACATAATATATAACGTTCTCTGAGAAAATTGTTATATGTCCATGGATTTTATTCATGTGCAGATTTCCAGACTGTACAGCATTGGTTTTATAGTATTAAAATTCATTTTGCTTAAATGTGAATACTTTCTTTTTGTGAGAAAGTAATAGTGGAAAAGACTATAGTATCTGATTCTGGTTTTGGTTCAGAAGCGTCAGTTCAGATTTTAAAAAGCAAAATAAGTGGTGTGATTTGTGTAACAGATAAAAACTTTACAAAATTCCTGCAGTAAGTGGATATACACTTCTTTCAGAACTTTGTCAGATGGGTTTTCACAATTTTAAAATAATTGTCAGTGGTTAGGAAGTGACATTTCAATTTTGAAGGAGTATTGATCTCTAAATAAATCAGCTGTGATTGTATCTTTGTCTGCAGACATCTGAACTACGTCACAGTTTGTTCTTGAAACAGGAAACCCACTTTAGCTAGGCTAGAGCTGGACAATGGGACTTGATGGCTGTTTGATATGGACACGCTAAGCATCTGACAAGAACATATCAAAACCCATGGTGGTTAGGAATGTCTTGCTCAAGGTGGCATAACATAGATAACAATAGACCAATTTTTCTTAAATGGGTTTTTTCAGAACATCAAATTGAAATTAAATATTCTGGAACACAGAACAAAATGTATGTTTGATTTTGTCTCCTAATGGAAAGCCTAACTTATGGGGACAAAGCAAAAATTTTAATGGTTTGGCAAAAGACAATAAGCAACAGAAAAGTTTAATTGTGCAACTCTCTGCACCCTGATGCATTAAGAATATTTGCAGTTGCTACTATATCAGTGGCTAAGGAGCTGTAATCTCTCTTTTTGTTTTGTTGGGTTTTTTTGGTTTTTTTTCCCCTAAACTACCCCTAAACAAAGGTTTACAATACCCAAAAGAATGCAGTATTTGACCACACATATTAAACGTATCTTTCAAAATCCCAGGTTCTTGAATAAAGAGATGTGATAGCTCCCCAGCAACCGGACGTACCAGATCAGTGATTGGTATCAGCTGAAGACTCTATTTAGTAGAGCTGAATAGGAACCAGAGTTTTCTATAGTCCAGAAATTTCAAATATTGTATAAGTTTATTCAGGAGGAAATTAAAGCAAGAAAAAAATGAAAACTGAAGAAATAAACAGCATCAGATTCAAGATCAAATCTAGGATAAAGTTATACTTCTGGTCAATCAAAATATAATACCAGCTTTTTTATCGATGTTTTGACTTATATTTTTTGGAATGAAAATACTATATGAAATCCAAAATTTTAATTTCACATTATCGTTAATAAAGCAGTGTTTCTCCAAATACATTTCAATTAAATCTTTTACAACTCCAGAAAGCTTCAGATCAGCTCTAACCCACCACTTGCTCAATTTCAAACCAGCACAAATTCACATCTTACCTGCAAACTGCTATTTCACATCAAACATACCAGCAAGTCAAATGTGCTTTTTTTCAGTAAGACACTTGTGGATTGATGCTAAAATTAGTTTTAAATTGAGCAGCGCTTGAGAAAGTGTTATCACACCATTAGAGCAAGAATGCAGATCTCTGATTAGTGGAAGATAGCAATAAGCCAACAAATAATATTTTCATCTCTCTTCACCCATTGGGGAAGTTTAGAGGAAGAGATCTTATTGCAATATTATTTCCCATACCAAAGTTTTTGAGAGGGATAAATTAAGTGTATCAGCAGAGAAATTAAAATACACATACCTGAAAACTAAACCACTAGTTCAGGCTGAGGTAGTAAATATTTTGATCACTTATAACACTGTGAAAAAGCATCAATTTCATATTCATTTGCATAAAAAGGGGGAGATGAACAGATACAGTCTAAGACACCCAAACTCTTCACCAACAGAAACATATTTGCTGTTATATTTACCGTCCACTGCTCTCCAGAAAGCTGAAAAATAAACTTGTTTTTTTCCTTATTTACTCCATCTGACAAGGCATGATTCTTCTTGAGCTGAGGAATCTTTCCATGAGTGTCCAGGTTCTTCTCATGGATGTCTACAAAGCCATTCTTGAGGTATTTTGATTGAGGAATACCTTTCTTACGGCACTCTAGTATCAAATTCCATTCTTGTTTTATCCTGAAATAGTGCCAAAAATGTTTATGTGAATCAGCTGAAAAAATATGGCAGGTAAATTCTAAAGCTTAATCTGTGTTCGCAGAAGTACTTAACAAAATATAATTATTCATCTAAAGCATATGCTATTTATATATATATATAAAGAAAATAGACTTCTAGACATAGATTATAGATTACAGATTTGAAGTGATCAGGATTTCATCCACTCACTATAAAACAGCAACACCCAGAGAATAACAGAAAAGTGGAGACTGAGCAAACTGTTACAGAAAAGAGCAAAAATTATGCCCTTTAATTTGATAGGACAGGAAATATATTCTCACAGAACAAGTTATATGCATTTAAAAAATCAAGTACCTGGTGATGTATGAAAACATTTTCTTGGGGAAAAAAAAAGACAAGAAATTCTTTTTTTCCCTGACCTTTCTTGTTCAAGTATAATGGCTTGTTTTAATTTTTACACCAATATCTTAGAAGGTAAAGGTCAAAGTTATCACATGCCAACTGATTTCAGATTCAATTTCAGTGTAACTTCTACATCTAGTTGTATGAGAAAAAGGCAAGCTTTTTCTCATACAACTTCAGGTTCAAATTCAATGTGACAAACAAGCATTGTCAAAAGCTCATGCTTTTAGTTAGGAGAGATTTATTTTAGCTTAGTCAATTAAAGAACTGGTTGATTAACAGAAGTAAGCCTTTCTTACACCAAAATAAGACTCTGCAGAGCCCCTTGTATCATCAATCTGACCTCACACTTTGAATTCTATATCCTGTGGTACATAAGACTCATTTATGCCATCTTCATCCTCTGATAGCAACCTTAATCTAGAGGACTTAAGAAAACTGAGAGCTTAAGAAGGACACAAAGTTCCATGTAAAATACCCCTAGAGAAAGTAAATACATCATGTCCTAGAAAGAGAAACACATGCAAGTTTATAGAGTTCAAATAGGAAGTAACAAAACTTTTACACGTATTACCACTTAATCGTGGGATTCTTCTTTACAATGCTAAGATGTAAAAAAAGAATGTCACATGAAACAGAATCATAGAATCATAGAATTATTTGGGTTGGAAAGGATGCTGAACATCATCTATCCATAGCTTCTCTGAGCAACTTGTTTCAGTGCCTCATCACCCTTACAGTAAAGAATTTCTTCCTAAAATTTTATCTAAACATACTCTCTTTCAGTTTGAAGCCATTCTCCCTTGTCCTGTCACTACAGTTCCTAACAAATCTACTCTGGCTTCCTTGTAACCCCTCTTCAGATAATGGAAGGTTGCTATGAGATCTCCAAGCAACTTTCTCTTCTCCAGGCTGAACAACCCCAACTTCCTCAGTCTGTCTTCATAAGGAAGATGCTCCAGTCCTCTTATCAACCTCACGGCCTCCTCTGGACTTGCTCAAACAATTCTATTTGTTTTTATTTTGGGGGCACCAGCACTGGATATAGAGTCTCATAAGACCAGAGCAGAGGGATAGAATCACCCCCCTTGACCTGCTTTTGATGCAGCCCAGGATGTAGTTTCTTTCTGGGCTGTGAACACACATTGCTGGCTCACATTTAGTATTTTGTCAAATATCACCCACAAGTCCTTCTCCTTAGGGCTGTTCTCAATCAATTCTAGCCTGTAGATATGTCTGGGATCGCCTTGACCCAGGTGTAGGACCTTGCATTTCACTTTGTTGAATTTCATGAGTTTTGCGCAAAGCCACCTGTCAAGCCTGTCAAGGTCTCTCTGGGTGGCATCACTTCCCTCCAGCATGACTGCACCACACAGCTTGGTGTTGTCAGTGAACTTTCTGAGGATGCCCTCGATCCCACTGTCCATGTTACCAAAGCAAAGATGTTGAACAGCATCTTGCTCCTGAGGGACACCACTCATCACTAATCTCCACCTGGTCATCGATCCATTGGCTACAACATTTTGCATGTGGCCATCCAGCCAAGCCTTTATCCACCAGACAGTCTACCCATCAAATCCATGACCCCCTATTTAGAGTCAAACATGTCATGCGAGACAGCACTGAACACTTTGCATAAGTCCAGGTAGATGATGTCATTTGTTTTGTCCCTATCCAATAATGTCACGGCTCCATCATAAAAGGCCCCCAGAATTGTCAGGGTTAAAACCAGAATGTCTAGTTTTAAGTCACATACGAGAAACCAGTTACAAACTTAGGTACAAGAAGCATGTCCCAAAATCTTGTTGAAATAAATCGTTTTGGACACCCATAACAAGGTGTGAAACTGCGATGCAGAGCACTCTTATGGAAATACAGTAGCACAGATGAAAAGTCATAGTTGACTTAATGCTATCAAAATAAGTCTTTAAAGAGCAAAACTTCATGCCTAGATAGAAAGATATTGAGACAGTTGTATACATAGCGTCACTTTCAGAAATCTCTGAGGATTTTAGAGAGACTTGGAAGCAGAGATCACAGCAAGAGCACAGACACAGCACAGGGACACACTGCAGGCACTTTCTACACTTTTGGAAAATACATATAACCATTTATCAGAGGAGCAAGCCTGAGGGACCACCAGAGGAGAGTTTCAAGGAGCAGCATACTACACATGGAACATAAAAGAACTGCAGAAAGCCCCTTCTGTTATAGTGACTGCAATGTATTCCTAAGTGACATCTTTATAAAGGGAAAGCACAGAAAAGCACCTTCTACAAATATTTCAGGAGGTGAATTAACAGTGAGCTCAGTTAAAAGATACCTCACTGGATAAAGTGTTGACAGACTATATGAAGACAGCACAAACTCAGACCAAACACATTCTAATGAAAAGACAGTAAGGATCTCTTTATCTCTTATTTTAAAAATTACAGAAATATTTTTAGAGAGATAAAATTTTATTTATCTACAAATGAAAAAAATTAGAAGGAAACACGAACTCTGATAAACACCAAAAAAAACAAATTAAGTTACTGCAGGTATACAAATGTGTAGGAAAAGGATTTGTAGCATATCAGATGAAGGAAGCTTCACAGAGATGAGAGGAACAATAACTTCTCAAAATATGAAAGGAGTGATAAAAGAATAGTTATAGATGTTGTTGATAGCTGCAGAAACGTTACTCATTCTGGGCTTCAGTTTTCCTTAGAGAGAGCAGAATGCACTTCACAAGTCAATATCTAGAAGAATTTCTGGTATTAAAAGTATCAATTAGGGGAGGTGTGAGAATACTAAAATATATTTGAAATACATCTCCAGTTTCTCTCGGTGTCTACTGCATTGTGAAATGTTTCATACCACAGCAAGGTGTTATTTCTGAGTTAAGAAAAAATAGACTGGACAGACAGAAAAACATTCTGCCCAGAGAGTCCCTAGTGTGGAATAAAGGTGTTAGCACAATATCTCCACAAATCTTGTCTGAGTTTACTTGATATGACAAAGAAAATAGGTTAAAGCAGATACAGCTCCTTTGCCTACACTGTGATATGTCAACAAACTGTAGCTAATATTTCTAAATTTTCTATTACAGAGGGAGAGATATCCAAACTCCTGATTTCTCTAAGCAGCCCTACTAAGGGTATTCCTACCACCTGCAGTCTGAAAGTGTTCAGATGACAGAGTTTTCCATATCAGCAGACATGATAGTTCAAAAACCTTTTAGATGCTTTGACACATGAACCAATTCAATTTTGATGTTGATCTTAACTGTTCAATCTGTCATTTGTGCCTCAGAAACTGCCAACACAACAGAGTGTGGATATTGTAATAGCAAGAGATTTCAAGGAAAAGCTACAAAAGAATAGTTTCATATAAGGAAAACCAAATAGTCCCAAACCACCTACTCATCTTTTTTCCAAAATTTGTGTATCAGTGAGTACAGCTATATAGCTATAAAAACTCTGTATGGCTTGGAAGTGAAGAGGTGTGGAGAAGGTGTTAACTGAATTTCGAGGAAGAGAACAAAATTATCTGAACAATTAACAGGCAGGAGTCAAAATGATCATAGGATCAAACACCTAGAATTTTTGCTTGCTAAAATATTCCACATTTAACTTACCACTGCTGTACTGCTTCTTTCTCGCATTCTTCAGTCCTCCACATAGAGCTTTTCCGTCCTTCTGTGTAGCTTAACTCTGCATTACTACCCTCTCATTTCCATGGAATTCCTCCATTTTCTATCAAACCAATAAATATTCCCCTCAGAGTGTAATTTAGTGCACTGAAAAAAGTTGCCTACAAAATGAGGAGTTTCTGTATTCATTGCTCTTCTTGCAAGCCCAAAAAATGACTGACTCGTTCTTTAGTATAAATTCTAAGAATGTTAGAAATGTAAACAACAGAAAGAAGAGGTCAAAAAGTCTGACTCAATAAAATGTAAGCCGCATTACTACACATCAGCACTGGCTCTGTCAGGTAGACCCCAGGAACACTAGAGTAGAGGGCTCATATTTAAAATTTTACTCTTTCAAAACAAGGAATATAAAAAAAAAAATGGTAAGAAGGGAGTTACATTAAAGCTGAAAAAACAAGCTGCCCTCTGACAATCTGCTCATAACATGTACAAAAGGCAAAACTCAGGAGGTCATTGCCAGCCAAATAAAATAAAATGCATACAATAAAAATGGCTGTTAAGCAAATCAGTCAGTGAAATATTTACCTCAGAAGAAAAAGAGCAGTTAAAAAGTAAACCTTCTAGGGAATTCAACATGTATATTGCACAGTGATACGAAAATACTGTGTCAAATTTCCTCTTTATCCGTACATTAAATTATGGTAACCTTGTTCTGTTAGGCTCTTCAGGAAGGCAAGTATTGTGTACAATCACATTTAGAACAGATGGAAGGTGAATTAAAAATGGAGCAACAAAAGTGCATAATTTTGTACAGTACATCTCAGAATGAAAATTTTTTAGTTCCCATGGGCAATGGATCTAATAATTTATAACACCTGGCTGTATCCTCGAGTTATGCACTACCCAAATTAAGGCTCTACAAGACTTACTGACCTGGAGTTGCAACTTATATCGAGCCAGCATGTATCGTGAAGAAAAGATGACAAAGCTGCAAATTGCAGGTGCAGTTGAGATCAAGCCAAAGGGATCTATTTGACTACATGGTTGTCATTCTGCTCTGATTGAGATGATGGTACTTTTTAAGGGATCATTTGAAAATAAAGATCTTTTTAAGTCTCCATTTGGTGACAATCATCAAATTAGACAGAATTTCCACCCCGTTTGTCGTATCTGGAGGCCATTACAGGAATCTTCAGGAAAGATACATAAAAGAAAGGGCCTCTAAACCAGTGAGGCAAAAAGAAAAAAAAAATCCACACAAATAAAATAATCTTTTATATACTAATATACTTTTGGAGAAATTAAATTTCTGGTCTTGATACTTTAAAGACTCTTGATATTCCAGAAACACATTTCTACATAGGACAAGTAAGTTACAATACCACAGCTCTCTTGAAGTTTATGTCTTTTTACTACTATTTAACAATAAAATATTTTCATTTTCCTCTAGGCCTTGAGCAAGCAGCTGAAGTCAGATTAAAGAAACAGCAATTACTTTCAGTAGTAAGAAAACTGAAGATAGTAAAGTCACACCTAATTCAGGAGGGAGTATGAACATGGAAAATATTTTTCTTGGACAAAGGGCCCAGATGAGATCTAAGGTTCCAACCCAGCTAACTATTACAGTATTTCCTCTGCAATCATACAAATGGTTCCACTAATTTTAAAAAATGCTGGTTGTGTGCTGCTTATTTTTGTCAAAAATAAAAAGAAAAGTTAAGTTTCATACCTATATATCTGTAACACAAAAGCACACTTGTCACTAAGGCAGATGTATGTGGTATAGAGGAATTTTAGTCTGGCAAGTTATTTTCCAATATGTTGCCTTTTTACATTAAGCTTTCAGGACAATACTCTACAGTTATGAAACAAGATCAGCAGGGAAATAGAAGATTCAAGTATTTTCATTTTGGTTAGTGCTGTATTCTTCTTCAGGTAATCATTTCCCAAATGCTACTTCACTATTGGAGAAGAAGTATACATACAGAAAAAAGAATCATGGCATATATTTATTATTATTATTATTACACATATTCTTTTCAAGGACATAGGAGTTCTCTGTTTGCAGATTTATTTTGTCCAGCAAAATTATGAATCTAATCAACCTGATGCGAAGAGTTACTCCATAATAAATTCAGTGATTGGACCTTTCAAAGGAGCAACCAGCTTGGAAAATAAGTGTGCACTGGTAGGGATTTCAGAGTCATCAAAGCAAATGAGGAGTAACTGGGTTTCTTTCCAATGCACTTCCTTCAGCAGGTACCCTCTGCTCAATGTCTGATTAGAAGCTCTTGGGGGAAAGCTTGATTCCTAGGTAAGGAAAGGAAGTTTCGTTAGATGGCACTATTTCCTCTAAACCAGGACACAAGGATTGACGGGGACACTATATGGTGACACCAGTTTAGAACTCCTGAGCAATATTTAAATCAGAATCACTAGCCATGCAGGATCATTAAATAATCCTATGGACTTTTTAGAAGAGCATCACAGTAGAACTGGAGCTCAGCCCAGAATAATATTCCTGATGGATGAGTAACATTTGCTTCAAATTCAATTGGATTGATTCAATTTCAGTATCACTGTCAGGCTCTTCCAAGCATTTTAAAGGACTGTGGCTGAACAACACCTTTTATTTTACAATGCACTTCTGTGCATTACTTTAGATGCATGGTCTGCATGCACAAGTGCCTACAAACAAAGGCAAATAATTTAGTGTGTTTATTACTGCTGCAGATTGAAACCAAAATTATTGACTATAATTTGTGTTTGGGGCCAAGGGCCTCACAGCTTCAGTTTTAGACTAGCTTGGAAAAAGTTCTGCATTGGGTATTGAGTAGGAGAACAAAGATAAACAGAAAAAATAAAAACTTAGTTCAGGTATGAATAGAGTTATAACACTGCAGTTTGGCAGAGAGATAGAGACAAATCTTTTTTATTAAACAAACATGTAACCTCTCAGGGAAAAAAGTCAGTCTGCCTGCAAAGTGTAGTTTTCTTGTTGCTTTTTACTTTTAATATTCAGGAATATTCAAAAAATAACACATTCATGTTTAATTAGCCAGACTTTGAGAAGGAATTTTTGAAGAGACACTGGAAGAGGTAGCTTAACAAACTTTTATTTTTGCTGCATGTTTATTGGTGGACAGAGGAGGCTGTGCCATTTCACAGCAAAGATTAGATAGTTAATCTGGACAAACAGCTCTGGCATTTCCTCACTTGAATGCTTAATCTGTTAGCCTTCAGATTTATCTTACCTACTTTTCGCACAAATGACAATCATGTTGCAATCCCTCAAAAAAAAAATTTCCAGCAGTAAACTTTCACTCTTATTCCCTTAAAAAAATTAAAAGGGAGAGAAAAGAAAACAAGTAGAAATCTCAATGTGGAAAATCTTCATATCACACCAAGGTCATCTGACAGCATTCAGAATTTTGAGGAAAAATAAAAGATTGTTCACCATTACCAGAATCTAGAAGATTAAATATAAAACAGTGCTAAAAACAAACTTCTTCCCATAATATGCACTTTCATAAACATATAGGAAATCTCAGGAGAGTCCACATTTTTTGTAACTGTTTGTGGTTCATATCCTATGGGAGAATTCAAATGGGCTTGTCTGGCAGGATCAATAATATGATATAAAATGAGAATAAGCCTACCCAACACTGTTCAATTTCTTTTTTTTCAATATTGAGTTGCTGGTTTACATGTGTTCTTTCACAGTCCCACAAAACCAAAGAGGAAACAGAGGACTGAATTAAATCCACAAAAAAAAATTATCTGATACCAATCCTCACAAATATTCTCAGTAGTTGGTTGTGCAGAATCAGCTTTCACTGGCCAGATGCTTAAACATCTGCCTTGTAAAGAAATCTTTACAAGACCTCACCATTAATGTACAGTTGAAGCTTTTCATTAATTTGTGAGATTTTCCTCGTAAGAAAATCTTAAATCAAAAATAATCTTCCAAGTTACAGTTTAAGGAAGCCGTAGGAACTAAATTACCTTGCCTCAAGGCAAACAAAGTCCCCTAGAGGTTAACTGGGAATTTGTCCATTTGTCCTCTAATACATACTACATTTCAACGCATATTATCAGATCACTTTACATAGTAACGCAGCATATAAAGGAAATGCTCAATCTCAGAATCATTAGCAAATTATAACCTCTTTAAGAAAAACAGGGTTTTGTTAAAAAGAAAAAAACGCAACCCCAAAGGCTAGATTCCAAATGTTGCTGCGTGAGTATATATGTAGAGAAACTCTACCAATTTCAACCCTACTTAGGAATTCACTCTGACTTCTGGCAGAAGTAAATATCTAAAATCTTAAATGCTAGAATGCAGTCCTCATTTCAGGGAAGCGTCCTCTCTAAATGTCCTTTGGGAATTATCATTTTGCATCAAAATACTTTCAAAATACTTTCTTACTGTGGCACAGTAGGAATTTGCATTGATTTCAGTGAGCTTACCTGACAATAGTAAAATTTTAATCCCTGAGTATGACACCTGCATCTAGTCAGTGCATAAAATAATAAAATGTACTTATACATGGAAACATTACTTCTATTATTTAATAAGAAATACAATTTTACCTATACTTTCAAGCTAAAAACCAGTGAGAACTTATATTTTTGGTCCAACATTTGAGAGCCCTGAAAAGCACTTAAGAAATAGCTTGTGAGCTGACATTTAGGACCTAAATGCCAGTGGTCACTGCACACTTCATAAAACAAAGAGGATTTTCTTTTACTGAATTTGCCATTTTTTTACTGATATCCTTATTACTTTGACCATTATTCTATCAGCTTTGATCATTCTATAAGGTCTGCACCATGAGTATGAACATGAACTTTGCCATTTGTTTCAGCTGGTGTAATAATGATCACTCATATTCAGAAGACAAAGTCTAATGTATTTCCTCCTTTTTTTCCAGGGACTCTAAAAGTAGAACTAACTGGAAAGCAATCTGAGTGCATGAAGACACACAACTATACAAAGTACAATAAGAAAATTGCAATCTAAAGGAAGAAAACAAAAATCTTTTTGTACATGTGGCAAGTGTGCCTGGGAATCTTTATTTCTGTGCATTATATCTCAAATTTCCTGTCTTTGAGTTGTACAGGAAAATAAGACAATGAATTTAGACGTCATTAGTGGAAAAAACACAGTTATAGTGGTGAAGCTCCACTCTTTCAGATGAAAGTGTGTTTACAATAATTAACCACAGGCAGAAAAGCAGCCGGAATGCATTGCCTTCGTGGAAAAGACGAGTCACTGTAAGAACTTATTCTTAACACATGCTATTGACAAAAGCCATGGGAACTCATATAAGCTACCTCAGAGGACATAAGGCTACCCTCTTTCCCTCTTACAGAGAGAACTTATCATTCATAATTTGCTTTTGTACTAGTGAACTCAAAAGTTATTGTCTGCACCACAGAAAACCAAAAA
>VYXD01008272.1:0-21713 GCA_013397195.1 Hylia prasina | reverse complement strand
TGATGTGTGGAATGGACTTTCCCTTTAAACATCCAGCCCAACACTGGTAATTGTGGTGCCAGAAGGAGCTGTGCTTCAGTGCCAATCACTTCTGAAGCAGCTCGAACCCCTTCAAAAGCTGCCAGGATCTGTTTTTTAGTTGGGGTGTAGCAGGCCTTGGATAATTTGTTTCCCCTGCTCCAGAACCCCAGGGGTCATCCTCGAGTGTCCCCAGGTATTTTCTTCCAGAGGCTCTGGGAATGATCATTCTCCCTGGCTGCAGTGTAGGGCATGTCTGTCCTGACTGGCCTAAGGGCTACTGCATGAACAATCTGCTGTTTAATTTGTTCAAAAGCTTGTTCTTGTTCAGGGCCCCATTTGAAATCCTTCTTCTTCCAGGTCACATGATAGAGAGGTCTTACAATCTGATTGTACTCTGGAATATGCATTCCCCAAAAACCCACAGCACCTAAGAAAGCCCATGTTTCCTTCTCGCTGGTTATGGGGGACATAACTGCTCTTTTGTTGACCACATTCACTGGAATCTGATTACATCCATCTTTCCATTGTACTCCTCAAAACTGAATTTCCTGGGCAGGTCCCTTGACTTTGTTTTATGGCAAAAACATCTTTCAGGAGGATTTGGATTATCTTCTCCCCTTTCTCAAAAAACTTCCTCTGATGTGTTGCCCCATACGATGATGTCATCAATGTACTGCAGGTGTTCAGGAGCCTTGCCCTTTTCCAGTGCAGCCTGGATCAATCCACAGCAAATAGAGGGACTGTTTTTCCACCCTGGGGCAGTCAGTTCCAGGTGTACTGGACACACATCCAGGTGAAAGCAAACTGTGGCCTGCACTGTACTGCTAAAGGAATGGAGAAAAACCCATTAGCAATGTCAGTGGTGGCACTACTTTGCTGCCTTGGACTCCAGTTCATACTGAAGTTCCAGCATGTCTGGCACAACAGCACTCAGGGATGGTGTGACTTCATTCAGGCCATGATAGTCCACTGTCAGCCTCCACTCCCCATTGGACTTAAGCACTGGCCATATAAGACTATGAAAGGGTGAGCGTCTTGCTGACCACTCCTTGGCTCTCCAGTTGATGAATCATCTCATGGACAGGGGTCACGGAGTCCCGGTTGGTGCAGGATTGTCAACAGTGCACTGTTGTGGTAGAGATCTGTACCTGTTGTTCTTCAACCCTCAGCAGTCCCACAGCAAAAGGGTCATCTAAGAGACCAGGCAAGGTATTCAACTAATTTCATCTGTCTCTACAGCAGCTATCCCAAAAGCCCAACAATACCCTTTTGGGTCCTTGAAATACCGTCTCCTGATCACTACATCCTTAGCAGAGCAAGTGCTTTATAGGATTAAAAAAAAAAATCTACTCATATTTTTAGTTCTCTACTCATTTTCAGTTCTCTGGAAGTATACTGTAACTCCTTCCAATTCCTTTCCTCCTAACAGTCTTGGCAATAATCTAGAAAGAAAACTTAAATACAGCAAGGAAACATGCAACACATGGGGAACTAGAGCCAGATAAAAGAAAACAGAAGACAGAAAAGGCTTATTTTGCACATATATTTTTCAGATTCTTGAAGAAAGTGTCTACAATTTTAAAAATGCTTTTTCTAAGTACTTCTTTTGGAGATTCCATCAGATTTGCAACTGTACTGCTTCAAAGTTTTGTGAACCAAAGTCTAACAAATACTGAATTGTCAACAATTATAGAATGTCAATGCAGAAATAATTTCATCCAGGAAACAAGAGAAAGTATAAGAAGAATGCAAATAGATTTTTAAATGCGTACACAACTTCTGGCAGGCCAGATGTATCAGATTTCTAAAAAAGCAAGACTTGCATGAGGAATTCATATTAAGTGAATGGATGAAGTGAGTACGACTATAAACAGATAATTTAAGATAAGAATAAAAATCAGAATTCTGTTCAGCATAACACTGAAAAACACAGTTTTTAAAAGTGCTAAAATTAGGATGAGTGTGATTCAGTAACAATGTTGACTTAATCATTACATAGACATAGAAGTTAGAAAAACCATAATGGGGCACACCTAACTGGAAAAGCATTGTGCTTCACCACACTCCTAAAGCAGATAATACTTGCAAGAAAAACTGCAATTGCTTGTTACAAATCTCAGTTCCCAGTATACAAATGATGCAGCTGTTTCAACAGATTTTTGTAGTGGAAATGGCTTTGGACAGAAATAGGAAATTACAGCTTGACAGTCTTGCATTAATATTTGTGTGAATTAAGAATAACTCAGATTATAATTCCTTAACTGCTTTTCATGATTATCTTCACATCCATTCAAATAACTATTCTTGTCATTTTCTGCTTAGAAAAGAACATAAATACCCATCTTGTATCAGGCTTATCATACCATTCATACAAATTTTCAGTGAAAAACTTGACACACTTACATTTTTCCTTACTGCTGTTACTGTTATGTAAAAAATCCCCATCAGAACGCATCGCAGGGAAATCATCTTCATCATCTTCTACCACTAAATGTGAGAAAGTGTGTGTTATGGGAGTGAGAAAGCTTTCCCAAGTCTTTAGTGAGCAAAAAAGAAATAAGAGCATCTTCATGGCTAAGCAGCATTTAAGATTTTTCCTATAACAGTCATGACACACACCCTCCTTTTTTTTTGTTGACCACTATCAACATTACCTTCAGAAACCATCAGGTGACTAACATTTGCTCAGTGTCAAAATTTAGCACTTGATTTGATGGCAAGAAAAGCATTATCTTGGTGTTACAACTGTATAAGCAAGGAGCCACAATTGAGCAACTATTTAGTCTTTTACACTAGAAAGTTCTCAAAGAACTGGAATGGTCCTTATCTATTGTTTTGTCACTATCAAAAGTTTCAGGCTACCAGAACAAACATGGAGATGAATATTAATGCCTCAGAAGAGTGCATGAATATGACAAACTGTGTTCTGGGAAGAACAATTCAGAGAGATGTAGACATCCACACCTGAGTCTACTAGGACTTCCAGTGTGCCCTCAGTGCTCTAGCTACAGCCAATATATCTCAGGAGCATTCATTATGGCAGAACCTTTGTCTTTTTTAAAGAATGCATTGTTCCTACGAAAACAAATAATTTGTTGCTTTTCAAAATAAAGATAAGAGACTGGTTTTGGCTGGGATAGAGTTAATTTTCTTCTCAGTAGCTGGTACAGAGCTGTGTTTTGGATTCAGTATGAGAATAATGTTGATAACACACTGATGTTTTGGTTGTTGCTAAGTAGTGCTTACCCAAAGCAAGGACTTTTCAGTGTCTCATGCTCTGCCAGTGAGGAGCTGCACAAAAGGCTGGGAGGAAGCATGGGCAGGACAGGTGGCTTGAACTGGCCAAAGGGATATTCCACACCATACAATGTCATGCCCAGTGTATAAACTGGGGGGAGTTACCTGGAAGAGGGGGCTGATCACAGCTTGTGAACAGGCTGGGCATCGGTCAGCAGGTAGTGAGCAACTGTATTGTGTATCACTTGTCTTTCTTGGGTTATAGCTCCCTCTCTCCCTCTCCTTCTTATTACAATTATTATTATTATTTTTTACTTTGTTTCAAATAAACTGTTCTTATCTCAACCCATGAGTTCTATTTTCTTTCCTGATTCTCCTCCCCATCCCGTTGAGAGAGAAGGGGAAGTGAGCAAGCAGATGCATGGTACTTGGTTGCCAGCTGGGGTTAAACCGTGACAGAGACACACCAGTAAGCAAACTTGAATTCATGTTATGGGGTAACAATTATCGTTATATAACATCAAGCGTTTAAAAGACCATTTATACAATTGACAGCTAGAAGTCAATATTTAAGTTTAGATTTTTATGGGAATCCAACTTCTGAAGTGAAAATAGTTAACAGTGTATACAGAAATAGCTACGACTGATTTCATTCCTAAGACTAAATTTAATATACATACTTCATTTATATGGTATCAAATGCTATAGTACTATTTCAAGGGCTATTACTGTGTAAAAAGTTAAATTCTATGGAGATAACAGTTCTCAATTACAGTTTTACCTTTATCCCTCTGGAGTTCATCTTTGGAAACTGCATCTGCACAGGCATCAAAGTATTTCTGTAAAGTATCAACTTGTCTACACAAGATGTCTCTAAATGTTTCCATTTCTGCAAGCTTCTCACGTAAGCTATGGCCCTTCTGAAAAGACAAGCATAAAAAGGCTCAAATGCTTCTACAGGCTCAGCAATAGTTCAATGCCAAAAAAAAAAGGATTTCTGCAATTATGAAGAACAAATTCTTTAAGCGCACCAAAGAAATTTCAGATATCAGCAGCTATGAAATACTGGTAATGTTAGAACATAAGAAACTGTATAAAAGTGTTTCTTACTCATTTTGTCCACTAGTCTCAATTTTTCATCTTGACTTCATCTGCTACTTTAGAGCATTCAATAAAAGTTTATTAAAAACACAGTCTTACATACTATGAGGTTTACACCTATTTACCTGAAAACAGTCAGTTCTAGTTTAAAATCTTTATTCTAGCCTTTACTCCCCCTTTTCTTGTGCTGCTCCTCTTCTGCCTCAACCAGTTTCAAATGTTAAATATTTATACGCATGAAACAAAGTAGTCATTTGTCAAGTCACAGAATTAGCATTTCCTTTCACCTAGAAGCCCTGATAGTCTCAGAAGTACACTAAGAAAGACTAATAAATTCTCCCACAGATTTGATTTCCTTGCCATTTGAAAATGACACCATAGTTTAAGAGGGATAACTGCATAGAGGCATGAAAAAGTTTCCTGTATGATCTGTTCATCATCACATGCTGAATTACTAACACTTATAAAAAAACCAAAGATTTATTTGGGGTTTTTTCCTATAATTGTGTGAACAAGTCTTCACATAGCTTATTTACTTTCCAGTTTTGTGTGTTATTTAAATACCAATACTAAGAAAATGATATTCACTAACCTTGAATGAAGAGGTGGATGTTGCAGAGTATCCGCTTGCTCCAGAAACAAGAGACACCATGGAGCCATGGCGTCGTAAACTTGACTCTGATGCATAGCCAGATTCAGTCTAAAAACCAAACCACACACAAAAGTAGAGCGTTGAGGCTTTTAATAAAAAAAGAACTAGTGAAAGCAAGTTTAATATCTCCTCTAAACTAGCCCATTTGTTTCTTGTTAGGAAGCAGCAAAGGCTTAATAACTTGGATTGTGTCTGCAAGTTTAAGATGTTGATGTAGTAACTGTAAAGTTACTATGAATTTATTTTTTTTTGTTATCATGTTGATCTGGAAAAAAAACAGTTATTTGCAATTTATTGTGTACCCCTAAAACAGTAACTAATTAAACAATGCAAAAAAAAAAAAAGCATCTATTGATTAAAATAGCATGAAAAAGATTAAAAAATATTGTTTGACAAATGTCCTCACAAATAAAACAGAAAAAGATAGTGAGGAACTATAAGAAGAATATTTTCCTAAAGGTTAACATAAAATGGCACACATGACAAAGGAGAAGAAAAATCCTAAAAGAGAATGTAAGGCAATGTTGGAAAATCTCATTCCCTAACTACTGTATCAGTCTTTATAGTATTCATTTCTATGAACTTTCTTCATCTCAGGAGGACCCTGAGAACTACTGACCTGTCACCCTCACCTCTGTGCCTGGGAAGATCATGAAAGAGATCCTCCTGGAAGCTATGCTAAGGCACATGGAGGATAGGGAAGTGATTTGGGGCAGCCAGCATGGCTTCACCAAGGGCAAGTCCTGCCTGACCAATCAAGTGGCCTTCTATGATGGAGTGACTACATCAGTGGACAAGGGAAGGGCTACAGACGCCATCTATCTGGACTTCTGTAAAGCATTTAACATGATCCCCAACAACATCCTTCTCTCCAAATTGGAGACACAAGGATTTGATGCATGCACTGTTTGGTGGATAAGGAATTGGTTTGATGGTCACATCTAGAGGGTAGTGGTCAATGGCTCAGAGTCCCAATGGACATCAGTGACTAGTGGTGCCCCTGAGGGATCTGAATTGAAACCAGTGTTATTTAATATCTTCATTAAAGATGTAGATGAAGGGATCGAGTGCACCCTCGGCAACTTTGCAGAGAACACCAAGCTGAGTGGTGTGGTTGACACACCTGAAGGATGAGATGTCATCCAGAGGGACCTGGACAAGCTCAAAAAGTGGGCCCATGGGAATCTCATGAGACTTAAGGCCAAGTGCAAGGTGCTGCACCTGGGCTGCTTGGCTGTACCAGGCTGTTGGAGTCCAGGACATCCCTCTGGCCGCCCTGAAGGGTTTGGAGACCGGACAGGGGGGTTTGGGCCCTGTACAAGGGGGTCAGCCAGCCTCACACAGAGCCCAGGAGGACACTGCTCTTGATCCCTGGCCATGGGAGTGAATACCCACATTGTATGAAGAATCACAAGCTGAAAGAATTCAAAATAAGTAGTAGCTAGTTTATCACAGAATGTAGATGTAGAAACTAGGATTTTTAGTATATGGGTTTGAAGAGACAAGATGGAGGAATTGGGGAGTGGCCCTGTCCTCCTTGTTCTTGTTCTCGTCTCCCATGTTTTGCTGAGTTGGGTTTCAAGGATTGGTTTAGAGTAGAAATGACATGTTAACATAGGTAGTAAGTATTGGCAAAATTTTGTAAATAAAAAATACATTTTGGATGGTGATTGGGTCAAGGGGACGGTACATAAAGTCCGGACCCTCTGACCCAGCGCACTTCGCCGCGTGTCTCGCTCTGCTGGGGACGCCTTGCAGAGCTGAGAAAGAACAGAGAGATAATGAAAGAATAAACAACCTTGGAAACACGAACTGTCAGACTCAGCTTGTCTTCTCTGGCACCGGCGTGGAACTTTTAGGGCAAGAAAAGCCCAGAAACCTTATTACCTCGGGGAACAGCAACCCCGAGGAAATCTCAGGGAACAGCAACCCTGAGACCAGGCAACCTCTGGTATCTGTATAGGCTGGAGGATGAATGGATCGAGAACAGCCCTGCCAAGGACTTGGGGGATACCAGAAAATGAGAGGCTGGACATGCCCCAGTCATGTGCACTTGTGGCCTAGAAAGTCAGTTGTATCCTGGGTTGCTTCAAAATCAGAAGGGCGAGGGTAGTGATTCTGCCCCTCTACTCCACTCTGGTGAGACCCCACCTGGAATACTGCATCCAGCTCTGGGGTCCCCAGCACAAGAAGGACATTGACCTGTTGGAGAAAGTCCAGTGGAGGGCCATGAAGATGATTAGAGGGATGGAACACCCCTGCTATTAGGAAAGGCTGAGAGAGTTGGGGTTATTCAGCCTGGAGAAGGCTCCAGGGTAAGTTTACTGTGGCCTTTCAGTACCTGAAAGGGATCTACTAAATGGCTGGAGAGGGACTTTTTACAAGGGTATGTAGTGATAGAACAAGGAGAAATGGCTTTAAACTGAAAGAGGGAAGGTTTAGATTAGATATTAGGAAGAAATTCTTTACTGTGAGGGTGATGAGGCACTGGAACAGATTGCCCAGAGAAGCTGTGGTTGCCCCATCCTGAAAGTGTTCAAGGCCAGGTTGAATGGGGCTCTGAGCAACTTGGTCTAGTGAAAGGTATCCCTGCCCATTGCAGGAGGGGTGGAATTAGATGATCCTTAAGGTCCCTTCCAACCCAAACCATTCTATAATTCTTAAGATATATAGTTAACAATGTATACTGCATAGTCATGATTAAGTCAGAATGACTAAAGGACTCCAGCTCATTGCAAGGAGAAGGACAGACCCCATACTGAAGAATAAAGGATACCCCCGGACTATCAAGATAATGCCATCGTCCTAGCCCCTCTAACACTTCTGTGAAACCCTCCCATTATCTGGCATCATAGACAAGTAACTGTAGCAAGACTCACTCAAGGCACATCTCAATCATGAAAAAATCAGATGGACAATGATGTCATAGAATTATAGATGCTTTGCAAAACAGTAATGTATGTGTTAATGACTGGTCAAAGGATGTTGTATCTGAACACTTGAAAGGTAAAGAACCATGTGTGAAATCACATTCAATGTACCCCAATTTGAATGGGATACCTCATGACCATGAATAAAGAATTACTTGTGATTTTATACTATACATCCTCACCTCTGTCAACATGTGCCAGTTGCAAAATTTCTGTGGCAAAAGAAACAGATGGTTCAGAACAATATCTGAAATACTGTTAATAGATTTGATCAAGTTGACAGAGAATACTGTAGAGGATCTTTGACAGAATGAGAAATACTGCAGCAGCAGAGCAATTCAGACAGGGCAGGGAGAAGGGGAGACAGAACACATGGTATGGAACAAGCAAGAAGCAACAATGGAATTCTAGGTGTTGGACTTCTGTAGAAAATTTGAAAACGGCATAGACTTTGGGAAGTTGAGGAAGTGCTGATAAATTAAGATGCAAATGAACTTACAGAGTATTAAAAGAAAGGAGAAAGGACACAAAGTTGGAGTTTGTTAAAAAAGGACACAATACTGCAAGTGTGCAGGACAAAACACGTATATTTGGGTTACAAAGGAGCAGTAGCAGAGAAACACAGTTGTGGAAAAATTAAAGTATGACTTAAAAGAAAAATGTGACTTCCAGAATTGTTAACATAAGTCCTGAATGAATGTGACTGAATGAGATTATCCAGCCACAACAAGTAAAATGGAGCCAAGAGTCAGTTTCTATCTGGCCCATTTAAAGAATGAGGTATAAGACAACAAAGAATTGAGGAAACAGAAGAAAGAGGAATAACTATCAGAAGTAGAAACAAAGTGGAAAACTGAAAATTATCAAAAAATGTAAGTATAATTAGAAAAGAGTATTCCAAATCTTGGTGGAAAATGGCTAAGTAATCATCAACTTAAAGAAAAAAAAAAAAGAGTGAGAGTGAGAACAGAAAGGAGTGGAAAAAAAAAGAAAAAAGGAAAAAGGACACTCATAAGTTCAAAAGATTTAATAACACATATCTTAAGTTACTTGCTTAAGTTAGAAAAAAATAAAAATATTTTAACTTATCTGAAATAGCAGAGAGAAGGTTTTTATAATGACAGCTTATAGTGAAACAATGCAAGATGCATTTAGAAATTTCTGCTATAAATAATGAATTTAAAGCTATTTTATACAGAGCAAGAGTGCTAGAAATATAGTGACAGAAGTGCTAAAAGGTCAAATTTTTAACAATTAGTTCTACTATTTGTTTTAAAGTATAGCTTTAAAATATCTATTGGAATGAACTTTTTATTAGAGCATTTGCATTGGATATGCAGGACTCTTCTAGAATATTAGTTCAAGTGTTAAGCAGTATACCTAACTATGGCAACATATTTGGTATACTGGACCACGTTTTGAATTGCATTGCACTTGTGTTACAGTACAGAGATTATACCTTAATTCACCAGATTTGAATTTCAAATATAACAAAACAAATAATGAAGCTTTGATTAGGTTTTTTGCGAATAATCAAGTAAGGGCTTTTGGCTCTTTATATGAACTTTAAGACTTTCAAAGACTTGGCAAGTAAAAACAGAGGAGGTAAGGCAATAAAAGGATTTTAAAATGAAAAATTAAGAGTTTTAGGCATGCAATATTATAATTTAATTTCAAAAGTGTTTAATTAGCATAAACCTCAAGAGAGAATTTTGTAAGAGTTTCAAACCTCAAAGCATCACAAAACACTTCTGTTTAGATTTCTTGTAAATGCAAATCTAAACCAAACTTCATTGTTTTCCTGGTAACTTCAATGTTTACTTAATCATACACTACAAATATTAAGATGACCTGGAATGTGCTTTTACTACAGTCAGTTTGACAGTAGGGACTCATCCCATTTTCTGTTTAATTGGATATGACTTAATGAACAGATCAGTTTTAAAATGTAGCCAAAATATCCATTGCATTTTCACTAAGGATAGCAAATGTTGTCTGATTTTCTCCTTTAAGTGGGAAAGACATGTCTATGTAAAACTTGAATTTAAGCTTAAGTGAAATTTCTGAATGTCCCTATTTGAAGATTTAATCAAAGTCACATCTTAATAGTACTACTCTAGTACTTACAAGAACAGATGTAATCTTAGAAGGAAATCTCATTATTTATATTCTGCATTTGAATTAAATCCTTTTCTTCTGATATTACCCTTATAGTCAATGCTCAGTTAATTTAGTTCACAAAATAAAAGCTATGGGGTGAAAGAACAAAATCACATTCTTTCCATATCAATATGTAAGACTGATATTTTTAAAGGTACCATTTCAGCAATATATTTATTTGGCTGTCATTTATGTTTGTGATTAATAGTTCCACTAAACAATTTATCCATGCTTCTGAACTGCATATAAGACAGCTGTATACAGCTATCAGCTTGAAAACCCTACCTATAAAAAGGTGTTACAGAATCAGAATCCCAGATACATTAAGGTTGAAAAAGACCTCGGAGATCATCAAGTCCAACCTTTGAGCAATCACCACCTTCTGAACTAGAGTATGCCACTAAGTGCTGCATCCAGTCATTTCTTGAACCTCCAGGGATGGTGAGTCCATGACCTCCATGGGCAGTCCATTCCAATGTTTAACAATACCTTCCATGAAGAAATTCCTTCTGATGTCCAGTCTGAAACTCCCCAGGTGCAAATTGAAGCTCTGTCCTCTTGTCTTGTCATTAGCTGCCTGGGAGAAGAGGCTGACCTCCACCTGGTGTCTTGGGGTGATTTTATAAAAAATACTGTACTCCCCTATCATCTGCTTTATGCCCAGAAATGGGTGCTGAACCTTTAAGCTTGGGGAGGGGAAGCCAGGGAAATTCCTCAGTGTGTGGTTTGTGTTCAGCTCACACATACTTTCCTGTTGTCTCTCGATTCTGCAGCATAGAGAGGGAGTACACAACTAGCTTCTTTTTGTTAGCTGAGGCAAGAAGTTTATCCCGGATTGCATACAGCTTCTCCGGTGATTTCTATGGCTTCTGGAACTGTTCAGTTTTGCTCTGGTCTGAACACCAGAACATCACTGGGAGCCCCATGAGGTGAGTCCCGGCCAGGAGGTTGCAGGAATGCCTCATCCTGGCTCCAGACCTCAGGAAAAAGCCAAGCCACAGCTAAGGAAAGAACTCTGAATCCACCAGTTTTCTCCGCCATGAGGAAGTTTAAAATCTAACATCATTAATTTTCTTTTTCCTGTGCCCTATGGACACTTTGTGTGTTAAATAAACAGGTTTTTTTCACTTTCCTCCAAGAAATTCCTTTTGTATCAGTGGGGGAAGCACTGCCGAAACCTGCCTTCTTTAGAGGAGACATTAATTTCAGGACATTTCCTCCTGAACTTGTCTCAAACCGAGACACCTGTCAACAACTTCCTTTCAGGTAGTTGTAGAGAATGAGAAGGTCTACCCTGAGCCTCATTTTCTCCAGGCTAAACAACCCCAACTCCCTCAGCCGCTCCTCATAGGACTTACCCTCTAGACCCTTCACCAGCCTTGTTGCCCTTCTCTGAAATTACTCCAGCACCTCAATGTCTTGTAGTGAGGGGCCCAAAACTGGACACAGGATTTGAGTATGGCCTTACTAGTGCTGAGTACAGGGCAATAAGCTCTTCCCTGGTCCTACTGGCCACACTATTGATGATACAGGCCAGGATGGCATTGACTTTCTTGGCCACCTGGGCACATGCTGGCTCATATACAGCCAGCTGTCGACCAGAACCCCCAGATCCTTTTCTGACAAGCAGCTGTTCAGCCACTCTTCCCCCAGTGTGCAACACTGCATGGGGTTATTGTGACCTGAGTGCAGGACCAGGAACTTTACCCTCTAACAGATCAACACTCCTACACAGGCCCCAAGGAAGCAGCAGACTTCCTTGTGAGATGAGTCTGATTGGCATACAGGGTGCTCCATCTCCCTCAGATGTTGTATGAACATATTATGAGTTTTCCCTGTAGAAAAATATTCTCATGGGAAAGCAAAAAATTCCAGAGCACAAAGTTCTGTAAACAATCTCTGTCTTGTGTCTCTGTCTCGGGAGATGTGGATTTGTTTCTCTTTCTTAGCCAAGGTGTGAAGTTTTGTTCTCTCTCTGATATGGTAAGCATTTTTGGGGATTCTTTGGTGCGGAGCATGGAGAAGCAACAGCTCGCTCTGTACCTGGGCAGAAATAGCCCAAGCTTTGAACAATAGAGTCAATTTTAATAAATCATATTCAGCCTTCTGATATGGAGCCCATGAGTCCTGTTTCACCACTCTCATCGTGACCATAAATGGTGACCTCGAGACCACACTCAGAAGGGAATCACCTGCTACAATTACCCTTCTTTCTTTTTTAACACCCAAAGTTGTGATCCATCTGGTTGACTGACTTGTTCTGGGTAACCCCTCAGATAGACCTTCATCTCCATTATCATTTGCCTGACATTTTCATCTGTATAGTTTTTTTTCACTTTCTCCAGCCACACATTGGGTGCCAATATGGGTGTGGCTCAGCTTTCTCTCTCCGGAGCTGGGATGCAGCGTCCTGGGCACCTCTGGGCTGCAGCGTGGGCTCCTGGTGTTGGTCTGAGTTTTCAGAGCGGAGCAGAGATGAACAGTTCCAGAAGAAAAAGCCACAGTCCTGGGAAATCTTTTGTCTCAACTCACAGACGAGAAACTAGCTGAAAAAGCACAGCTGTCCTCCCTCTGTCCTCGCCGCAGACAACACAGGAGACTGCAGCTGCAGCAAACCTGGAGGAGGCTATGTGGAAAAAAAAAATTTCCCCAAAAGAATTCCACCACTCCCCCTCTTCGATCTTAAAGGCACAGAACTTATATCTGGACAAAAAAGCAGACCGTAGGGGATATCAGACCATACAGTCACCCCAGGACACCTACACAAAAAGCATTTAGACAGTTTTAGCTATTTGCAACCAAGGAGCAAATACAGCAGACTAAACAGCACACAACACAAATCCAAAGCGTGTGCACTTACAGATCATATTCACACAACTGTCTCAGATAATTATGGGTTAGCAGCCAAAGGGAAAAAAAGAAAAATTCCATCAAGAATACTTATTTGTCAAAGGAACCAGAAAAAAGGTATTGCTTTATATCTGATGCAGACACAAGTCATCCTGCTCTCAACAGGCACATGCAAGCAGCTTAATACAATGAAAACATACATTATGCAAAGCCCCACCATTCTATTATCATAAAGAGCAGGTCACTGCTGCATTTGTCTTGTAAAGTAGATTGCAATTTTTTTTCACTGCAGAAATACTCAATTGCATTGACAAGAGGAATGTTGACACAAACTTCTGCTTACATAATTTTTCATTTCCCATATAAAAATTAGAAAAACAAGTAGAGTTTACATGATAGAAGCCAGCAGTCTCTGCTTGAAAACAAAATAGTTTGCAGAAGTTGTATCAATTCATAGCATCAAGTACTAATGTTATATTACCATTTTGCATATATAGATGCAGTTCTTTAAATTCCATTCATACATCATAGCTTCAAAGCTGTGGTCAAAATTGGCATTTGTTAGTACATTGAAGCACCTTCAGCTTTCTAAGGCTGTGCATTAGTCCTTTCAAAATTATTTTCATTATGATAGACAAGAGGAAAGGGCCACATGATCCAAAGCTTCATGTGATTCTTTACTTGAGCAGATGCTGGTATCAGCAGCAAAGCAGTACATCAGAAAAACTGCTTTCAGTAAAATAGCTAAGTATTCACAGAATCATATTGCAGACCTCCATTACGGCTCACACTGATCCACCAGTTAAGGATTTCCTAAAGTGGGTAAATAATACTCTGGAGTAAAGCAGACTGAAAAGCTCTCCCCCTTAAAAAAAAAAAAAAAGCTCATATTTTTCTGCCACATTTTTAAGGCATAATTTTGATTGTCTTAATAAAGTGCCTGCCAAGCACTTCCATGTATGTTTGTTCACCAAAACAGATATTTTCAGTTAGCATTATAAATTACTTATTACTTTACATAACATAAGCAGCAGGCAGCACCTCCAAGACATACAGCTCACCCTAGGAAGGAATAAAACAGACTTTAGGATACAGTGACTCTAATCATGTTTTCTGCAGTATTTGTGAAAAATCTTACTAAAACATCTATGAGATCAAACCACCATATATTATTAAAAAAATGTATAAAACGGTAGCAACACAAAATGAAAGAGGTAGAAGGTACTATGAAAGACTTGGTGGATATTAAGCAGAAAAGCTCTATTGAACACCAATGTTCCAAGAGCAATTTTTAGATTTGCTGCAGAAGTTTCAAGAATGAAGATGAGCCACAGAAGGGCTACCTAGGGATTGCTGTAGACATAAAAACAGACACTACAGGTAGGGCAGTCCAGGATGCATTTCTGTGGATTGAAGTTAATTTTAACATGCATCTGTAGATTTTATTTTAACATATATCTGTAGGGTTTATTTTTTCAATTTCTCTAAAGGGTGTGACATTAGATGATTTCAAAAATGAGGCAATTATCAGGAAGGTAGAGACAGAAATTTCACAATCCAGGTAACAACAGATGGATGATGATTTCCCTGCCTACAGCCCTCCCAAACACAGTGCAGGAGACTACTTAGAGAGCAAAAAAGCTTCCAACCTGACCTTTCTAACTGCAAGAACAGGTAAAGAAATGTAAACATATTTTTCCTGCAGCAGTGATAAATGTTGCAACTCCACAGTAAATAAACATACTACATGCACAGGAGGAAAAAAAAAGGAATTCTGTGATGAAAAATAAGACAACTGAAAAATAAAAGCTATAGTGATACAGCACTAAAATTATCATAACTGCTCTACTCATTCAATCTAAGTAACATCTTTTGGGTGTTTAGTTCTCAAACACCACACATTTTTCCTAAGTTACTGTGTGTTGCCTGCAGACAATAAGCACCTTTAATAGCTGCATGAGCTAGAGTGGTACACAGGTTGATAAGCCCTGGAACCACATACTGCTTTCTAAAGAAAGGGAAAGGGCCAAGAAGTAGTACAAATAAGACAAAATATTGCAGAGAGAAGAGAACACAGATTGACAAAGAGGCAAAGGCAAATGACTGGCCTTTGATAATCTTTATCCACATAGTTCACACTTTGGTTTAATTACATGGATGTAAACTGGGTTTTTCCATGAAATCCCTTTAACTGGTAATGTGCACAGGAAAACTATTCACCAAATATTATTTGGTGTCTTTAAATCCTAAGATTCCATACAAGCTGAATGGAAAGGGTCAAGCACTCCCTTGAGAGGAAGGAGAATGAAGAACTAGGACACCAAGCAAAAATACACTCAAACCAACAGTGAAAGTTCTGCTTCTCAGGCTCGGGAACTGCTGTGGGAAAGTGTGATTTACAGAATAAAACTCTTTCCTGAGAAAATGTGCCAAAACCCAATCTGACAATAACCACTTTGCTGTATATACTAACAATAATAAATCTAAAAGAAGCCTGTACAACTGAGCCACCAGGCTATAGCAAGACTGGAAGAGGGCTATTTGTCCCTCTTGTGAATCTGGGCTGTCAGGAGGGGGACAAGCAAGATCTACAAAAGAACCAGAAATCTCCATTCTGCTGTTAGACACCATCAGGAAAAGCACTGATGTTCTGGCCTCAGCTACCAATGCGCTGAAGTTCGCTGGCTGCACTTAAACATTATCTTGTCACTGCCACATACAGAAATGGGATGGGGTATTTTTTCCTCTCTACTCAATCCTCAGATATTNCAGACCAACCATCTACAGGGGAGACTTCTTTTCTGAATTTGACATCTCTCCTGAGCGCCACGAAGTTCTTGTCATCAGGTATTGTTCAATTTATTGTGCTGGGGAGTGTCTCTTTGTTTTGCCTGTGTAATAAACAGGTTTCTTTCCACTTCTCTCTGAGGAAGTTTTTTCCTGAACCAGTTGGGGGAGGGGAGGGAAGGCTCCTTGGGAGGTTTTCTCCCGAATTTGCCCTAAGCCTTAACATTCATCTAGCCATGAGAATAGAAATCCACTAAATGCTCAGCATATCCCAGACTATGCAATAGGGAGCAAGCACTGAAGCATAAAGTCAGAATTGTCAAAGATCAAAAAGTCCATGTTATATCTGACAGGATTTAAGAAAAATTGATCTTACACCCTAAGAAAATTTATTAGAACACATCATTCAGTTTAAAATACAATTTTACAAGAGTAATTTAGGGGAATAAAAAGGGGGGAGAGAAAAGTTTTGCTTCCAACAGCGTTTGTTTAGCATCTCACACCTCATCAAATCTAATGCATTTTTCTTGGCTTTCAAAATGTATTCCAAATTCTTCCTAATTCCTTCCTCCTGTAGTCCTTGTTTTTATCAGGTCTCAACACCCACTTCCCTTAAAACTCCCCAAATACCAAGGAAGATTCACTGCACCAGACTTGAACAAAAAAGGTTATATGAAATAAGGAACTTGCCAAGACATAGAATCCTTAAGGTTGGAAAAGACCTCTAAGACCATCAAGTCCAACCCTTAACCTAACACTACCATCCATCTTCATCACTAAACCATGTCCCCAAGTGCCATATCCACACATTTTTTGAACACTTTGAGGGATGGTAATTCCACCACTTCCCTGGGCAGCCTGTTCCAGTGCCTGACCATCCTTTCAGTGAAGAAATTTTTCCTAATATCCAATCTAAACATCCCCTGGTGCAACTTGAGGCCCTTTCCTCTTGTGCTGTCACTTGTTACCTGGGAGAAGAGACCGACCCTATCCCTTGCAAAAATGTCTGTTTATGAAGTTTCAGAGACTGATAAGGTCTCCCTTCAGCCTCCTTATCTCCAGACTGAACAACTCCAGTTCCCTCAGATGCTTATCATGACTTGTTCTCTGTTAAGACTTGTTCTCTTGTCCTTTCACCAGCTTCATTGCCCTTCTCTGGATTCACTCCAACACCTCAATGTTCTTATTGTCGTGAGGGACCCAGAACTGAACACAGTATTTGAGGTGTGGCCTCACCAGTGCCAAGTACAGGGAGACAATCACTTCCCTCGTCCTGCTGACCAAACTATTGCTGATACAAGCCAGGATGCCATTGGCCTTCTTGGCCAACTGGGCACATGCTGGCTCATGTTAACCTGACTGTCAATAAACACCCCAAGGTTCTTTTCCACCCGGCAGCCTTCCAGTCATTTTTCCCCAAGTCTGTAACATTACATGGGGTTGCTGTGACCTGAGTGCAAGACCCAGCAATTCACCTTGTTGAATCCCATAAAATTTGCCTTGGCCCATCAATATAGCCTGTCCAGATCCCTCTGTACAGCCTTCCTACCCTTCAGCAGATCAACACTCCCACTAAACTTGGTGTTATCTGCAAACTTACTGAGGGTTCACTTGATCCCCTCATCTAGATAATCATTCAATATATTAAACAGAACTGGCACCAGTACTGAACCTTGGGGAATATGTATCTTTTTTGTCATGTTCCTGATATAACCTCAAATTCCTAAAGTTGGCCAGGGTTGAGGTTTCATAAAAACAGTCCTTTCTATTTGTGTCAAAATTATGTTTGTTTAGAAATGAAGCTCAGTCTGGTCAAATATATAAAACACAATGGATGTACCAACATTTAAAAAAGTTAAATAAAAACATGAATTGGTTTACAAAGACTAGACCTACCTGATTCTATAATTCTCATATTAGTCTGTGGGTCAAAAACAAGTCTAACATGATAAAAACAAAATGCTAAACCGAAAAATTATCTTAACATGTAAGTATTTAGACATAACACCTAGTCGCAGATACAGAAAGGAAAAAGATATGCATATAGTGCAGCTCTCCCCTCAAAAGACTCAAAGCACCTTCGACAGCATTAAGGTTTGCTGCAACATATGTAGTCAATTGAAACTGCCAATTCACTGGCCTTGCCCTTAAGTCTTCTTTCAGGAAATGTTGCAGTCTGTTCAAGCTGCAGTTTGTTCAAGTTTTAAAAGTTTCTGAGGTTACGGTGTCCATTGTTTAGTCTCGGTCTGGGTTTCTGTCTCAAAAACTGCTGCTGTCAGTCATCCAGACCACTGCCCAATTTTCCTGAAAGTTCTAAGCCAATCTCTCCCCAAACCAGATTTTATTTCCCTGCATAATGCATTTTCCTTTTTTTGACTTTTCATTAGTCCCAAAGTTTATGTTTACCATTTCTTGCGTTCACGCTATTGGCCAGAAGTGACCACCCATACAAGCCCATGGAGTATATAGTTTGCCGTGCAGGTGGTTTTTTCATCTGTTTGTCACAACGATTCAGATAATAAAAAGCCTTGGATCTGAGACAGCAGATCTCCCTTCCTTATTCCCTGTCCTCTGCCTGTGCTGAAGAAAGGTTTCTAAGCTGCTGAACCAAAGAGTTCAGAAACACCCCCTCCTCCGCTTTGCCTGGAGTAGGTGTCCCGCTCTATCTCTCGGGTGGAAAACCAGAGCTAGCATGGAGAATCCTTCAGTAGCTATAAGGAAATCTACAATGTCCAGCAATAAGTGCACTTAGAAAAATTAGTAACTTTAAATGACAAGCAGTATCATATGTTTTAAGAGTTCCTAAAATAAAAGGACATATATCAGTGCAAGTATTACATATCAACTAAGCAGCCCTGTCTATACTTGCTTACTCAAACCAGCAATTTTAAGGTAATACAAGTTATTTCAGATTTTCAGAGGGAAGAAAGATGAACAACTCTTTCCCTATTCCCCTTCCCCCAAACACCGATATGTTCTAATGCTCATGTTCATAACAATCAATATCTCTGACATTTAAATATTAAACCTTTATTCCTCCTCTCCCACTTAAAATAGATATGTTCAAAACACCAGATTTTGATTACTCTGCAGTGGTTAACTTTGTTTTAATAAAATAAGATGTTATAGGAAAGAACAGGCTTAGACTGATAAATGTATTGCACCTGTACTAAGGGAGATTGCTACACCCAAGAAGCTTCAATCAAAAGGTATTAACTAGAGGAGCCCTAGAGTTATTTTATAACTAGAGATGGATTAGATGTCTAAGCACACTATTAGAACCATAAGATAATAAATGGGACACCATAAGAAGGAAAGGTACATGTGTGAGGCTTGAAATATCTGGAGGGTGGCACGACAAAGATAAAGGTGATGATCAAAAAGGAGACACCTCCTCACAGCCCTCCTCAAAATTACCAGAAAAGGACACTAGATGGCAGTATTGCTTCACAGAAGAATAGCAAGGCGAAACATCATAGATCTGTAGCTGATGAAATAATAGAAGGCGGAGGTAAAAGTTGCAGTGTATATAAACCCTTGAAAGTCTTTGCTTCGTTGGACATTCTTGGCAAATAAATGACTGTTCGTCTCTGATTTCTGGCCAGAATCGTTATTAGGGATGTTAATTCAACAGCTCCTAAGTTGTTGAATTTTAAGCTTTTTGGCTTAGCCCTTTGTTTCATCATGTATCATTCTGCCAGTTACAAGCACTGACATTCCCTTTATTTCTATGAAATAAAAGCATCAAAATTATCTACCACAGTTGTTTTCACAAAGTGAATTAATAACACATTTGAGTTTACTACTAGAATCCCACTTGTTTATAGAAATAAGACCTGTTATTTACTGCATGGCCAAATGTATGTTGAGTCTGGTATCTTAGTTCCAGTCCCCTCAAGTCTCAGCATTAGACTTGGTACCAAGTTTATTTCAGCTATATACATTGCCCTTCATTAAATAGCTCTACAAATATATTGATTGACATACTCTTAATAGCTTAGCAGTAGTGTCACAAGCTTTTCATGATATATGATATTGAGTTAGCGCTTTTCAAAGTAGTTTTTGTTGTTGGGGGGGTGTTGTGGTTTTTCTTCAGTTGTATGGGGTTTTGTTTGTGTTGTTTTTGTGTATGCCCCCATGGTATTGCACCCACAAGGCAATGCTCTGCTTATTTGCATTTTGGTCTGTAATTTTCAGGCATTCTTTAGACATTTCAGAACAGCCCAGGTTACCAATCTGGCTATATGGTGATCAAAAAGTTATTTTAAACTTTAAATACATTTGAAGCTTCAATCAATTAATATATTTAGCTAATTCAAGGGAAAGATAGCAATAAAGTATCTTAAGTTCACTACCATTTGGGGAGAGGGGTTTAAAATGATAGTTCAAGACCTCTACTGAGATTATAAAGACTATCTGTTAATGCTCTGACTAGATGAAGGAGACTTCAGCTTTCATGGACACAAAACTTTAATATTAAGTCCACATATGTATACCACTTCAGACTCAGATAAGCAGCTCCCAACAGAACAACAAGAAAGCTCAGCTAATAACCGGGTGTTCTGGTTTAGGGTAAAATTTTGGGAGGAAACCTCCAAATGGGGTCCCTCTAGAAAGCAAATTTAAGTGACCCCTCCCCCAAACAGTTTGAGAAAAAATTTCCTTAGAGAAAAGTGGAAAAAACTGTTTATTTAATAAGCAGTGTTCACAAGCATAAAAATTTAATAATATCAAACAATAAAACCTCTCATCATTCTGAAGAGAGATGGCAAAATTGAGAAAGTCCTTGCCATGGGTTGCATCTCAGCTCGCTCAGTCTCTTGTCAGTCCCTCCAGTGTTGGAAAATGCCATCCTGGGCCCCCGTGGGCAGCAGGCGTGAGTTCCCGGTGTTTTACTGGGTTTTCAGTCAGAACAGGTTTAAACAGTTCCAAGAAAAAGAAAAAAACCCACAGTCCAGGGAACTTCTCTGCCTCAGCTAGCAAAAAAACTAACTAAAAAGCAAAGGAGATCTCTCTCTTGCTGTCTATACTGCAGACAACACTGTCTGTGGAGGATGCGAGGGAGCAAGTGCAGTTTCTGATAACAAACTCCATGCTTCTCCTTTTCCCCTCCTTCACTCTCGGAACCAGTCTTAAAGATGTAGAACTTAATATCCAGCATAAACAGAGCAGACAATTGGGGATACAAGCATCATAAAGTCACTCCAGGACACCAAGTTAGCACTAAATGATCTAGCCTTTCCTCAGCCAGGTGGCCTCCATTCTGACCATTCTTTAGAAAGAAATAGATCAATGAGGACAATCACTAAAGAAACTGAACCAAAACCCAGGTAGCACAAAGAATTGTTTATGGAAACCAAAATCCAAGACAGCAGAGCTAGAAAGACTAAAGTTAATGGAAGACCACCAAAAATTAAACACTTGAGTACAACAGGGAAAAATGGTGTTTAAGGTTGATTTGGTTATAGGAAATATTGTACTGCCTAAGTACAGGACTGAAAACAATCTGTAGATAGTTCTAGACATGAATCAGATTTAATGGCTTTCAAGCTGAATTTAAAAAATAATAATGATGTTGCAATAGTTTACAAGACCCAGAAAATAATGCTACATTCCATTGAACAGCTGGAAGATCCTCTGTAGGAATACTGAATCCAATTTTGGTGCTACTCAGGAACCCAGTTAGTAAGCTTCCTAGGGAAAATGTTTTTGAAGGTTCTGGGGTCCATCAATGATGGTCACTTTTTAAGAGCCATCTCTTATGAGCAGAGGAGCAGGAAATTCAAGTGTCATAAGTCAAGAAAGCAAGGCAAAAGGCCAGCTTGGCTGAGCAGGGATCTCCTCCTAGAATTTAGGTGGAAAAGGAAAGTGTATGGGCATTGGAAGCAAGGGCAGGCAATGTGGGAGGACTGTAGAGATGCTATTCAGCACCGTAGAGAGAAAATTTGTGCAGACAAAGCACCATTAGGGTTCAA
>VYXD01008269.1:17122-28305 GCA_013397195.1 Hylia prasina | reverse complement strand
TTGATGCTGGGGAGTTTTCTCCTCTGTTGTTTTTCCCTACAATCCAGGAACAAGAAGATTATTGTAGCTAAATCCAACCGCTACAGCCAAGCACAAATTAGGGGTTTTTTTTGTTGGTGTGCCTTCTTTTTTATTTTTTTAAATTGTGGTGTCCCTTGTATTTTGAGCTACACGACTGCCCAGCACTGCAGTGCATATTCCCACACAGCAGCCACCACCTCCTGCGCTCCTTGGAAATTTAAAACCAAGCTGTGACTCAGCAAAATGGCAATCAAACTGGAAAATAATATAATATGCAACACAGAGTAAAACCGCGAGTAACTCAAAACCCAAAGGTCAATAAATGCTGAAGAAAACCACTACTTCTCCATGGAAGAATATTCTTCATTGGAATGGCGTCATCCATCACCAGCTGTTACAGCAGTTAAAGTAAATACAGCTACAAACACATCGATATCTCAAATGCTACTGCATCATTTTTTCTCTTCCTGTATGCGCAACAAGCTTAAAATAGATAACTCTATTAGTGCTTGATTTTTACAATGACTTGTTCCTGCCAGCCCAAGATTTCACTCTCTAAAAGCTTTTTAAAAGGCAGGCTTCGTTTGAGCCTGGTTTTGGTCAACCTGACAGCTCACTTGTGAAATTCCCAAGCTGGTGACTTTAGTCCTTTCGTGATTTCAGACAGCTTCCAGGTAATTGAGAGAGTTTTAACCTTCCCCTTACCTGCCCCCCCTAAAGAAGCAGGATGGTCCAACAACAGAGAGGACTTGTGCAGGGTGTCTGGTTTACCTTTCCTCTTACAGGTTGGTTAAGAAAATTCTGAGCCTGTAGTGAGCCTTGAAGGGAGCAGAGAGAAAATATTTTTGATTGCACTGAGTAATTTCTGAGGACCCTGAGGAAGCCAAAAGGGTTTCCACACAAACTGGGAGGGTGCCTGGTTAGACCAGCCTGGTATTCCAAGCCATGAGCTTCTTCCCCAGAGATTTCTTTCATGGAAAACAGCACAGACCTCACCCCACGCAGCAAAACATGTGAACTTACTCCTATGCACTATCTCAGTGGAGAGTGAATCTCAAAATGTCAGCTCCTGCAAGTCATGCTGACCTACATCAGCTGAGAATCTGCCTTCTAAAGGCTCTCAGGAGGACATTAAATGGATCCCAGTGTGACATTCTCCATCACAGCTCCCTGTTCAAGGAGAGGTCTAGTGTAAAGGGTGAATGGGGAAGCGAGTGCAAGGTGGCAAACACCAAGTGCTTCAATGATTAAATATTGTCTTTTAAGATATTTCTATTCCAGCAATACCCAAGTCAGAACTGGGAGCAGATAGTGAGACACAGTTACTTCTCATCCATAAACAGAGCAATCTGCAGCACTGCGCACACAACCCCTGCTTTTGTTCACTTTCTTTTTAGTTATTATTTTTTCCTTGGAGATTGGGGTAATTAACTCAAAGATGAGGGAAACACCCTATTGTATCCAGAAACAGCAAAATAAAATTATATCCAGAAAGAACAAAATAAAATCAAGAGCACAGGGAAAATAAAACCAAGAGCATTTATGAGAGTGTTCCACTTTTTTTTGACATAATGTTTCAGAAAGGATCTCACCTCAGACCTTCTCCATGCCACATTGGGCTGACACACAGCTTCCCCCAGCCCCCATTTCTACTACCAGTGGCTACAGCCAGACCCTCAGCAATTGCTGAAAGCCACATCTGGCTCCTGTCCTTGCTACCCAGCTGAGTCTCTTTGGATAACAACTCCTCAGAGTTTGTCAAACTGTCACTCTTTGCCACTGCCCACATGCAGAACAGCCTCATTCTTGAATCATGCACAAAAGCATTGAAAAAGGACTCTGCTGCTGTGGTTTCCTTATAGAGCATAAGCCTCTAAAGCTGTGGTTTCTTTATAGGGCATCTTGTCAGGAGTTGGTGCAGGCAATGTTAGGTCTGCTGTAACATCTCTCACAATTCCATCATTCCAGACAAGTGTCACCCAGAGTTTCTGTCAAGCTTCTCCACAGCACAGGCAGAAGGACTGAGCTGTGCCTGCATCTCTCATCCACCCTGAGTAATAGGAGGGGAAATGGAAAATAAGCCCTCCCCTTGATTCCCACCTCTGTGCTGGGTCCCTGCCTGCCTCGAGCCCAGTGACAGCCAAAAGACACTCATCTGTGTCTTGGTGTGCCCACAGCAAAGCTGCTATTTACATCCATGGGAGATGGAACCAAACCAAAGAGCCCATCAGAGCTGAATCCCCCAGGACCATGGTGTGTACTGGTCTGGAGGTTTTCTTCCATGAGCCACCAAGGCTGAAGATGCTCTGCTGCAAGATAAGGTTAAAAAAAAGTTGGTATTCTGCTTCTGAAATCAGCTAATTTCTCCTCCTTGGCTAGAGAAATGAAGGAGATTACACAATTTTTAGAAAGAGAGAGCAAAAAGGAACTTCAATGCCCCAGGCAGCAATGTTAAAGCAGATGGTAAGATGTGCTGCAGGGAGAGACAACCACAAGGATTATAACAGCAAACCATGAGCTCTGACTATTATCAAATAGCTACTGAAGTAGAAGGATCTGTCTGAAATCCAGTGACATACTGACTAAGGCTGAAATTTATACAAGCAATGCTTTGTTGATGCTTCCACAAGGAACATGGATGCAGCAACCACCAGAAAAAAAACCCAAGCAAACGAGACTTGGCTGTGTAGCTTCAATAAGCTACATTTAAAAGGATTTTTGGTGTTAGGTTCCAACAGCCACTTTAAAAAACTGGAGACCTATTACCTCAACAGCTTGTGGGAAATTAGCCCGGATAATGACCACTTATGCTAATACTTGCACAATGCCCTTGAAATACAGAATGCCCACCCAAAACCACCTGGGCACCAGTGTGGGAAAGCAGCAGCAGCAGCAGCAGATGCTTTTCTCTTCAAGACCCAAAGGCTCAGAGCATTAGCAGCTAAGCTTTTCCTGGGCTTCATTTAAATAGAGAGTGAGGGTGATTTTTATGTGAATCGTGCCCTCTGTTGATGCAGGTGGAACACCTGAGCTGGTGTTGCTGGCTGAGGTGTGTCTGCCTCAGTAAGACATGTTCATAACTAGGAAAGGGTTGGCTTTGCTTGTTTGTATAGATTTTTAACGATATTTTTCAAATAACCCCACAGCAGACATCACCTGGAAAGGTCTACATAGAAGTGCATTAACCTGGAAAAGTTTTTCTGGTCACTACTTATGAGTTTTCCTCCTGGGATGACTGTGAGAAGAGTAGGCCCACATGTCCACTCCCTCTGGTGACTTGTACACCTGAGATAAGGATAACAGTGTCTTGAGCAAACAGGAGCAGACAAGGCCATGCACTGCCACGTGCACAAGATGCACTATTTGCAGGAGTTCAGTGCCTGAGCTAAAAACCAGAGCAAGAATGAGAAGACTAATAACAAATTAAATTTATATTATCAATTAAGGCTTCACAAAGTATCTTTGCTTCCTTATTTGTTCTTTCAGACATTTGTCTTCTCCAAGTCACACTTTAACAAATATTGTCTCCCCAAAAACATAGCAGGAGGCAACAAAACTATTCAAACATTTGTCATATTCAGCATACAGAATATGCCAATATAGCAGTACAGAATACACAAGGATTTTCCTTTAAGAGTGTTCTTTAAGCAAGGGTCTCCAAGTAGGGGTTTTATCTCCCTGGTGTGCAAGACTGCATTACATTGGCTCAGGTTAGATGTCCAATTAAACCATTGGGGCAGCCCCTCCAAGCACTCCTTTTGACTTTCTACCCTGTAGGCTTTCCTAACAAGACCCAGGTGTTGTGTTCATTGGGGAGATTTCTAATGGCATTCACCCCAAGCCTTTCTAAAACTGTCATGCTCTGTGCTGGTTTTGGATCCCTTTATTCTACATACCTCTATATCCTTTTTCATGTTTATCATGCCTGCTGGAGCTGAAAGCCACCCTTCCCAGAAACCAGCCATAGATGCATTATTTAATATCCTATGATATGTATATTTTATATTTTCTCTCTTTCTCTCTCTTTTTTTTTTTTAATTCATTACAACCGGTGATTTCAAGCCTTGGTGCAATTCTTGGATGCGAGTTTCAAGCAGATTGGCTGCAGGGTATGTGCACAGACACACACTTGGATGGAAAAAAAAAACTGAGGAGTTCTGTAAAGACTTGCTATTTCCATCTGAGAAGTGAATATGTTATCAGAGATCAAGACATAGAGCTTGGGAAACTGCTAGTGTTCAGACTTACAAACTTAAAGCCAAGAAATCTGGCATATGCCCAACAGCAATACTGGCTGATTCTCAACAGAAAGGGAGAAGTCTCATAAGGATCAAGGAAAACTTTGGAAATGTTAATTAAATGTTGAAGTTAGGATTTTAAGTCAGTGCACTTAGCCTGACCCCCTGTTTGCTTTGCTGCCTCTGCCTACCAAGAGAGAGCCATCTGTCATGCAGCTGCCCTGGCTTTCCCAGGCCTCACCCCTTCCCCACAGGGAGTCAATATTCATCACACAGTGCCCACATCAAGTGTCCCTGAAAGGGACAGGGCAGGCAAATACCTTTTCCCTCCTCCTTTTCCTACGTGCCTTGCCCTGGGGCGGCTGGGACAGCTGGAGAACAAGGCCTGCTCACCCTGCTCAGGTAAGAAACATTGACATGGAGAGAGTTGCCAGGCTCAGGTCATATTCCTGTAGAAAGGGAAAAGGAATACCAATTCCCAACTCACAGAGGCTCCAATACATATACATGGGGAGACCTTCTGGCATTTCAGTACTTAAAGGGGAGCTATAAGAAAGATGAACTCAAACATTTTAGCAGGGTCTGTTGTGAAGGGACAAGGGATCAGGATTTTAAAATGAAGGAGGAGCATTTTAGATAAAACATGGGAAATTTTTTACAATGAGGCAGGTAAAACACTGGCACAGGTTGCCCAGAGAGGTATGCCTGGTCATGGCAGGGGGTTGGACTGCATGATTTTTAAAGATCCATTCCAACCCTGACCCATCTGTGACTCTATGATTACAGACAGAAATGTACCCTGTGATGACAGCTTTGCTGGGTGAAAATAATGAAATCCATATGGAAGAGGATCCTAAAAATTTGCCATTGCAATGAGACATGGCAGCACCACTGAAAGCCCCACTGCAAAAGGATTATCTCATTCAAACATCTCAGGTGTTTTTGGAGGTGGCACAGGAGCACATTAGTAAGGAGTTTGCTCATAGAAGACAATAATAGATGCACAATTTCTTGCTTTCTTGCTCAGCTTGTCAAGGTTATGTACTTTATCTAAAAACAGATATAATCAAATACTATATTCACCACCAACTGTTATTACAGAGCCCACTTACATTTAAGATAGATAATTATAATATACCATGCTACATTGTGCTCCATTAAACATCCACATAAACATATCCACAGCCCATTGTCGTTGTCAACATATCCATTGTCATCACCTCACAAATACACATACTGCTTTGTTTGCAAGAGTTTGACATAAGAGTGATGCATAAGGGGAGAGTGTGCTAGAGACAAAACAGGCTCCTCTGTTAAGCCTCTGCCTGAGAAGAGTCTAATCAAACATGCTTTCCTATATTCTGTATTAACTGTCTGGTTTCTTTTTAACCTTGAATAGAAAGTCTCTGGGAGTCTAAAAATCTCATAGAATGATTAGTCATAACTTATCAACTTACCTCATCAATATATTCATTAGTTTCATAGACTGGAAGAAAAATCTGGAGGTTTCTAATCCAAATCCCTGCTTGAAACAAGAGTTGATACCAAAATTACATGAGATTTTTCATGGCCTCACCCAAAAAGGTTCTGTATATCTCCAAGGACAGAGGCCCCAAAGCATTCCTCAACAGCCTGTTTCAGTGTAAAGACTGTCAAAACGAGGAAACCTTTCCTAGTACGTGATCAGAATTTCCCTTGGTGCAAATCGTGTCCCTTTATCCTTATATCTTGGAAAAGGCTCTGTCTCCATATCCTCTGTAACTCTCATTAGGTACCTGGAAACAGCAGCTAGATCCCCACCACAGGATGCCCTTTTAGGCTTTTTATTCCCTGGTGAAGTTGGTTCACTGCCCAGGAAAGCCGAATTCATATGTGTTGTGCCACTCCTGGCAGAGTGCAGAGTGCTTACTGAGGTGAGAGGAAACACATTTTCATTCACCTAAGCCCATCATTCTCAAGACAACTCCTAATTGCAGCTGACCATCAGGAAGATTGATTTCAAGCATAAACTATTTTCTTCAATAACCACGATTCCTACTCTGGTCCAACTTCAGGAGCAACAAAACAAGCAGAGCACAAACCACAGTTATTTCTGTTGTTCCTAGCTAAGCCAAACCCAGGAAAGAGAGTTTTTCTAGGGACAGGACCACCCTGTGAGACTGCCAGGCCGAGAAGTTGTGGTTGCAAATGGAAAAGCAGGAGTCTTCCATGGTGTGGGGTTTTCAGAACAGCTTGTGCTTGTTCTACACCAGTACTGATCTAGTCCTCCTTTTGTTAGCCTCACATTTGGAAGACACTGAGAAAAAAAAAAGAAAAACAAAACAAAACAACAACAACAACAACCACCACCAAAAAAACTGGGCACTTGATTTATAAGCCTTTTGGGGAAAGGACTGCCTTTCCTACACTTCCAGTTTACCAAGTAAGCTGCCAGATCCTAAACAAGGGATTCATAAATAGGTAGCTGTGTTACTAGGCACATTAGAAAATACTACATATATAAGAAATCCTCAAACTTGTCTTGCATTTGGAGCCATCAATGTTTCAGCACTCCTCTCAAAAGAGATCCTATTAATTTTAACATTGGGTTATGAACATGGGCCTCTTCCCTGTTTAACTTAGGACAGATGAGGCATCTCTGCATCAGCTGTTCACACTACTGCCTGTGTTATAAATCCCAGGGTGATCAGATTTCTCCTGCTGTTTTAGATATTTCCACTGTAATTTCCTAAAATAATAAAACATTTAAAAATTACCCAGTAGTATTACCAGTGGTCATCCTTTTTAAAAAAGATGATTAAAAAAAGCTGACTGAACTGCTTTTGGGACAGCTCTGCTCCAAGCCTTTCTGTTTGCATTGTCTGTACCATCTGCTGACCATGCAAGTGGGTGAGTGCCTTGAGAATCACTGGGTCCTGTCCTGTCCCCTGCTTGCATGGGGCTGGGCTGGCTTAAGGAAACACTCTTGGGAGGCATGAGGAATGGCCACATGCCCCTGCTGCACTTAAATCAGGGGCTTCCCACCTCCACACCCCTGAATAATTAGTCATGTTGTTGTCTGCCAAGGAAATAATTGTTTGGAATGACAATAGCATACATCCATGCCTTATGAGAGGCAAAATTAGGTAACAACAGGCTTTTCAAAATGGGGATTATTTCATCTCATATCCTCTGTAGCTGTTTCTTTTACCTGAGCCTTTTTTTAGAGCACAGATGAGTGGTGGTGGTGCCCACCACACAACAGTGCAGCACTGTAGGTAACCACAGCGTGTACTTGTGGCCAAGAAGGCAGTGCTGTCCTGGGGGCCATCAGGAAGAACGTTGCCAGCAGGTGGAGGGAGGTGATCCTGCCCACCCCTCCAGCCCTGATGAAGCACATCTGGAGTCCTGTCCAGCTCTGGGCTCCTCAGGACAAGAGAGACATGGAGCTCCTGGAGTGAAGGACTACAAAGATGATTAAAGAATGGAAGCATCTGTCTTAGGAGAAAAAGCTGAGGGAACTGCGTCTGTTCAGCCTCAAGAAGAGATGTTTGAGAGGGGACATCATCAAGGTCAATAAGTGTCTGAAGTGTAGGAGGCAACAGGATGGATCCAGGCTGGAGTGGTGATGAGCCTGAGGTGACAAGAGGCAATAGGCAGAAACTGATGGACAGGAAGTCCCACCTGAATGGGAGAAAAAACTTTATTGTGCAAGTGACCAAATATTGGAACTGATTACCCAGAGAGGCTGTGAAGTGCCCATCACTGAGGATACTCAAAAACTGTCTGGACACAATCATGTGTCATGCACCCTGGGAGGCCCTTTTTGAGCAGAGAGGTTGGACCAGATGACCACTGTGGTCTGTTCTGACCTGACCTGTTCCTGGGATTCTATGATCCCCTAACCTTTCAGAGGTTTATTTTCCAACATCAACATCTACTCATGTTTTGTGGTGCAAGCACCCACTTATGTAACAAATAGACATGCTCATGGGTTTTTTTTTTTTTTTAAGCCATGCAGAGATCTTGAGAAAAACCAGAAAAAGATTTAGGCCAAATTCTAAATTCTGGTCTCAAAACCCCATGAGGTTACAGGTCCAGTTAGAATTTGACTTCAGTTTGCAGTTGAGATTGGTCTGTATCCTAAGACCTGTAGCAGCTGAAATTTCTGCTTTTCCTCTAACTGGCCCTTATTACAGCACATTGGTCAACACAGGGGCAAGCTGCTTGATGAGGCTGTGAAATACACATATGCATATCCATATCCATGTGGGAATGTCTGGAGCAACCCATGGTTGGTGTTCAGCCAACCCCTGTGCTGTTCACCACAGACCCCTGGTGTTCTCCAATCCAAAGTCTGTTGTGGCTCCCAACACCACCTTCTGATTTTCCAACTTCCAGCTTGATTCCCAAGGCATCTCCTGTAGTTTCCTCTGACATGCACTGAAATGAGCATCCCTGGTGCTTTGGTGTGATGTCCCATCACCATGTGTCCAAACCCTGTGGCAAAGGCACATCAGCAGCTTCTGGAGAGGGCAGGGCTCAGTGTCTTTGCTGTCAGATTTTTGGTCAACACAGATGGTGGCCAGGGGTAGGACAACAAGCAGAACTGTTTGCTTTTTGTTGTTGTTTTATTTTTAAGTGTGGGAGGAACTTTTATTTTTAAAAAATAATGATGTCTCGATGACTGCATTAGAGAAGATTTCAAGGAAGAAAAACACCATCTTCAAGCTCTAACAACTCAGGACCTAAGCTGGTTTCTTGCTTTTGTTGTGGTCTGAGGTCTGTCTGGGGCTGAGGGCAGAGACCTCTGCTACCTTCATGCTCCCTGGCCTTGCTTCTCCTTCTTTCCACTTTATTCAGCTTCAGAGACTCACATTACTGAAACTGTTATGGTTGCCATAATATCCCTTTCCTGCTCACCTACTTCTGCCTTTTTCCCTTTCAAGCCCCCCATTAATATCCCTCTCCTTCATGACCCTGTTGTAGTCCCCATCATCAGATGTGGGACTGTATAAGCTATAAACTTTTGTGTTAAGCCGTAAGCTGTGTTTTACTGCGCAGAAGTCAAGGAGCTCTTTTCCTCAGGCTCACATGCCACTGCCTCTGGTTATTCCTATTGGTCTTCATTTCCACGGCCTTCACTTCCTTTGCCATGACAAGAAGGGCTGTTGTTTTTTTATCTTCTGTCCTGCCAGAGTCAGGATTAAATGCTCGAGACTCAGATGTTTGTTTATTTTTATCTGTATTACAGTCTCACAAGCTGTAAGTGCTACAGCACTTCTAGCTAACTAACTAAAAATGGCTCCTATCTCTTTCTTCTCCTTTTCTACAAGGCCTTTTAAGGATAAACAGTACAATTAAGAAATGACACCCAAATTATTTTTACTTTCAACCCAATAACCAACACCCGTGGCCCGCAATGCAGATTTTTTTACCCATTTACAGATACCACACAAACCCATGAAGAAGGTGAAAAAGAAGGACTCAGCCTACTCCCTAAATCCTCCATCTTGCTTTATATATATATTACTGTGTTCTAAAAGTTGACGTTTTCCACCCTGTGATATCACACACTTCTATTCAAACTACACACCCATAGCCCCAGTGCTGTCACTCAATTTTGGAAGCCTCTTCCAAGGCCCCAGGTCAAATGCAGTGTTTTTTGGGAGGCAGTGCCTGTCAGCACAGAAAGTCTGAAATCCTCAGTGCCCAGGGTTCCAACAAAGTGCAGATAGTGTTTGATCTGAAGCTGTGCCACTCAGTCTTGTATTGGAACTGGGGTCTTCTCAACAGTGACATTCAGGGGAAAAAACATCCCCTTATCATTTTCCCTGAACAACAAGAACCTGTAGAGTAGATGTTTCAGTGAGCTGCACACAAAGACTCTTAGGTCAGAAAACAGTAATTACAGTCTAGCTGTATGAAATATGCATAGTAATTAACTATGACAGCTCTTTATGGACTGAAGTAGCTGGGGCATATTATGGTGCTTTTTTCTTTCTTTTCTTAATCATCACTCAAGTTCTGGATATGGTGAAAAATCACCTTTCTGTTCAACTATTAAGTTCATTTTCTGTGCAGACTTTATTCAGCAATCAGCTTTAAAATTGCATTCATTAACTATGCTTTAGAAAAGAGTATCAAAAACAACAAAAATGATGCCCAAACCATTACATTTTGCAAAAGAACTTTAATAACTCCAAGAACATGGGTCGTTACTTAATTTAGTAGCAGCAGAAATACCTGCAACTCCATATTTTCTTCATGTGTATCAACCACACATCAGTGACACTTCTATGCATTATATGTTTCTAGCAATTATTCAGTTTATAGTTACAATTCAAAAATTAAATTGAGGTAGTCATTTATGTAGCCATACTGACAAGGAGACATTCAAAAGTGGCTTAAAAGGGCCACTTATTAGATATATTTCAGAATGAAATATCAGTTTCCATGGGCCTATGTGCTGGTAACCATCAGTTCAGCAACAACCACCTCTAACCTGCAAACTAGATACCTGGAAAACAGCAGCACTGCTAATTTGGGAATCGTCCAGAAGTGATGAGCTGCAGTTTCACTGTGATTCCATACAAGCCAAGCTTAAGGTTCCCTTTGCCTTCTTCAGAACCTGTCAGATGCAAAATTAATTCCATATTGTTTTATTACTTTAGGTGCAAGTAAAGGATTTGGAGATGCTGAATGGGGAGGTTCTGTTACAAAATGTGTGTCTCTCTAGAATCATAGAATCATTTATGTTGGAAAAGACCTTTAAGATCAGCAACCACTAAGCCAGCACTGCCAGGTCCACCACTGAATCATTTCCCTAGATGCCACATCTACATGTCTTTTAAATAATTCCAGGCCTAGTGACCCAACCACTTCCCAGGCACCCTGTTCCAATGCTTGACAGTCCATTCTGTGTAGAAATTTTTCCTATTATCC
>VYXD01008269.1:329-17113 GCA_013397195.1 Hylia prasina | reverse complement strand
TTATCCAATCTAAACCTTCTCTGGCACAAATGAAGGCCTTATCTTCTAGTCCTGTCACTTGTTACCTGGGAGAAGACACCAGCCCCACATCATACAGCCTCTTTCCAGGCAGTTGTAAAGAGTGGGAAGGTCCCCCTGAGCCTCCTTCTCTCCAGGCTGAACACCCCCAGCTCCCTCAGCCCTCCTCATAGGACTGGTGTTCCAGACCCTTCCCCAGCTCCCATTGCTCTTCTCTGGTCTTGTTCCAGCATCTCAATGTTTTGTTTGGAGTGAGAGGCCCAGAACTGAGCACAGGATTTGAGGTGTGCCCTCACCAATGCCCAGCACAGGGGGACAATCCCTGTGTCCTGCTGGCCACACCATTGCTGGAACAGGCCAGGTGCCATTGGCATCCTTTAGCTGGCAATGTGTTTTACAGAGGACAGTGGAGAGGTAAAGAGAGGAATTGTTATTTGGTGCAATGAAGCGGTGTTTGATTTTTGGTGTTTTGGTAGCAGTCTGAGCAGAGGTATCTCTGTGATAAGCTACTCCCACTCACAGTATCATTTCAACTAAATGAGAAATTTGAGCACTCCAAGAGGGCACTAGTGATAACAAGGGGGTACTGCAGAGAAATTCTTTAGCATGACCAAGTTGGATGGGGCTTTCTGCCACCTGGTTTAGTGGAAGATGTCCCTACCTACGGCAGGGTATTGGAAACAGATTATCCTTAAGGTGGCTTTTAACCCAAGCCATTCTATGGTTCTTTGGTAACAACAGGTGGTAAACTCTGGCCCCTCATTTTGATTCTAATAAATAAGGGCTGGAAAGACAGAGATATTTTTCTGTGTTGAGCACAAATGCCCACAAATGCACAAGTAATGCTTTCCTCCACTCTGTGTGCATACAGATGACAAAAAGGACTGAGGAATGCCTTTTTGTTAAGCTATAAACCACAGATTCCTATGTATATTTACATCCATTTGAAACCTTTATCAAGGAATATTATCACTGCATTTGCTGCCTCTCTAAATATGGATTATACTCCTCTCTCTGAAAGAGAACTCTTTGCCAAGAAATGTATGAACTGTGTACTAGGACCACACCACAATTGTACAAAGATATTATGTATAAACTACAGATATGAAGAAATTAATTCTGGTCACCATAGCACAGACTTTTAATGCCACAAGTAATAGCTTTTATTAAGGAGAAAGATGTCACTTTCTGATATAACTGTGCCTTCTCCAAGCTCATGGCATACATCTGTTGTTTCTATCACATTGAATATACAGGGTGAGTACTATCATTATGCTAATAGGTTACTTCAATCTAACCTACAAGAACTGCAAATGCATGTATTTATAAAGTTCTGGGGAGGTGTCCAGATTAGCTCAGAGCAGTGCAACATTTAAAAGGCGTTATTGTGCACACTTAATTTAATACCTGACATTTTAGTGGTGCCAGAATTACATGCACAGCCTGCTACTGCCATTCAGTGGGAGTTACTGATATAACACTGGAAAAGCATACAGAGAAGGGTGCCAACACTGCCAAATAGGAAGAGCTCCTGACAGGTCTATATGTATTTCAAGGTCTTGAAAAAGGTTTAAAACATACCAAAAAAACCACCACAGTATGTGACAAGGTCTGTTGCAAACAGAGTGTTTTGTCACCAAGGGGTTCTCTCTCTCCCAAGCTCCCCTTGCCAGAGGGCTGCTCACAGACCCTCATTTCTTGAAAGCCAGGAGAGTGCATGTTTCTCTGTTGTTATGGTAGCAAGGCCCCAGCATTAACCAAACCTTTTTGTTCAAACTTTATTGGTCTCAAGAAGATGCTACAGCAATGCAAAAAAACTGTGGCTTTCTTTTTATCTTACCCCCAGTAATGCTGTAGATCATACACTGCTTATTTCCAAAGCACCACAAATGTCACAGAGAAAATGATTTTGAAAAGTTGGGTTTTTCAGCATGTAGCAGAAGCCCCACTATATACTACAGTTCTTTCAAAACCCATATGTAATAAAGGGTTTGCAAGTCAAAGCTCCTGCAAAGCACACAAATCTGAGCAGGAAGGGTGGGGAAGAGGGTACTTCTGCAACTGGGGAAGGTACCCTTGCAGTCAATCCATATGACCACAAATGATTGTCACATGATTGCCACTCTCTTCCTAGGTTTAGCTTCAGCTGGAGCTGATGTTAGTGGACATCAGCTGGAGCTTTGTGTCAGGGACAAAAATGACCTTACAAGAGCTGTTGTTTTATCAAGACAGTCAAGACAATCACAGAGGACAGAGGTGAGGAAATAAGAAATGTTTTCTAGTGAGCACGTGCTGTGTATCACAGCAAACTGCAAGTGGTGATACATTGCACTGGTGATGAATGCCCTCACTCACTTCTTCATGAGGCACTGGCCTCTCTGGTGGGAGTGTCAGGATGATGAGAGATGATCCTTGCCTTGCCCTGCCCTTCTCTCTTTTATAATGGTTCCATTATTCTGCTTGTAAATTAATTCCTACCATGTTCCTCCAAGCAGGTGGCACTGGCCTTATCAAAAATATGCATCTTAGACATTGGAATCATCCTAGGTTGAGGTCAATTTATCCTAGCTTCATGTATAAGTTTTCATAAGAGCTTGCCTACAACGAGCCAGTAACTTTTTTAGAAATCCTGTATGTCAGCCTAAGGATTTCCACACCTGTAATTACCAGCAAAACACACATTTAGAAGTTTACCCTGCCTGTAAAGGCACATGGTTAAAATTGTGTTTCAGCCCATGCTAAATGTGAGCTTGTGTTAACCTCAGGAGGTCTAGGATAGGCTGTTGGCAGTGTTATTGCTATTTCAGGAGAACTTTTAACTGGACTAGCAGTGCAGAGTGTGAAACAAATGCTGTCCCCTCTTCCCATCCCACTGTTCTCCTCATGAGGCAAAACCATCAGCAGGTCAAAACCAGCTCCTGGATGGGCAGTGATGCTTCATGCAAGGCATTCTGCTTTGCCCTGCTCTTAATCTATGGTTAGATGTGCAGGTAACATATGGTTAGCTTTTGCAGAAGAAGGCAAAATCCCTAAATCACTTTGCATGGAAAATTCTCCCCCAGGAAAAAGAGAAACCTCGATCTCACAGGTTAGCATGTATATCACTGCTGCAGTATCATGAAGATTTTTACTGACTCCTCAGGCAAAAGACTGAGGGAAGATACTCTTTTCCAGAAAGTTTGGAAGCCCAAACTCCTGAATTTCAGAGTACAAAAGCCTGTGTGCAATTCTGCCTTATATCCACAGGTGTCAGTGAAAGACCGGCACTTCTGACATTTATGAGGGAAAAAACCACGGAGTTGGCTTGAAACAGAGAAGTTTAACACAGCTTAACTCTGTGACTGTAGGCTCATCACTGGGAAAACAATCCAGTTTCAAAAAGACTTCAAGAGACATTTCCTGGCAAGTTCAGAAAAAAACATTCCTGGAATGAGGCAGGCAGAACAATTCACCAGAGCAGTTCCTTTCCTTTATAGCATAAACCCCCATCTCTTTTCATCTAATTCCACAGGCCAGACACCTCCCACTTTCCCATCCTTTAGCTCCTTCCATGTGCTAAGTTCCTAGTGTGTTTTCCCTTCATTTCTCTGGACTCTGCAGGTCTAGGCTCACATTCTCTGTCAAACCTGCATAGCCCTGCCTCATTTGTACTTTTCCACGCCAATTCCATCCAGCCACTTGGTGCCTCCTGCAGCCCTTCAGATTAAGGCTCCCAAAACTGTTGTTGCTACTCTGAGTGCTCCTGGAGGAGAGGAGAAACACCTTAGATGTGGCTGTATCCCAGTCCCCACACCAGCCCAGGCTCATGGCACACATCTGGCTCTTGCAGCTGTGAAGGCAATATGGGTCTCAAGGAGAACTGTCATGGCAAAGGGAGGGGACTGGTCCTGGTGGATTTTTCAGGGAGATGTGATCAGCTAAACAGCTGCACTCCCCATGGGATCTGCCTGTGCAAAATGCTGTGCTATTTGCATCTCTGTGATCTCCATTCAGGCAGGGCTCCTTCAGGAGATGCAGGATAGGACACCCCCTTGCAGGAAACTCCCGGCACCATCTGGGGATACACACCTCCTACACAGGAGTTACAGATGTCAAGCACTTTGCTGTGTGAGAGAAAAAGGTGTATAGTCCTTCCCCAGCAGATCACTGCTCTGTATCATCCTAGCTGTGTGAACAAGTATTTCTGACAGGAACACACTGTGGTTTAAAATCACCCTCCCTTGTTTTGACAGAGCTGCAGATCAAGCTGGAAGACAGCTGGATGGTTTCTCTGGTCATTTCATGATGCAGCTGAGAGTGACCTTGATGCCTTAAGTTTTAGCTTTCATGTATTTCAGATTGTCTGCTGCCCAGGGTTGCAGTTCTGAGCCTCATATTAAGTACTGGTAAGTCTCTTCACAGAGCAGGGAGACAAAACAAATCCTTTTCCTGCTGAACACCAAGGACAACTTTCAGGCCCAAAAGCACAAAAAAGCACAAACAAGGGTGGCTGAAGGGAGGAACAAAAAGGATGAGACCTCACAACCTGAAGCTGTAATTGGACAATTAAACCCCAATATGCAAATGGACCAAAACTTATAAAAGTGTGAGACCTCGTGACCATTTGTCCATTTTTATGACCATTCTAAGTCCACCTTGGGTGTAGGCCTGGTCAGGCCCTGTCCTGCCCAAGGTGTATCTGGAGGCCTTTCAATAAATACCTACTTTATTCTCCAGCTCTGTCCAGTCTCTGTTTCAGGTCAGCCTTCCCAAGACACCAACCTTGGTTTCAGAGGAGAGCAGAGCTGCTGAGGCTGGCACAGTCCCAGCCAAGCCAGGGCAGGAGGGAGCTCCCAGCACATTCAGCTGCAGGATGAGGCTGAGCTGCTTTGCCTCTGACAGACATGTCTGGAAGGGATGACTGGGAAAGCAGCTCTTTCAGACAGCCAGGAGCTAGGATTGCAGTCTGTGGCCCTTCAGAGGTTTTAGCACTGCAGTTCTAGACAGACGAATACAGGGCATTGTCACCCATTCCATGGAAACCCTTACTTCTGTGAGATCTTGCTTTCCTTGATTTAAATTTTTTTTTTAATTTAACTTTTACAAAGAATGTAGACAATTTGAGAATTAGGAAAGAACTGAGATGGTTGTTACCGTTGAAACTCATGAAATAAAGATTGTTGCCATTTTGATGCTGTTAGCATGTTAATTGAGAAGAATAATTATGCATTTGATCATTTCTGAGGTGTGAAACTTCTAGCTTGCAGGAGGAGGGGATAAGGTGCAATACTTAAATTGTGCAGGTTTCTTAAAGAAATGAGAAGAAGGTCCTATGGAAAAACATTGGAAATTGTTCTCTGAATGAAGAAAATAGTATATTAAGAAAATTTCCTGTTGTGCGATGAAAGTAAACATAAACTCCCACTTTTAAAACAAAATCAATATAATATATGAATGTATTTATATATGCAGATATAAATATTATGCCACTGTGAAAAAATAATGTTTACATCCGAAGTGTGGTAGAAGTTTCCCAACAAAAATGACTGTTCATGAGATTTCATGTTAAGTGTAAGCAGATGCAGAACTATATTATGCTAACTACTCTATCTTTTGAAAACTGCACTTAACTTTCAAACCGTTCAAAAATCCTTTGGATGTAACTGGAAGAGCAATGAAACCAACACTACAGTCTGCACAGACTTACATTAATCTGCACTATTTATTGTCAGTGAAGTAATTTCATGCCTAATGATTTACAAACAGTTCTGATTACTGAAAACCTCTCCAGCTGCCATTCTTCATCATAATTTCTAGAGCATCTACACAGACTTCAAGTGAAAATTCATAATTATTTTATTGTATTGTCCCATTGAGATAATTTGATGTTTGGTTTTTGGTTTGTTTTTGGTTTGTTGGTTTGGTTTTTTTTATTTGGAGAGAAAAATTCCATTAGCACTATCTCCAACCCTATTGGTCTTGCAGACTACTCCAATCATGTTAAGAAAGAGAAACAAGTTCCTTATAACTTCTCTCTGAAGCTGTTTCTGAGTCCTGCAGTTCTGGTCCTTCAGAATGTTCAGGCTTGCCCTTACAAAGAGTGGTCACCTGTGTGCAGGTGTTGAGCTGAGCCATGGAGCAAATGTCTGAATCCCCAAGAAGAGCACAGCCCTCTCTCACCACCTGGCTGAGCTCTTCTAGGGTTTCTATGGTTCTTTACACTCCTTTTATATGTGCTAAGAATAAAACTGAACATTTTCATCTGAAGTCATACATCACCGTGCAGTTATCTGGCAATTTGTATGATGTGTATCTTTGTAGTCAATCAGGTGTAAGGAAACATTTCCCTTTTTAAGCTGCTCATAAATATCAAAAATACAATATGCTCAAAATACAAAATGCTCATAAATATCATAAATATCAAAATACAGCTCACACACCACTGCTTGGGCTGGATGCTCAACTCTGACTTGATGTCAGCTGTGCCCCAAGCACGTTCAACACAGACAACACTGCAGAGGAATTGTCGCAGCAGGCAGTGGTGGTCAGTGCCATGATGTCCCTGAGAAGCCTCCTGAAAAGGACACACCCGGTCACACAGGCACGTCTGCAACCTCCTGGTGATCTCAGCTCAGCTGAGTGATCTCAGCTCACTTGTGAGTGGAGCCTTCAGGGCGATGCAAAAGGAGAGACGGAATCTTTGTCTGGGGGTTCCTCAGAGCCTTCATTCTGCTGCTTCCTCAAAGGGGTCCAGGGGAGAAGAACCAGGGAGAACAGGGACTCATATAGGTAAGCCAGGGGGCGGGGTTACACAATTTGGCCAGTGGGGTGGAGGATTGAGAAATGAACCAATCAGGGGAAGGATCGAAAACAGACCAATCAGGTAGGGTAAAAACGGGAAATGAACCAATCAGAGGAAGTATCGAAAATGGACCAATCAGATGGGGTAAGAAGGAGAAATGAACCAGAGGAAAGATCAAAAACAGACCAATCAGGTGGGGCAAGAAGGAGGAATGAACCAATCAGGGGAAGGCTTGAAAACAGACCAATCAGGTGGGGTAAAAAGGAGGAAGTCAGGAGAGAACCAATGAGGTATAACTGATTGACAGATCGAGCGCAGAGGCTCATGCGGGAGCACATCTGCTGGCCCTGAGGGGGAGATCTGTCTCCCAAGGCCTCTCCCTGAGGGAACCACCACACACTTGGAACCTAAGGGTTGTTCTCTGCCCAGGGGAGAGCGCCCACATTGCTGACTGCCCCGCCGGCCTCCACAAGGAATGATGGTGTCCCCCAGAATGGAGGTGCCTGTCAGGGCCGCCACTCAATAGTGTGGCAAGTCCTGCCTGAGCAATCCAATGGCCTTCTGTGGTGGGGTGATGGCATCAGGGGACAAGGGAAAAGCTACAGATGTCATTTATCTGGACTTCTCTAAGGCTTTCAACACGGTCCCTCACAACATCCTTCTCTCTTAAACTGGAGAGAATTTGTGATCGTGCTGCTCTCACATATATTCTGTATTTAGAGTAACATCTCTTCTGCTCAAAGGTTTTGTTGTTGTTTTTTTTTTTTAATTCATGTTTTTGCAGTGTTTCATGATATTGTCATGAGGCCAAATTACCAGGTGAGAAACGGCATCAGATAGGAAGGTGCCAGCAGTGTATGGAAGTATGGGTTGAGAAAGGAGCATTTCAGGCTAGTGAGGAAGACAAAGAGATTGATATTTATCCATAAGTTTTACTTTTGTGAAGAATATTACCATCTTTTCAGATTGTTATTTAAAAGGTGATGACTAGGAAAGTCCTATGGAACCCAAAATAGGCATTTATTGCCATAAAAATGGTGGAACTACTTAATTATCTACTTATTTCAGTCAGTGCAGAAGATAAAATACTCCCATGATGAAGTTTTTCTAATGCCAGGGCTGAAGGCACTTTCTCCTTCTTTTGGCTTGACCTGGAGCATCAATTTTAATGTCCATCTTGTAAAGAACAAAATCTTAATTCAAATGAGAGGTTTGGGGGCTGGGGAGTGGGGGTGGTGTTACAAAGCCATATTTTTCCTACAGATGAGTAACTAGACTGCAGTGGATATGGTGGTTGTCTTTACCACTGCAAGATGACCCCCTTTCATCAGGTGAATTTGCAAACGGAGCACAACAGAGCCTTAACGTAAATTTGTCACTAGGAGTTCAAGATGTTTTGAGTTATATCAAAGGAAATAGCTCCCACAGTGAGATCACAAGTTGCATGGTCCTAAGCTGTCCTTGTTATTGCACAGCTGGGGGAGAAAACATTGAAGTTACATTACAAGAAAGTAACAATGAAAAATTTAATTATTTATCTTCAGTCTTCTGTAGGTATGCAAAGATGCATGCAGATTTAGTCTTCTGCAGGGAACAGAAGCATTGAAAAATGGCAGAATTATAATTGTGTATGGACTGAAATATAATTAAAAAGCCTAAATTTTAATACACTCATATGCCCTTCCCTCCATTTTCCTCCTGTCTAAAATCTATATGGAAGTCTTCTAGTTTATGTGCAGACATTTCTATGGTTAAGGATAGCAAGTAATTTCAAAGAGCTCTCCTTTTCCTCTTAAAAAACACTGATGTTTGTTTACATTATCTGAGTGCCATAAGTCTGAAGAATAACAGCAGAGTTAATATGCTGCTTATCAGAACTCTACACATATTGAGGTGTTTTGTACCTGAGAATTCAAAGAAAAGAAAAAAGTTTCCAACAGCCAAACTTCATAATGTCCACAGGTGTACTTTCTTGTGGGATCTTGTTCTCTGTCACACTTCATGTAGATCATCTTTGCTGGTCTCAGCATTTCCAGGGGAAATGATCCAGGAGTAAATCAGACATTGAGATTAAATGAAGCTGAAAGCAAAGCAAATTGCAAATTAACAAGGTACTGAGGGTAAGCAGAACTTCATCAGCTTGGTAGTTGCATAGTCAAGGGTTAGGGATAAAGGGAAGGAATATTTCCTTTTTCAGTAACCATGAACAGGACCTGTAGAGTTCAGGAGAGTGGATTGCAAGCAAATAAGATGGAGTCAGTTAGAAAAATGAAAAGAGTAAAAAATGTTGAAACCCAACAAGTACTGGATAGTATTTTTCTCTAAAACGTATCTGTCTTCATTAAGCAAATAGCACACTAAAGGTGGGTTAGTCTGCAAGGTTTCCAAAGTGAGTTGTCATATAATAAACTGTCTTCCTTTTCAGTAATCTCCATCCAGGAGACGGAAGGCTGCTTTAGTTTCCCCACCCCCTCCTGGTCTCACTGGGCTGAACAGGAACTCTTTATGTAACTTCTCATATTTCCTATGCTCCAGCTACAGCTATTTGAGATCCTTTCCAAGAGTCATTAACTATATTGACATCTGTTTTATAATCAGGAGTTAAACATTGGACATTTACGTGCTGCTCAACTTGAAATGCTGCCTGTTTTAAAGAAGAATGCAGCATCTTTAAAAAAAGTTGGCTTTGCAAAAAGGATTGGGTAAGGGGCAGGAAGAAAGTGGGAGAAAATGATGAAAATAAAGAGCTGGAAAGAAGAGAGATTGACAAGCAGAGAGCAGAACTTCAGCCTGAGAAATAAAAAAACCCTCTCAGAATAAGGTAGGAACTGTTTCTCCTGTGGGGGTAAAATCAGCAAGTACACAGTTACCAAAAGGTGAAGTTGTGCCCTTTTTCCTGACGCAGCTTCCCAGTTCTAGCAGCTCCTTCACTTGGGTGGAGGAGATGAACAGCTGCAAGTTGAACTGGATGAGTGAAAAAAAGGAGGAAAAAAAATTTAGTTTCTGTGATTCAGACTGTGGCCATTTGAATGTAAGTGCTGGATCAAATGGGAAGGGAGCAAAAGAGGGGATGGGAAGGACAAAAGGCAGTGGCTGTGAGCCAGGAGATAGGCACATAGTCCCTTGGATAGTGGGTTATGCTGACTGAAGGGCTGCAGCATCATTCCAGATCTTAAATTACACATGCACCATGTTCAATAGAAGCTGAGAAGTAAATGCACAGGACTGCAATTCTGCCCCTCATTCAAGGTTAGATTATTGAAGGCTTTGAAAGATACACAACCCCAAAAACCCAGGATTCGAGTCTGGATAAAGAATCTATTCTGGCCATATTAGAAAATATAGACTCTGCTCAGCAGCTACATTTTTAAAGGAGAAATCTCTGAAGCTGTACTTCTATTAGCTTTTGGCATACTTCAGAGAAGCGTTCTGTGGGCTCAGTGTTTGGAATGGCATGGCAAAGACAGCAGGTATCAGGAGTGTGGGACATCATACTCATGAGACCTGGCATGGTTCAGGGGACAGAAACGTTGATCAGTGATGGTCATCTGGGAAGAGGAAGCTGGAAAGGTGACTCCAAGTGACTTACCTGGGAAAATGAAGCATTAACCATCAAGCTAGCATGAGCTCCTGTATGCGTGTGGCTAAAGGTTCACGTTTTCTCTTTCTCCAGAGAACAATCTACCAGGAACAGAAGTGAGTTAAATTGCTGATACAATGAGTATTAGGTTCACCTTAAACTTTGCAGGTAAAATACCTCCAAAAAGCCTTTTATGCCTTCTTGCTTTGGAGGCAGCATACTCATCAAGGGGTAACCAGCAGGGTACTGGACCATGGGCTCTATGGACTCATCAAGATGCAGTTGACAGGAACTGCACTTCATAGAGTAGAAATCTTGTGGTGGAAGGGGTCCAGAAGCATCATCAAAGTCCAAATCCTGGCCCTGCACAGGACACCCCAGAAATCACACCATGTTCCTGAGAGTGTGGTCCAAATGCTCCTTGAACTCTGTCAGGGCTTGGTGCTGTGACCACCTCCCTGGGGAGCCTCTTCCTGTGCTCAGCCAGCCTCTGGGTGAAGAATCTTTTCCTGATATCCAACCTAAACCTCCCCTGACACAACTTCATGCAGTTGTCTTAGGTCCTGTCCCTGGTGAGCAGAAGGAGGAGATCAGTGTCTGCCCCTCCTCTTTTTCCTGTGAGGAAGCTGTAGGCTGTGATGAGGTCACCCTCATTGATTCATTTGGATCTCCATGATGTTGCAGGCCAGGCTGTATTTTAAGTCTGCATACATCAGTCTGTACCATCTCTTTGGCCACAAACAGGGTCTGCTCTGTCACCCTACACCCATGGGTAGATCCTCAACAGAGACCCCTATTCCTGCTGAGCCTTCGTGACCACCCTAACAGGAGGGAAATGCCCTTTAGTCTTCTCCAAGAGGAAGTCAGGTGATCTAAAGGAGACAAGAGTTGGCACATGCATTGTGAGGGGCTGAAGATGTTCCTCTACCATGTGTAGTAAGGGGATCTCCAGACTGTGAGAGGCAATGCCAGTACAGTGTTCTGCAGCAGCCTGCAAAGAGAACAGAAAAGCTTCCCAGAAGCATGGAATTAGTCAGCTTTTGCAATGGGTCTGAATGCACCTGTGGATCACGCATTTCACATCCTGTAGTGGCTGGAGACATTTCTCCTCCAGTCATCAGGGAGATATCAGTCTGCTGCACTCCATTTTCCTGTAAAGCAGCAGCCTAAATGTAGGTCTCCCTGCTCCATGCATTCATGAGCAGTGCTGTGTAGGTATTCCCTGCCAGTATCAGCAGTCTTGTTTATGAACTGAAAATTAAAAAGCCCTGCTGATGGGTTTCTGCTGATGTTTCTGGGTCCACTTGTCAAAATGCAGACCTTCATGTCAAACACCCACCTCCTAAGGCACTTCTTATTCCTCTGGCCTCTTTTTTTCTTTTTTTTTTTTTTTTTTGAGTTTGGCTGACCAGTTCTCCATCAGTCAGGCCTGTTCATTTGCACAGAAGTGTGAAAGCTTTGCACAGTGCAAGCTAAACACATGCCACAGGCTGTAGTTCTTGTCCATGTGCTTTCCCAGTCAATTCATATTTGTGTTAACGGCTCCTTAGGCCAATGTGTTTAACTCTCTTTTAATTATTTTGTATTTTCTTGTGATATCCACCTTCTTCACTTTCTTTGGCAAATCAAGTATGCTGTAAGTGCTAAAAACATGATTCTTTACAAATCTGTCTGCTTGAAAGATAGACTATTTAGGTTTATTTGAGTATTGATCAACTCATTTTGTTCAATTCAGAAATGAGTAGACCTCTGCAAGTAAAATTATGTATCAAAGCATGCACTGCAGTTACAGAAACAAATACAGATAACTGTAATTTCTAACACCAGATTCTCTGAAAATAATTTTGAAAAATATTTCAAGATCTCACTACCTGAGACCATTTATCAATTTTGTGTAAAACTCACAGGATATTCCTGTAACCTAGAGCAGGACTTTTGTATCTATTCCACTTAAAATTCTTAGAAGTTACACCTATGATAATTAAACTCTACTAGTGTACAATATTTGATTGTAGTGTTCAGCCAGCCTACTGGAATGACGTCAAGAAAGAAGAGTTTCAGGAGGTTCAATCTAATTGTGTTACAATATTTAACTGCATTTGAAAGCCAACAGGAATTCTTGTTTTAATATTAAACCTTCCAGCACAGTCAAACAGCTAGCTCTAAGCTTTTCGTGCTTTGTTAGAAAAAGAGCCACCAGCAGCTCCTTCAAAGTTCACTTTTTACGTGCTTTTGATAAAACTGCTGAAATCTTCAAGCCAAGACAGAACACCTGACTTTGCTCCTGCTGCCAAAAGCAAATAGGCATCAGTGCCAACAGGACTGTGCTTCAGTGCCTCCCATACCATCAAACCAAAGACAGATTAAAAAAGTGTTTAGGGCAGTGCTCACCTTTCCTAGAGGAGGACAGCACTGATCATATGGGCTGTATCTTCTCTCCTCATGCTTATCTGAGCCCTACTTGGAAGGATCTACACAAGCTAGGTGTCCTACTTTGACTCCTTACACAAAAACATACTTTACTCCTAGACCTCAGTTTAAAAATCCTTAGGACAACCATCCTCTGGAGAAAAGAAGTATGTAGGAGGAGTGAGAGGTAAAAAGGAGAGTGACACTTTAAATTTTGAATGGAAAATAATGCTTGTTCACTTTCTCCCTGAGTAAAATTTTTTCCCCAGACATTTTACATTGTCATTAAACAATATAATCAGCTAATAACCCATGATAGCACTATTATTTTACCAGTAATTTTTTACTAATTTGTGACTGGAATTCTGCCAAATCCTCACTCACATGTGTAATGGTGGAATACAAACCTTTCTGTAAAATGAACATTTCAGCCGGCACATTATCTACAGTAGTGATGAGTGAAGAAAAGGGAACTTGTCTTATGCACAGAGGATCCTCATTCTTTGGAGTCAAAGTTATCCATATTTGCTAAGCAGTCCTGTAAAACTAATTCCTACTCAGGAGCTGTGCAGACACAGCTGTGCTGGGAGCACCACAAACAGTTGGAACAGAGCAGAGATGATGGCCCTGCACACCCTCTAATCTACACTGCTCAGCCAGGCTGTCACTCTGTTTACCCACAGCTCTGATTCTTATGATTAGGTAAACAGACACCAAAGCCTTCTGTTTGCTGGGACTGGTTTTTATTGTTTGGTTTGCCTTTTTTTTTTTTTCTTTTTTCTTTTTTTTTTTTTTTTTTTTTTCCATTTTAAAAAAGCATTCTGTTTCACTGTACACATGATAATTTTTAAACTCTTAATTCAACAGAACCATAGTGTCTGGTTCAATATATTCATCTGGTTCTGATGTTCATATACAATTCATAGCTTTTCCAGGCTCCTAGAGATCATGCAAGACATGGTATTTTTAAAGATGTGAACATGAGATAAATACAGCATGACTGTATTTTCATTGCCAGAGACTTCCACTATATCTTCTTGCTAAGAGAAAAAGAAGAGCAGTGTCTACTGTATTTTTTTTTTCCTGAGACGGGTAGCATTCTCATTTTGACATATATAAATTAAAAGGGAATTATCCCTTTTAGATATCAGATATCCTGATAGTGCATCACATTCATTTCAAAGTTTTACAAAAATATACAATTCTGATAGATATTTCAATAAATAGCCTCATAGACCAAAGATAATTCCATATTCATTAGGGTATTGTCCCATTTATATGTAATTTTTTCTGACTAGCCATTTCACATGGTAACTTTAAACTATCTAAACTGTTAAAACTTTAAGCTATTAAATTCTGACCCATTGTTAGTTATCACAATTGTTATCACAATTACTGTATGTCATTCTTTTAGTAAATAACTAAAACAATAAAATTTGTAAAGAATACCTGGGAAAAAAAGAATATCTGATTCACCAAAAATAAAGTTTAAATATTTGTTAAAATATCATGTTAGACCTCAAAATTTTTGCAGTGATTTTAAAACTTAATATGTTAATTCTCCTTATTTTAAGTATTTATTGGGTTTTTTTTCTGTTACTCATATCTGGAGTAAACTACCCTCAACCATTTGGAGAAATTTCTCAGTAAAAATCCTGCAGGGTGCTATTTTCAATCAAATCAGTTCCTTTCTGCTCTTTTCAAGTATTTGCAGAATGAATTATGCGCAGTTTCCTTCATGAAATTCAATCATTCATTCTCAAATAGGAGCCACACCCCCTAAAATTACAGTGCCTCCAAACACGAAGAGTAGCCCTGGCTGTGTTCATGCACCTCTCAGTCATTCTTAAACTTTTCTATGCTCTCAAAACTGTCACTAATTCAGGTGTGATGTGGAGAAGGGAGTACACCTGCAGAGCTTAAAACCATTTCCCATCACCTTGGTTACATTTTTAAGGAATACTGGAATTGCTAAAGAAACCCATTGGCAAATCTGCTCTGAATTATTGACAGCAATATAGAAAACCCTTTGAGGGAGTTATTACAATAAGTCACGGCAGCTAAGGGTGCTGGAAAGTTGCAGAAGAAAAATCCAAAACTGATGCAAATTCAGAGTTTTAATATTAAAAATAATTCATTTCAGACGAGAGAAAATCATATAATCTTCAAATTTCTGATAAAATATCACTTCTTAGTAGCAAATGTGACCTCTAATATGACATTATCTTGTATCATGCATGTACTGTGATATGATGCACACCTGGCACTAACACACCCCAAATATTTGCATTAAAAGCTCTATTTTTTCATTTTCAGATTATAAGTTTTCCATTTTATAAGTACTTTAAAAAATAGGTTTGTGTTTCACGACTCTCATAAAAACATGTATGTTATCACAAATTTCTTTTTGAGTAGCATAATTCTAGAAACTGGTTTGTTGAAGCCTTACATGTTTCAACAGGATACAGGATAAGCAGTGACCTTTCAAAGTGAAATGCAAATGGCCAAACAATCCCAATCATCAAATCATCCAGTGGAACATCCATTAAGTTCATCTTCAATCAGACTTCCTAAGAATTGCTTTTTCTGCATCTGGACTGCTACCTTTTGACCTTGGTCTGCAGCCAATTCTGCTCAATAACCTTTACACCATGTCAGCTATTCCCTTTTCCGACCTGATCTCATTAGAAGCAACTTTCTTCCTGTTTTGTAAGAGAAATAGGAAATCTGCTCATCCAGTCTCTGATGCAGTCCAAGACACTCACTGCCAATGAAACAATCAAGCTGCAAAATGTTAGGGAAACTGGAAAAGGCCAAGAACAGCATTACAGAAAATCTGAAGTGATGGAAAATAAGAAAAATAATGTAAGCATGATAATTAAACCGCATTATGGACCTATTGCACCTTTTTTTTTTTTTCTTTTTGCTTTATATACCTCCTAGGTGAGATACAGTAATTTAGAATCAAATGCTGTTTTCAAGGATAATATACCCATTGTCTGTTGCCATAGATGAAACTGACTTCTTGGAGAAATCACCAAACTTCTGCAGCCTACAAAAAACCCTGCAAATCTCCAAAATGCAAAACAAGAAGCAATATCTTCCCCATAAAAGGGACTCCTATATATGTCTTCTCCTCCCACAGCACACAGAACAACTGTTGGAGTATAAATGCCCCTGAGCCAAATCCACACAGGCCCAGAAATGTGAGGATTAAATTAGAACCTTCAGAAAAACTAAAATACATAAATCCACACAGACATAAGGTAGAAATGCAAGTTTAGTTTTAAATAAATAGAGGATTTTTAAGTGCCTTAAACAAATAAGAGCCCGTATTAGTTAATAAGAGAAGCCCTAAAGCCTAGTTTAAAGTTCAGTGGCATTGCCTTTTGCGAAGGTAGTTAAATTCCAGACATAACAAAAATAATGTAACCTTGCTGTGCATTCCTGGATAGAACAGATAGAGCTATATACACAGAATTTGTGTAAGAAATTACAAATATCATTGCACATCGACCTTAACTTAGGATTGGTCCAGCAAGGATGTAGAAAATTCATGGCTAAAAATAGAATAAAAATGCACTGCTTTGAGAGTGCTGAGGGGCTCACAAAACATCACAATTGCTGCTGTTGCTGCTGCTTCTGCAGCTGCTACTGATAAGAGAGAATTGCAGGTGCTGTCGCTGCTGCTGCCTGTGCTGCTGCTGATAAGGTGCTGCCACTTCTGCTTGGGACTTGGAAACCTTGTGTTAGAAGGCTTCTACTGCTGCAGGCTCCAATGACTTTTCCTTCAGGGAATGATTTAACAATGCAGTAAAGGACTTTGCTTTTACAACTGCCTCTAGTCTTCAGTGAAGACACCCAAACCTCTTGGCATCAACTGAGCCCTCGCTGTCCGTGACCCCCCGTCCTCAGCCCCTGGGCAGGGCTGAGCGAGCTGTTCTCTGCTCAGAGCACCTTGCAGCCTCCCCACAGACCTGCTCCCTCCCAGCCAGG
>VYXD01008267.1:66012-193884 GCA_013397195.1 Hylia prasina | reverse complement strand
GGGGGGGTGTGCTGTCACGTGGGCTGACCGCGCCTGAGGTGGGAAGAGCCGCACCCAATCGGACATGGCTGCTTTTTGCGCATGCGCTCTCCTGCCGCTCAGCGGCCTCCAGGGCTACGCCGGCGCACTACTGCGCATCGTGGCCCCTGGCGGCACTTCCGCCTTCACCCGGAGCCCGACGTCGCCTCGGCGGTTTTGCGACAGCCGTAAGTGCGCGAGGTGGCCGGCGTTCCGGAGGGACCGGACGGGACAGGGGCGGCGGCGCGATGAGGCCGCAACAGGCGCCTGTGTCGGGCAAGGTGTTCATCCAGCGCGACTACAGCGGTGGGACGCGCTGCCAGTTCCAGAGCAAGTTCCCGGCCGAGCTGGAGAACAGGGTGAGGTGGGGCGGGCTGGGGTCGGCCCGGGGCTCGCGGCAGGCGCGGCGCACGGAACCTGCACGTTGGGCAAGGGCCGGGCCCGGGCCTTACGGGCCTCCGCCCAGGTGGCGTTCGCAGGTGCCTTGCCCGGGTCTGAGACAGTTCCGCGGGTTCCCCGAGGGCGGGATAGCATCTCCTGCACGAATCTCTAACCGAGGCCGTTCAGGTACAGGAGCGGACGTGGTTCGTCCCCCGTGTCCCCGTCCCGCACTCTCCAGGTCAGTCCTGGAGAAGGCGGCTGGTTTGCAGCAGAAGAGCAGAATGTAGTCGTTGTGTCTGTGAAAACAGAGCCGTCTCTGTGCTCAGGTGTTAGCATTGTCCTCTCCCTTGGAATCCTGCCCGTCCTGCCGAACCCGCTTAGAGGCCTCACAAATGCTGTCTCAAGTACTTTCGTTTTGGTCAGTGCTATCAGATGTGGTATTTTAAGCTGACAGTCAAACCAACACACCTTCCTACCCCATTTTCTTTCTCAAACTCGGGTTTTTTTCCTTCCTTTTTCCTTTGTTTTGTTTTGTTGAGGGTGTGTTTGGTCAGCACTGCAGCAGCACGAAGGCACTGTGGGTATGGAGTGTCCATCCACTCTCCACCTGTTCATTTTAACCCGGCACATCCCTGTGCGTGAATTCTGGTTTTTTCACAGTTGAATTGCACATTTGCTTAGGTGTGTTGCTCTGAATAGCTTTGTGTCCATGTTATTTGAATTCAGACTCAGCCTGAGCACAGGAAGGTGTCTAACAAAGAGCTGCAGGTCTGTAACTCTGTGTGTTTCAGGCTGGGGCTCTGAGCACGGTGCAGATGATCTGTGAGTGGACGTGGATGTAAAGGGGTACTGGTGAGTTCTGAAGTGTGCAGCTGACAGCCACACCTGCTTTTCTTGCAGATTGACAGGCAGCAGTTTGAGGAGACAGTCCGGACACTGAACAATCTCTATGCAGAAGCTGAAAAACTTGGGGGCCAATCTTACCTTGAGGGTTGTCTTGCCTGCCTGACTGCCTACACCATATTCTTGTGCATGGAGACACACTATGAAAAGGTATGTACTTGTTTCCCCTTCAGCCTGCAGGTGAGTACTTGGTTCTTGGTGGGTTTCCTGTGACTTGCAGTGTTTTGATACAGATTCTGTACGGATGTACCTCAGACATGCTGGTACTGGTCAGTTTGGGTCCCATGGGGGTCATCCTGAATCCTGTGGCAAGTGCCCACACCGTGGAGCCATCAGACCAGTTGTGTGTTAGTTCTCATGTTGCCATATCTGTGATATTGTTGGAAAGGAAACAGTTGTGACTCCTGTGCTGTTTCATTACCAGGTTCTAAAGAAAATCGCTAAGTTCATTCAGGAACAGAATGAGAAGATCTATGCTCCTCAGGGCCTTCTGCTGACAGACCCCATTGAAAGAGGATTAAGAGTTGTATCCTTCTGTAGCTTCTGACATTGCCTCCTGCCTTGTACTCCTTGTTTGTCTCAGTGAGGCACCTCTGCTCATGCTTGATCTGTGATACAGAATCAGTTTATTATTACAGAATCAAGATTAGTCTTGTTGCCCTTTGTTGTGTCCTGGTCTTCAGTCAGGTTTTAGTAAAGATCTGGTATGTGGTAAGCCCGTGAAAATGTGGAACCTGACCTTTGTGACTGGAACACACAGGATCTCTGGAAAGAGCACTAGAGATCCTTCCTCTATTCCAGTGACCTCCAGAAATGTTTTTCTGACTGGGGAAAGAAGTGACTATGTTGGTAGAACAGAAATTGATGTTACGAGAACAAGGGCAGGCTGTTACTTAATTTGCAACCCTCAGCTCAGGTTCTGGTGAGGATTTTGACGTACAACATCACCGCAAGCCCAGCACTTGCTCTTGCTTCCAGTGTGGCTTATTTCAACCCTTTTTCTTCAGCTGTTGAGCCACACTGAAGATATTTTATGGGGTTATTGCTTGAAGTGTAAAGACCTCTCATAGCAAATGGGGGACTATAATGAGTAACACATCTTTCTTTGAAAATATTGAAGCCACAGCCATTTGAATGTATGTTAAGGCTAATTCTTTGCAGGTGGGTTTTGTGTCCTTGTCCAAATAGCTCAGAGCTGTCACCTACATGACTCCTTTTTTCTCAGTATGTTTTCCATTGTGCATACACCTTCTGGACAAAAAACCCCAGCATTCAACTTCAGTAAAAGCGTTTTCAGTTTGGTGAGTGACTTATTAGCAGTATTAACTTTTTTTGCTTGGTGCACAGCCTTCCCCAAAATGTAGCAGAAGGGGGACAGGGCTCAAACCCTCTGTACACAGCACCGAGTTCCTGTGCAGGCCCTGGGCTGGGAGCCAGTGCTCTTACCTGATGAGGCATCTCACATGGACTCTTCCCTTGCTTTGGAGCTCTGGGACCTGCCTTAAAATAGTTAAGATATCAAAAGTCCCATCATAATGTTTTTCTGCCTTTTTCTGGGTATGTTTTCATGGTCTCTTTATAGTGTATTTCCCTAACAGATTTTCTGTGCAGATTGAAATTACCATTTATGAAGACAGAGGTTTGACCAGTGGAAGATAGAACTGTGGAGTCTCAGGTACATGTTACCCTTAACTCAGCTAAATCTCAACATCTTTCTGTGCTCAGAGGATTGGATGCTGTCATGCTGAGAGTTTATTCCACCCTTGTACATGATCAAAGACTGTTCACATAAATCCTCTGTGAACCAGCTCTTCTTGGAAGTAAAAGTACCAGTACTGGGCATGATGTTGCTGAACGTTACCTTGGAGAAATTTGGGTCTTGATTGTGTAAATATGGCAACTTCTGCTATACTACATCCAAAATTCTTCTCAGGTTGGTAAAAAATGGACTCTGTCCTTGGGTGTATTCTAGCATACAGAGCCTTTTTGTTGCAGTTTTTCAGTTGACTGCTGTTGTAGTTACCATGCTGATGTCTTCCGATACTTTCGGGTAAGAGGGGCCAGCAGCCTTGAAAAGCTCTGCTGAGAGGCACATCAAGAGATGCTGTGGGGCAAGTCACAAAGTGAAGAGTGTTCACAGGACTTGGGCTCATGCTAATTGTATCCAGTATAGGCCACCAAAATTACTATCCATGACTGCTTCTGGAAAGCTCACAGTGGGACTGGCTCCCTTGTCTTAGGTGCTCTGCAGGTCCTGGGATGGGAGTGTTAAGTGCAGATTGTTGGCAGTGTATACAGAAAAGAGTGGGAAATATTTATGCCTGTTATGCAAATAGAAACAAACAATAAAGGTGTTTAATTTTTTTTTTGGACAAATGAAATCAAGAGTTCTGAGTTCTGCTCATGCTGCTCACCATAACACGTGGTAACTTGCTCCTCTGACCGTACTCTTCCTGCAGCTGTGGAAAGGTTTGTGTAGGGAAGCTTTTGGGTTGATTTAGGAAGAGTTTCTAACCATATGAAACTTCTTTTCTAGATGATAGCTCACCGGTGGATTTGCTGTACCAAGGTTCCCCTACCTCCTACTTTAGAGCATCATTCCTTTCTCTGCTGCCAGATCCACAGTGCCATCTACTACAAGGACTAACTTCCTCAAACTGCTCCCCACGGGGTGACCTAGCTGGTCAGCATCCACTTTGCAGTAGATTTGGAAGCAACAACTTAGTTTTTGTTTGATTTGGGATTTTCTTTCTCAAGAAAAGGCAGAAGTGGTAAAGCTGTGTTCTCTCCTGAAAGAAATGGGGCCCTCAACCCAACAGAGGTTTCGTTTTAGTCCTGTAAGTGCAGTGCTGTTCCTCCCTGATTCTTAAACCCTTCTGTGTGTCAGTTGGGATTTGGAACGCTCCAGCTCAAAGTTGGGAATTTCCCTCCAGTTCAGTGCTAAAGTGCAGAGATACACAGTGCCTCGTCCCAGTGAGAAATGACTCAAGGCAACGTCTCTTGTGCTGACCCTTGTGGAAAACCTAAAGGCAAAGTGTTCCTTGTGTTAATGTCTTGGTTATCCCTGGAAGGGGGGTTGTAGCCAGACTTTAACCCTGGTGTTCTGCCCCATTGTCTATGCTGTTGTTGGCCCCATCAGTGCTCACCAGGAGGGGCCTGGCCAGTCATGAAATAGTAAGCACAGTAAAGTGGATGCTGAGCCAATAAAAATAATGATTCCCACCCTTCTCTGATTAATATGTGAAGTGTAAAACTGTTTCTTTATGGATTTCTTATATATAATTTATAGGAAAACATTGATGGGCCAGACTGTAAGATACTGCGTAAGATGGAATTCTTAATTCTGTCTGCTGGCACACATTGAGGAGTTGAGCTCTGCATTCCTTAGCATCCCTGTGCATTGCTCAGCAGTACCTGCACGAGTGAAGTTCCCCACAATCCAAGCTGGCTGAATCCTTTGTCTTACATCCTTTTCCCGTATCAAAGCCCAGGTGTCCTGGTATAGGGGCCAAGTGTCGGTGTCCAGTTGTGGGAGGAACTCAGGAGTTCAGAAGAGATGCTTAGCAGGGGTGGAGGGGCTGGATTGGTTGGTGGTGGTGCTGCAGGTGCTAATACTGGATATGGAACTCCAGGCTTATTCCTCAGCCACTGGGGGTTTGAGATTTAATTAATATTTTCATTGTATAAAATTTGTTTTTTCTAAACTGTAACAGTGTTTGCCTTTCACAGCTGTTGCAATATTGGCAGAAGTACTGATGGATCAGTAAACCTTTTCTTAAACTGTGTCCAGGTTGTTCTGGCAGCGTCATGGTTTGGGGCACAGGGTGAGTGTGGAGCGCTGGACTGGGAGCGGCCAGAACCGCAGCGCTTCAGGGCTTGGGGTGTGGCACACAAGAGGCTGTTTGCTGGGGATCCATGCCTCTGGCTGGAGCAGGGCCAGTGGCCACTTTGTGCCTGGCACTGGGGGCCAGGGGACACACGGAGGTGTCAGACTGCGCGTGTGTCTGTGTGCGCGTCTGTGTCTGTGCGCGTGTGTGCGTCTCTGTGCGCGTGTCTGTGTGTGTGCATGCCTCTGTGCGTGTCTGCGTGTGTTCTGTATCTGCGTGTGTGTCTGTATCTGTGTGTTGGAACAGCTGCAGCCCCACTCCACCTCCTGAGGGGCCCAGAAGTTGCAGCCTGACGCTGTTCCCTGATGGGTCGAGACGGCTGCGGCTTCATCCACCCTCTGACTTCCAAAAAAACTGCATTTCCTATCCGCGTCTTGATTGGCCAGCTTCAACCCGCTTCCCGATTGGCTGAAAAAGCTGCAGCCAGGAGCTGCACCGTGATTGGCCGAAAAAGCTTCATTACAATCCCCCTCCTGGTTGGCCGAAGAAGCGGCGGCCCCAAGTCCGTTCCCTGACTGGCCAAAAGGCGTAACGTGATTCCCCATCCATGTTCCCGGGCTGCTGCGCCTGCGCCGTTCGCCGGCTGGGTGGGTCGGTTGGCGGGAGCGATGGCGGCCGCGGCCGGCGGCGACTCGGACGGCGACAGCGAGGAGCTGGTGCTCACCCCAGCACAGCTGATCCACCGCCTAGAGCAGGTACCGTGGGCTTGAACGACGGGCTTGGGCCGGGGGAGAGGGGGTTGCTGGGCGCACCGGAGCAGATGCTGAGGGGCGGGGCCGTGGCCGTGTTTTTTCTCTCTCGCTGCTGGGGGTGTGCAGCTGAGGTTTTCCTCGCTTTCACTGACAGCGTGCCTTCTTTCAGGCCTGGCTGAATGAGAAATTCGCTCCAGAACTGCTGGAGAGTAAACCTGAAGTCATCGAATGTGTTGCGGAGCAGCTGGACCATATGGTAGGTTCTCCTGGCTGGGGTGGTGGTACAGGAAGGCCCTGGTTGCCTGGTTTGGCGGATACATGCCCGAGTCTCTTTAAGAGTACCGGGGTCATCTGCTACCCTGTCTCTTGAGACAAAGCTTCTCCGAATTTCTTGCTTGACCTTGCCTTGGAGAGGGGCTGAAGTACAAGAAAGCAGTGTGCTTTGGGTCATCAAAAGCAGCTGTAGTCTGGTTTTGTGGGTTGTATATACAAAACTTGTCCTCCTCTCTGTTTCTTGTTGTTTGACATTTCAGGCATTTAATTTCTTGTTGTTTTTTTGTGCAGGAAGCAAACCTGAAACGGGCAAAGAGAGGAGACCTGAAGATCAGTGTTCACCACATGGAGATTGAAAGGATCCGTTACGTGCTCAGCAGCTACTTGCGGTGTCGACTGGTGAAGGTAATGCTTCCTGTGCAGCCCAGAGAGTGAAAAAGGGTAATTTCAGGAGGGATTTTTACCTACACAGAGCTTCCTGCCTTAGCACAGCATTTAATTAGAGCTTATTCTCCCTCTATTCTCTGAAATGTAACTCAAAGAAATTAATTTCTTGGATACACTTTCATATTGTAATGAATATGAAAAATGGTAATGAACATTACAGCAATGTTGATCACAGCATTGTGAGTGCTGTTTGCTCAATCTAAGCCTGGAGCAGCACAGCTGAATGCTGTCCCATTCTGCCCAAGTCCTGCTGTGTGCATGCATGGTTGTATAACTTGGTGATCCCATGTGATGTCCACGTTAGTTCAGGAGCAGGGATTTGGGCAGGCCTGTTGCTGCTCCTACAGCTCATAGGGAATCCAGTGGAGAGTGGAAGTTTAAGCACTGAACTCTTGGGAGAGGTCTGTATCATTATTTTGGATTGTGTTCCAATATCAGATAGAGAAGTTTTTTCCCCACATCCTGGAGAAGGAGAAGTCTCGAGCTGAAGGGGAGCCCTCCATTTTATCACCAGAGGAGTTTGCTTTTGCTAAAGAGTGAGTAGGTTTTCAATATATCTTTCTCCTCTTTTATAGATTATAGAAACCTACCTGTGTGTTTTACTAAGTTCTTGATACTGTGAGCCTTAGACAGGTTTGAAGTAAAAATCAGTGTGTCTTACCAGGAGGTTTCCTTATGGGCAAGAAAGGAACTCTGGTGACTTTGAGTCAGTTACCAGGGTGGGCCAAGGGCCTGTCTTTGGTTGTGCCCCTGGGATGAGGAGCTGCTGCTTACTCTTATTTTGAGTCAATACTCTCCCTGCAGATTTGTATTTGATTAACCAAGTTAATACTTAAATGGTTTGTTTCAGGTATATGGCAAACACAGAAGCTTACCTGAAAAATGTGGCATTAAAACACATGCCACCTAACCTTCAGAAAGTGTCTCTCCTAAAGTCAGGTGAGTCCATCCAGACTCCAGAGTAATCTGAAAATTGTAGAAGCAGCGGGAAATGTGGGGAAAGCTCCAGGGAGCCCCAGAGGGGCTAGTAAGGGCTAGTCCTCCACTTGCTGCTGAGTTGAAGCAAAGGTGATGTGATGATAATGTTGTAACATGGTTCCATGCTGCTGCCAAGGGGTCATGCTGGCCTCTGCTGTCAAGTCCTGTCTTACACTGAGGCCGAGCATATGCATCTGATTAGAAGTCTCTGGTGTTCCCTTTGCTGGCTATAAGTTTGCTACCCGTCAGACCCCTCATTGTTCCTCTGCAGAGGAACATAAATGAGGGCTGAGCTCGTGCTCTCAATCTGTTGTCTGCAGTTCCGAAGCCCAACCTGGACTCCTTTGTGTTTCTGAGGGTGCTGGAGCGGCAGGAGAACATCCTAGTGGAGCCAGAGACAGATGAGCAGAGGTAGGTGGACATTTCTGCATCTGGCATGGGTATCAGTCAGTGTCACTTACGGGCATGAGCTGCAGCTCATGTCCCACCTTTCTCTGCAGGGAATATGCCATCAACCTGGAGGAGGGCTCGCAGCATCTGATCCGTTACAGAACCGTGGCCCCTCTGGTGGCCTCAGGAGCTGTGCAGCTCATCTGAGGGGAGTGGTAAGTGCATGGTGGGAGGAGCAGCTACCATACCATCTCCCCTGCCCACCCCACCACAGTGGGGCTGGCAGGAGCTCCCTGTGGGGCTGCCGGGGCCAGGTCCCCTCTGGGGCTGGATCCCTTCCCAGGGCCAGGTCCCCACTGATGTGGCAGGCAGAGCAGAGTGGCACTGGGGGTGAGTACCACAGTGTTGTACCACAGAGGCGTTCATTATCCCTACAGCTCATCAAGCTCCTGATTGCTTGTGACATGCCCAACATACAGCCATAGAGTCCTTACTCTGGCATTCGTGGGTGAGGGCAGGCTGTGTCACAGGGTAGTGTCTGGAAAGCTTCAGTGCATAGCTGCTGGGATGCCTTGTTTAATAGCACTGGTAGACAGCATCACTTCAATGGAACAGCTGTGGTCATGGACTCAGAAGAAAGTAATTTCTGCTGTGTGTCACCTGAATACCCTCCCTGCAGATGGTGAGGGGTTCTGGTACAGCTTCAGGTTGCATTTGTGAGAGTAGACACTGTCAGACTCCCTTCTGCAGAAACCACTGTTAAGGGTAGTGGGACACGCAGTTCATTTTTGCTAGTCACACAAAACAAAAGGTCCTCTGGCCCTGCTGCCCCATGCAGGCCTCTTCTAGTTGGAGGAGAAGCCAGGGTGTTCTGTGGTACCTCAGCTCAGAACTTGTCAAGTGTGTGGGCAGACAGGGGCTTGTGTTCATCAGGACAGGGTCTCTCTTCCCTGCATGGTCTGCATGAGAAGTGTCTGGGGAGCATCTTCCTCTGCAACATGGGGGGTGACACAGGGCATCTTGTAGTGTGAGTGGCTTTGCATGTGTGGTTTATAGTCTTCCTAATTAATCCATTTAGGTAAAGAAGATTCTTTCAAGCATAGGCGTTAAGAGGGGGCTGGGTTTAATCCTTAGGAATCAGTAGTATGTTCCTCTGCACAGCCCCCCAGGGAGGGCTTGTGAATTGTGCCCTGACCATATTTACAGTCAGACAGCTTCACAGAGGTGACTGAAGCTTCCAGACAAAATCCTTGTTAATCTGCTGCTGTGGAAGTGTTCTCCACAGGATCTGCCTGAGGATTGTGTAGGTGGCACGTCTGCAGGCTTTCTCCTTGGCCCTATTCAGTCTGACTGAATGCTTGTCCAGGCAGCTTGTAATTGCCACACAGCTGTGTGTCACATGGCTGCAGCAGTGTGAGCGTGAGGGGCATCTGTCCTCTTCTAGTGGCTGAACTTTAACTGACCTGATGGTTTCCAGAGTGCCTTTGGTGCAGCTCTACTCTGGAGCTTGGCAGCTGGCACATGGCCATGTCTTCACAGGCTAGGCAGGAGAGTGGAGATGGCTAGTAGGCTGAGATCAGTCAGGCTACACGTGAGAGTCAGTTTTGGCACACCTGAAAATGCTACCTACTTTTGCGTCCTTCCATGACTAAATACCCACACATCTTTGGGACTGCTAACACTGCACCTCTGTTCTGTCTGTGCTGGGGGAAAGGGAAGTGTCCACAACTTTATTGAGAAAGTGATGGTTTTGGGTTGTACTTTTAGATGGAGGAGAAGATACAGCAGTGCATCCACCTTATTCTGATAAGATGATGGGAGAGAAGGGGTAGAGTAGGAGCAGCTTTTCCAGTGTCCATGGGTTCTGCTGTTAAACTGGGGTCAAATACATTCCTTGTTCTCTGCTCTCCCCCCAGGTGGAAATAGCTTGGGTTTATTTAGTGATTATCTTCGAACGCGAAGTAGATGGATGGTGGAAGAGGTCACAGGGAGGGCACTGATGGTGAGCTGCAATTTCCCTGCCTCAGCCGGAATTGCTCTCCGGGGGGCCAGAGAAAGGTGGGACAACTGGTTTCATTGCTAGGAAGACTTATGTTTGTGTTGGCTACCCCAGGCTGAAGTTGGGGGGGTTGCACTGTTAGCCCAAGATGATGTGTTTAAAGGATGTTTTTGCATCATGTTTTTGCCAGCTGGGCACTGGGTTCAAGTGCACTTTGGCCATCCTGTGAGCAGTGTCTTGCATTGTGCTGCAGACATTCAGACATGATGTGTGAATGGAGAGCCACGAAGAAGTATTGACAGGTTAGTCAGCTGTGTCGTGAGTTGATGAGAATCTGTGCTGTCAGCAGGAACAATCAGGGCTGCTTAACATAAATGGCTAGACAGCTCTGGGGAGATTAGCAAGGAGTACAAGGCAGGGGTGATCTGATTTAGGTGACGGTCTTTACTGTCAAGGAGTCACGTGTGAGCTGAACAGTGAGACTGATTTTGAATATAGAATTCAGGGACACCAACAGTCTCTTGCATCCTTGGGTATGAGCAAATTTCCTTTTCAGTGCACACATCTAGGGTAAGAAGCTTCTGAGTTGGTAGAGGATGAGCCGAGGGTGTGGAGTTTTCTCTGCTTACATACCCTGGAAATAGCTGTCTTTGGAGAAGCATCTGAAAAGGGGTGTATGAAACCAGTTCAAACCTTGCCCCTTAAAGACTAGGGAAGAGAAACATGCTCCTCTTTCTCCCGGAGCTATCTCCCGGTGTTGATAATTGCACAGATACTGGTCCTCCAAAAGCATTCGTGTTTTTCTGGCACTAGGACCCATTTCTGTGCTGTTCCCCCTGTTGGTCTCTGCCTGGCGCAGTAGAAGGCCGAGCCGAGCCCGGTACCGGGGGTCGCCGGGGCGCGGTGCCGCTGCCGACGGGGGCGGGGCGAGAGCACTCCCGGGCCCCATTGGCCGCCCGGGAGCGCGGCGTCGGCGCTGATTGGCTGGCGGAAGGGGTCCCGGCCGCGGGCGCTCCCACGGCTCCATTGACGTGGAGCCGCCGCCGNGGGGCCGACGGCTGGGGCCGCGCCGCCTGACCCCCTCTTCGCCTCTAGGCTTTTCCAGGTGTGCAGCGGGCGGGCTGTCGCCTCCCCGGCCATGCCCGTGGACCTGGCCGTGCGACTCTGCCTGAGCCACTCGCCTCCCATCCGCAAGCTGCTGAACTCTTACGAGGAGCTGCGGGGCAACCGAGGCCGCAAACCCCTCCGATCCTGTCTCAACCAGAAGCTGAGCACAGAACCTGAGCTGGAGCAGCGAGACAGTATCAAGAGCTCCAAGGGCCAGAAGAAGAAGCAAGTCGTGTTTGCTGATATGAAGGGGCTCTCACTGACGGCTGTCCGCTTCTTCTCAAAAATTGAGGAGGACCTCTGTGATTTGCAGCATGCCCTGTCAGACCTTGCCTGTTTCCGACCTAGGCTATGGAACTTAAGCCCAGAAGTGTGCAGATATGTGCTGGACTTCCCACAGCCGTCTGCAAACTATGTGGCTTTCCGCAACAGCCTGCACAGCAACTTTGTCTGCCTGGAGAGCTGTGTGATCCAGGACTGTGCTCTGTCAGGAACAGTGAAGGTTAGAAACATCGAGTACGAGAAGAAAGTGATGGTCCGCATCACCTTTGATGGCTGGAAGACCTTCCGGGACATCTCTTGCCAGTACATGCACAGCTCGTATGGCTCAGCTGATACAGACATCTTCTCTTTTGAGCTTACCCTGCCCAAGCCATCCATCTCCCATCGGGGCTCAGAGTTTTGCATCTCGTTCCGTTGTGGACAGAAGACCCACTGGGACAACAACCATGGGAAGAACTACAAGATCTGCCGTGTGGGCATGATCCGCCCTGCCTCCCATGCTGTGAAGAGTGCCAGCAGGGCCTGGGAGCATCTTGGCACCTCTGGGGCTGCTGCTCTAGTCCTTTCTCACCTGCCGACCTGGCGGCATTCAGAGACCCAAGGTCCTTATTGGTAGGAAGGTAGTGGGGAGAGATGTAGGTCCCCTCCCTGTCCTGACTGGTACAGGGGTCTTTGGGGAGGGGTCAGCTGCAGAAGATGCTGCTCATGGTTTTGGTAGCTCCTTCATGGCCTGCTGCTTTATGAGCAGCTGCCAATATCTGCAGAAGTTTCTTCACTTCTTGCTGCTGCAACAGAGGCTGGAAGCTGCTGCTTGAAGTAACTCCTGCATGTAGGTTCTCAGTGCAACACGGGAGTAGGGGAGTGACAAGGGAAGGGCTGTGGGCTGCAAGGGACCCGCGGCCATGTCGGAGCCACCCCGGGAGCCGCGGGGGCCGGTGCTGCCCAAGTGCCTTGTGTGGAGGGAGCTGCTGGGGAGGGGGCACGATCCTGGCGCTGCCCGGGCCTCTTGCAGGCGCTCTCCAAACCACGGTCCCGAGAAGGGCTCGCCGCGGGGTTACTGGGCCAGGAGCGGCGGCGTGCCTCCGGTCGTTGGTGCTGTAACGGAGAGTTAATAAAGTGACTGCGCTTTGCGACTCCTGCCTCCTCGTCCGCCTCCCCCAGGGGCGGGGGCCGGGGCCGGGCGGGNACACCGAAGACGAAGGTCGTCGGGAGGGCCGGGCCCCGGCCCTGCCGTGATCCGCCGCGCTCCCGGGAAATAGCTGAGAGCGACCATCGCTGCCGAGCCCGGTCTCGCTGTAGCCGACCTGGCCTCGGGCGGGCCGTTACGCTGGTCTGCCGACTGGGCAGACGGTGGCCAGTCGCTGCAGCCCCGAAACAGCGGTGCGGACTGCGGTCTCTGTGCCTGCCAGGCCCGCCCGGCTGTGCCCCAGCCCCGGGGCGGTGCCGCGGCGCGGCTGGACGGGCGGCTGCCAGGGCCGACCCGCCGAGAGCCCGCGGGCAGGACTGCAGCACACGTGGGCTCTGCGCGTGGCGGGTGACACGATTCAGGAGAGTCATAGCTGAGCCCCTCACAACCGCGGCTGCCGGCTCAGGGTGCCGGTCTGACCAGTTTACCAGTCCTGGTTCTGATGGGTGACAGCTGTGGCATAATGGGCAGCTGCACGTGTAGCTTACGAGCTGCGTCTCCCAGTATATGTATGTGTATATGCCTTTGAAGCACTGACACTATTCTTAACATTACTGGTACAGCAGTGTTTATTTAACCAGTAACTGGAACATAGTGTACAGGGGAGCAAGAGGATTTTTACAGAGTCTCCTTTGCCCTGTGTGCTTGTCAGGTACCTGTGAAATCCTATCGTCAGGTTGAGACTCTGTAGACTGGTGAAGGTGGTGTCCGAGGGGAATCTCCCCAGAGCAGACTCATTTTTTATCACAAGACACCATTGGCCCTGTGGGTGTGTGACCTTTGACTGGTCCCTGTGCCCCAGCAAGTTCCTCTTTGACTAATCATCATCAGTAATTCTCCCCTTAGGCTCACTTCCTGTCCTGAACTGTTTGTAAATCTGCCGTGTGTCACTGGGGATGAGATGTATAGGAGCAGAGGAAGTGATGCTTACCTAGGAATCTGGATACCTGGCTTCCTCAGTTCTCTTGGATGCTCCTGAAATGAGAGACATGATAAGATCTTTGTCACGAGGAAAGGTTTTCTGTCACTCCTTTCCTGTACTTGAGACCTGATTGCAGCACCCTGTGCTGTAGGTGTGGTTTTGGATGAGTCTGCTCCATCTGAGGTGTGCATGGTATAAAAATACAGGATGAATGGCATCAGGAGGTGATTCCCAAGTCTGTGACAGTTACAGGCAGTAGCTAGAGTATCAGTCGCAGTCTTGCTGTGTCTTGGGAGCTGCTCTGAATGGTGTGACCTCAGCCCAAGTACTGCCTTCCAGGTTTCAGAGCCTACTGTCTCTGGCCTCCTGCCACACTGACATCTGCGTTGACATCTTCCTGATCTGCTGACTTCAGTTGCTCTCCTCCACTGCTGCTGGTGGCATGTGAGTGCCATATCTGCCAAGAAGCCAACTTGCTGTTTGAAAGCTTTCCAGGGACACAAACTTCATTTGTGTCTGTAATGACCCTTCAGCATGAGTGGATGCCAGGGGCCTCCAGAATTAAACTTGTTCCAGGCTTCATGCAAGGACCCGTGCTGGTGTGCATGTCCTCGTGGGGAGAACAATAATAGCTCCACATACGGTAGGCTCCTCTAAGTGCCAGCTCCCTCGATCTCCTTCAATGCAGGCTCAGGGATGGACTCCACTTTGTCCCTCTGAAGAGACTCTGCATGCTCTCAGCAGCCAGGAGGGGATTCTGCTGCCAGATTCTTCACAAGCTTCCCCACGACAGGACTTGCTCAGTGACAGCCTGGGAGGGGATCCATTCCTGCAGTTGTGTTGCTGCCGTGCCCACCACCTGCCCATGGACAAACCAGTGTGTGTGCACCGTCTGCTCTGAGCTCTTTGGCCTGCACTGTCTGAAGTCACCTAAGTTTCTGGCAGACTGTTGGATTGTTCTCCCAAGTGCTTTCCCTGATCCTGTCTCATTCCCTCTCTCAGAGCCCCGAAAGGATGTGAACTTTGGAATGGGGTCTCTGAGCATGCTGCAGACTCGGTGCATGTGTGAGACTGTTGCTGAGTAACAGGAGGACTGCTTCATTGCTGCGAGCCGCCCTTCTGTCTGGGTGCAGGGCACCAGCCTTGCCTGGGGCCTTCACCATGTTCCTCCTGCTCCCCTTTGACAGCCTAGTGGTTAATCTTTTGGGGATTTCCATAACTGTCCTCTTCACTTTGCTTCTGGTTTTCATCATCGTGCCAGCAATTTTTGGAGTCTCCTTTGGCATCCGCAAGGTTTACATGAAAACTTTATTAAAGATTTTTCAGGTAAGTCATGTTTTCAGAATGTTCTCTGTGTGTTTGCACAGGTTTGTCCAAGCATGGTCATGATAGGAAGAGAGGCTTTTGCCTGAGGAGAGCATTGTGGGTGACTGGAGTGGAAGGTTGGGCTATGGATATTGTGCTGCTGCCAGTTGACTTCTTCAGCTCAGCCAAATGCAGTTAATGAGACTTCTGTTTGTGGGCTGTTTTGTCCCTGTAGTTAATCTAGTAAGTCTTCAAGTAAAGCAATAGTCTAGCAAGCCTCTGCAGGAGTGCAGCAGGATCTGAGGGGTAGCTTGGAGGGATTCATGTCCCAGGCAAAGCAGCACTGCTACAGTTCGATGTCAGGTGTGATGGGGAAGGACCAGGCTGCAGCCAGCAGGTTGCTCCTCCAGGACACGTTTGGACGAAGCAAAAGCAGAGGTAAGGCTTTGGTGCTGCAAGCCGCGAGTGGTCTGTGGCCAGAACCTGGAGCTCTCAACATGCTTCTGTCCTGGAGTGCCACCTGCTGAGCCATGTCTGGACCTGCCGTCTTGGAGGACCACCAGCAGCCCTTGCCGACCCTCTTGGCACAGGGAGGCCAAGTGGAATTTTCCAGCTTGTCATGCTGTTCCCTTTCTGCCTTTGGTGGACTAATTTTATGGACTGTCTCTGAGCCAACACCTCTTGAAGCAAGTTCCTGACCAGACCAGAATTTTTTTATCTAAGAGTAGTAGGTAAAGCCTATACCACCCTATCCTGGCAGCCCAGGTGAAAGGCAAAGTGTTTGCTAGGGAGTTTTTAGGCTCTTAAAGGCTGCTAAAGGATGTATGGTATAGCTACTGCTGTTTGAATGGGACTGATTGTCCCCAGAGTATCCCTGTACTGGCTGGCTTGGCAAGACAACCCTGGAGCTCACAGTGTTCAGCTCTTTAAACTCTCAAGTCCTCCTAAAATCCTGAGATATAAATTGGAGGACCCTGGGCTTTGTGAGGGTTTTATTTAACACAGATATCTAAAGACCTGACTACAAATTTACTGACTAAAGTGGCAGAAAAAAAGGTTTTAAATTGAACTTTTCACAATGTTTTTGGTTTTTTTCCACTTCTTTCAATTCAGGAACATTTACTCTCAATATCTATATTGGTGTTTGAAACTATTTTTCTGAAAAGACTGGGAAGTCTATATCAGCTTTTATTAAAGAATCTTACTGGTGGAATAGAGGAGCACTCATGCACAGCTGGTCACTGATTTGGTGGAAAATTCACTCAGTAAGTTTGACCATTCAGAACTGTATTTTGGAGGGCTACTCAAAATATTTTCCCAGCACTCAAGGCTAATGTTGGGAACCCAGAGGGGCAGCACACAGGAGTGTGGCAGAGTCTGGAAGCTTGTGGGACACAGCCCAGACTGCAAGTCCTGGCTGGCAGCAGCACACCTGTGTTGGTGGGGAGGGAGGGCACCTGCCTGGTGCCTCTCAGCTGGGAGGCTGGGTTTGCTGCTGCCGCAGTCAGGATGGAGATGTGCTGGGCTTGCAAGCACTGCCTTCTCCATAGGCTGCTTAGCTCTTGCGGGGTCAGAGCTCCTCTTCTGACTTCTGGGATAGCAGTATGTAGGCAATCTTCTGCAATCCTGGAGTTCTAGCTGCTGGCAGAGGCACCTGCAAGGTTGAGTGGGACACTCCATACGCATTCAGCGTTCCCTCATTGCTGCCTCCTGATCTGCTGCTGGCATGGGCTGACATCGGGATGCCAGAGTTCCCAGCAACTTGCCCTCTTCACAGATAAGCATGTTGTACACAAGTTCTCCTCCTTCAGAAGTTTGTCCTTCCAGACCTATATGAATTACAGGCTGTGAAGGTTATTTGGAGGGCAGGCAGGAAAACTGCACAGAAATATGGCCTGCAGTTTGTGCTGGTGCCCTTGAAAATTAGCTGAGAGAACAAGTAGTCTTGGCAGAGGATTTGGCAACCAGGCATTTGAGGATGCTTGCTGCTGCTGTTTTGGGGAGATTGCTGAGCTGGGAAGCAGCAGCAGCCATTAGTTGAATCAGAGGGGCAAGGTTACCATCCCATCATCAGCCTGATGTTTTCAGCAGCAATCTGAAAACACAGTCTCCACTTTGAATTTAGAAGAAACATGGGTTGAAAAGTAGCACTGGTCCCCTGACCAGCTTCCTACACTGTGGTGCAGACACCCCAGCAGGATGCCCAGCTCAGTCAGAAACTGTGCAGTGCTAACCATGTGCAAGGTGCAGCAGAGCTGAGAGGTCATGGGAACTGCAGAAAATCTTGCTGTGCCATCTCACCACTTAGCACTCTTCCTCCCTCTGGCACTCCTGTTCCCAGGCTAGTCTCTGCTTCCACCTCAGTTCAGCTGGGTTCATCACTCACTCTTCCAGTTTTGTATGGAAGCCTCCTGCTTCAGCCCCGTCTTCTCCCCTGAACTATGGTCCTTCCTGAAAGACAACTCGAAAATGGGCAGTAGTATGGAGCTATAGGCCTTGCAAATCTAGGTTGTCCTGTCTGTCTTGCAGTGGGCAACACTGAGAATAGAGCGTGGTGCCAAGGAGAAGAACCATCCGTTGTACAAGCCCTATGTCAATGGTGAGATTCTGCCCTGCATGGGTACACCAAGTTCAAAATTCTTTTGGGGAGTTGGGGTAAATGTGGTGTCTCTGAGCAGCTGAGGTCTGCTGGGAAGTCTTTTCCATGTAGGAGGGGGTTCTAGAGAGCTCTGTTTCATGAGGAAGGGCAGGGAAGTGCCCCAGGAAGGCTTAATTTCTAGATAGTGGGGAGCCTGTCTGGACTGGAGAAAGGAAGGAGACCCTGAGGAGGGTGGGTGAGGAAGGTGGGCTCTTTTTGTCTCTCTTTGTCTCTCTTTGAGCGGGCAATTCACACTTTGTCCAGAGCTGCCTATGGTGTGCTGCAGGTATCATTGCAAAGGAGCCAACGTCACTGGAGGAAGAGATCAAGGAGATCCGCCGGAGTGGCAGTGGCAAAGCCCTGGACACCCCTGAGTTTGAGCTCTCAGATATCTTCTATTTCTGCCGCAAAGGCATCGAGACCATCATGGATGATGAAGTGACCAAGAGGTTCTCAGCTGAAGAGCTGGAGTCTTGGAACCTGCTCAGCAGGACCAACTACAACTTCCAGTACATCAGCCTGCGCCTCACTGTGCTCTGGGGACTTGGTGTGCTCATCCGCTACTGCTTTCTTCTGCCCCTCAGGTGAGTGCTGGTGCAGGGACCTGCCTGCCAAGAAGGTGCTGATGGCCTGGTTTTGCTAGCGTGTAGTTTCCCTCTTTCTTCAGGATAGCCCTGGCGTTTACTGGCATCAGCTTGTTGGTGACTGGTACCACAGTGGTGGGATATTTGCCAAATGGAAGGTGAGTTCATCTTGGCGGGAGCAGCAGATGGGGAACACTCCATGCAGTTTGAGACCTGATAATCCTGAAATTTCCCTGCAAAGCTTTCTGTTCTACTGCCTGCAGACACGAGGTGGTGGCAGCTGTGGTCTTTCAGGAAGGGATAATCTGTAGTTTTCAACAAAGGTCCTAGATGTGAGCACTAAGCCGGTAGCAGAGCACTCAGCCCTGGACTCTGAAAGGAGTAATAACAGAAAAGAGCAAATGCCAACATTTTATTCTCATGAGTTAAAAATCAGTGATCATAAGCTGATGGCAAAGCTCAGTACATGTTGTGTTTCTGTAGCAGAGATGTGAAGACTTGGCTGGTTTTCACAGCCTGGGGCACCGGGCTGAGTGGCACTGTTACAGGGGATATTGTAGGACTGGGGAGTGATGGTCTCTGTCCTGGGCTGCAGGTGTAAGGACTTCCTGAGCAAACACGTCCACCTGATGTGTTACCGGATCTGCGTGCGTGCCCTCACAGCCATCATCACCTACCACGACCGGTAAGGCCTGGCTGCTCCAGGCTGCCCCTGCCCAGGAGGTGCTCCATGAGGGGCATTATGCAGGTCTCATGTGTCCCTCTTCTTTCACCTCTACCTTTGTTTTGTGTCTAGAGAAAACAGACCCCGGAATGGAGGCATCTGTGTGGCCAATCACACCTCCCCCATTGATGTGATCATCCTGGCCAGTGATGGCTACTATGCGATGGTAAGGTACCAGGTCTGCCTGCCTGCCCGGGCCTGGCTGCCTGCATGGAGGGAACAGCGAGCTTGTTGTGGGGCAGGAAGTAGGCAGCAAGAATCCTTTCCTGCATGACATGGCAGGGCACTGTCAGACTCTGTTGTGGATGGCGTTTCTGATAGCTTAGCCTGGAACTCAAAGCGCCAGGGGTCTGTGGGCACAGCTTTGCAAGAAGAGCTCTATGCTTTGCTGTTGCTGGAAGAGCAAAGTGCTTCCCCAGCTGGACCTCCTGCCAGCTTGGGGTTTGCTGTATCTGTCTTTCAAATCAGCGCCTGGGACTTTTCCTCTTATCCTTTCCAGGGTAGGAGTAGGAAGATAAACCTCAGTTTGGCTGTGAAACTGGGCACTGCTTTGACTTTCTTGTGTGCCCAGGTCTTGTAACTTGTGTCTTCTTGCCCTGTTCAGGTGGGTCAGATCCATGGAGGGCTCATGGGTGTGATACAGAGAGCCATGGTGAAAGCTTGTCCCCATGTCTGGTTCGAACGTTCTGAGGTCAAAGATCGTCACCTCGTTGCCAGAAGGTGTGACAGTCGCTGGCTGCAGGGGTGGGTCTGAAGGTTGGGGGAGGAAGAAGGCTGCTCATCTCCCTTGGGTGAGGACACTGCATGGCCTCATAAGTGCTGGGAGACTGTGCCCCTGTTGTTGGCACCCTGATAGTCCCTGGTGACTGCAGGTTAAGGACTGCTGCTGTGTGGATTGCTACTGAGAGCGTCTTTCCCTTCTGCTAATTTTTGACACTCTTCTGTTTAGGCTCACAGAACATGTCCAGGACAAAAGCAAACTGCCCATTCTTATTTTTCCAGAAGGTGAGTGCCACAAGGCCAGAGAAGCACCAGGTGAAGGTACCTTGAGATAGCACCACATCTCTGTTCCTTTCCTTCTTACACAGCCAAGGGCTTGAGACTCTCCACTGATACAAAAAGGACATTGTGTCTTTAGAGCTGAGTGAGCCCAGAATGCAAGAGTCACACATGATGTCCCAGTGACCCATTCTGTGCACACAGAGAACAGGGCTTGGACTGAGAGAGTTGCTGGGTTCCTGTGGCCCTGCCCTTAAGCCTGTAGCTTAGACTTCTGAACTGATTTGCAGAGGAAAGTTAAGATTGTGCTTGCCTCTTACAGGAACATGCATCAACAACACATCTGTGATGATGTTCAAAAAGGGGAGCTTTGAAATTGGAGCCACAGTTTACCCTGTAGCCATCAAGGTATGACAAGGCAACGTTCTTGGGGCACAATTCTGTCTGTCCCTCTATATCTCTGTCTTGGCAGCCCAGTCCAGCCTGGTCTGAGGGCACAGGAAAGCTGAGGTCACTCCATGTAGTGCTCTGGGAAAGTTGACCTGTAGCTCAGTTTGGGGTGGAAGTTGGAGCCTCAGAGAGGGTGCAGCCACTGCCTGACTTCCATGAACTCTTCTGCCTTTGTAGTATGACCCACAGTTTGGAGATGCCTTTTGGAACAGCAGCAAATATGGCATGGTGACCTACCTCCTCAGGATGATGACCAGCTGGGCCATCGTCTGCAGTGTCTGGTACTTGCCCCCAATGACCAGGCAGGTAAGGTGAACCCAGCCTATCTGATCACTTTCCTATTTGGCCCTTTGCTCCTGCTGAACAGTCTTACTTTGTCACAGCCTGAAGAGGATGCAGTGCAGTTTGCTAATCGAGTGAAGTCAGCCATTGCCAGGCAGGGGGGCCTTGTGGATCTACTCTGGTGAGTCCAAACAGGCTTTTCTCTTCCTAGTGCCAGAGTTCCTCGTTCTGGGTCCTGGCATCTGCTCATGGGCTGTAGAACTCCATTTGTTTCTTGCTTAGAGTAGAGCAGGCCTCTGAAAGAATGTTCTTTTGTAGTAGGGACCAAAGTCTTTGCTTCTTCTGTATGCTGGGCATCAGGGCTTCATTCTATGATTGTAGCTTGCATTGATATGCCCTGGGTTTGACTTGTTTCTACTCAGCAAGGTGTGTTCAGCTTGGGAACTTGCTTTCCCAGGCACTGAGGTCTCAGAGCCCAGGAGGCAGGCAGTCAAGTTTCCTGTAGTGGTACTAGAGTAGCTCATGTTTCTGGCAGAATTGCTATTTTGAGCACAGTGCAAGGCCATTGGGGCAGCTCCTGGCTGAACCAGGTAAGAAAGTGATGCCCTTTGGGACGGGTGGTCTGCAGTGTGCTCTGGCAGCATGTGGTACAGGGGCAGGTGTCAGCATTCACTGGAATTCTGACTTGCCCTGATCAGTCCCAGACAAATATGGTGCCTGCCTGCAGCCTCTCTGATATGACTCTCTCCCCCCAGGGATGGAGGGCTGAAAAGGGAGAAGGTGAAAGACGCGTTCAAAGAGGAGCAACAGAAACTCTACAGCAAAATGATTGTAGGCAGCCATGAAGACCGGAGCCGCTCCTGAGGCTGCTGCCTCCAGCACTGCCACTGGGGCTGGCCAAAGCCCTCTGCCTCCAGCACCAACCAGGGCATGTCTGGAGCAACTCTGAATCTTTGGACTTGGGCTACTCCAGAGCTGCTTGGACTCGCTCTTTCATCCTCTGGCTGTTGTTTCCCAGAGGCACTATTGCTGCCTGGAGTCTTTAGGCCTTTGCAGCTCATGGCAAAGATGCCTTCTTGTTACTGTTACAGTGAAGCCCCTTGCAGGGGCAGTATTAAATGAAACTCTTATGGTGTCATGCGCTTCCATCTGGTGTGTCCAGCCCCATGGAAGGACTGGTGTGATGTGCATGTGTGTCAGTCACAAGTCTCCCACAGCACAAAAGCTGGTGAGCTATACTGAGATTGACTGCCTTGACAACCAAGGGAATCCTCATGAGCCTGTGCCCCTTGTGTATGAGGCATAAACCCCTTAGGAGCAGAACGTGGCCTCTCAGGCTGTTTCCAGATTCACTTCCAGGAGAAATCTTTTTCTTTTGTCACCTTCCTGTCAGCTTGACCCAGACTGTTGCTTCTACAACAAGTGTCTGAGTAACAGCCTCTTTGCTGCACCTGATGCAGTAAGGATCATACTCCTTGGAAACGTCCCTCTGTCTACTAGGGCTGCAGGGTGCCAGGTGTCACTGGAGTGGCAGGTGGGGCTCCTGAGGAATCTGTACATGCTATAGTGGGAACCTAGGGTGTGTAGGAGAGCCCAAGACTTCATGGCTAGTGCAGCAAATCCCTTTTCAAATGTCTTCTGAGGGAGACAGTGGCATCTGACCTTGTCATGCACACACATGGATAGTATCAACTTGTTTCAAGAACACTGAAATCTGCTGCTGGAGGTGGTGCCCCTTTCTGCTCTGCAAGTCAGTTATTCAGTAAAACAACTTGCATTTGAGCATTTGTCCCATGTACGTTCCCATTTTCCTTACATTCCTACAAATTTGAGCACTTACACTGGGTTCTCTGCTCTTACAAGCAAGAGCTGTTTCACTGCTACCTGCTGAAGCTTGCTTGCATTTTCTAATGCTCTGGAGAAAGCAGTTACCTAAGTGCCTCCTTTGTACCTCAAGCATTGTTTGTTGGGGAGGGCATCTGCTATGTCAGGTGAGGACAACTGTTCTGTGTAAGTGGCCTTAAATCTGAATTTTCCTGCACTTTTTTTTATTTGCCTGATGGAACTTTGCTGCTCTGGCTGCAAGCTCAGGGGCCATTTGGATGAAGACCTGCACCATGCAGTGGTCTGGCGAGCCCTGGAGGGAGCCACCGTGAGCCATGGGTTGCCGAGGCAGTGCCGTTCTTGCTGGTTACTGTGGATGGCCCTTCCCCGTGTGCCAAGCTGCAGCTGGGGACACAACTGCTAGGGACATGGACATCGCTGCCTGCTGATCTCTGGGTCTCCAGGCTCTCCTTCACTTCTCCCATTCACCTGCTGCTCCTGAGCCCTATCAAGGGCTGTGTCTCCAGAGCTCTCCTCTCTGGACCGACATTCCCTTCAGGCACTGCTGAAGGCCAGAGGCCTCCCCCACCCTCTTGCCATGTCCTCAGACGCTTGGACCCAGCTCAGGTGCCACAAGTTTCCTGCCTGCAGCTGGGTCCCTGTCCCTGTCCCTGACACTGTGGTGATGTGCAGAACCCTCCTCAGCTTTTCAGGAAGTCCAGCTGCCCTACTGTGCTTGGGGACCATCCCCAGCAGCGTTCAGGATGCTCCACAGCAGGCAAGGAGCTGGCTGGACAGGTTAGGAGGCACACATCCATCTTTCCTTCGCTCTCCCACCCCATGCCCTCAGTCAATATGTCTCTCTCCGATGAGAAAGTTAATAAATTTAGCTCTAGATTAAAAGTATTGATCATTTCATTTGTAAGCGATAAATAACCAGGGGGGGAGCACTGGGCGGCCCATGGGGTAGGGGCTGCTGGCTCCAGCTGCAGCAGTCGTGCACCCCACTGGGGCCAGGAGCCCTCATATGCATTCTGCCCGGATGCTGGCATTGATTTGCTATTAGTCTCCACGCACCACCCAGTAGCACATCATTCCCGGAGCTGCTATTAATGGCCTTTTGATAAATAATCACTTGTAAGTCAATAAATTTTTATTAAACAGTGTGGCGCTTTGATTTATGAAAATCCGACGGGGTTTGTCTGGGAGAAAAGGGATGCAGAATTGAAGCGGAGCTGCTATCCATCTGCCTGCCAGGCTGGCCTGCCTGTGCTCGCACCCCCAGTGCAGCTGGCTCCCAGCTCTGCCCACACAGCCTGAGGCTGCCTGGCACCAGGCACGGGGTGGGCAGAGCTAGTGCTTACTGCTGACTAGTCCTGTCGAGACCCCAGCACTGATGGGGCACCATTCTGCTGCAGCAGCAAGTGGCCAGTGGGAAAGCAGGAGCAAAGTGGGCAGCACTGGGAGGAGAGGGGATCAGGCTACCAGGCTGGGGCCTCGCATGGATCAGCACTGCTTGGGGTCCTGTCTCAATGTGGGGATGCACAGGGCAGCCAGGCTGCAGCAGCCATTTGTCACTCTCCCTGGCTACAGCAGGCCCTTTGCCACCTGCTTTATTTGTCTCCCAGCCCTGACGTGGCATCAGACAGGTGTTAAACTACTTAATCACTTTAAAATTGTTTTAATTTTCTGTTTTGTATTGATCTCCACAGCACCAATTAATCAGCTCACTGGACCAGGCAGTTAGTACATTAAAAATTGTCAGCCAAGCTGGGCAGCTTAGAAAATGTTAAAAAAATATCCCACCAGCAGCCCCTCACTTCTCCCACCATGTGGAAGCTGCTCCTGCTGGGCGCTGGCTCTGTCCACAGACAGTGAGTGATGTCTCTTCTGGCCCTGCCCCAGCCCCGTGCACCGTGCTCACATGGGACCTGCCATCCCATGTCCTTGCAAGGCGTCCATTAGCTCTGTCCTGGGCCAGCATCTGTCCCATGGAGGCAGTGGAGGAGCTGCACAGCTGAGGGGGGAGCATTACAATCCCCATGCTCACTGCAGGGGCTGGACAGGGACCTATGCGGGGACAGTAGTCCCCTAAGTGCTGGAAAGGTGGCACTAAGCAGTCAGGTCTCCTTTCAAAGTGCCCACAGCCCAGTGAGAGACTGGAGAGGGCTTTAAGCCAAGTGTGGGCCTTGGCAGGTTGTACAGTGATGATCTGCAGCCCCACACAAGGCTGGTGCTCAGGGCTACTGAAAGGTCCCAGTAGTTCAGGAGCTTCAGCTGTCCCAGGTGTGGACTCCGGCACCAGCCCATTGCAGGTACTGCCTGCAGCTGCAGGGAAGGGCACCCCTTCACCAGCCCCATTCCTACCCCTTCCATGCCTGTGCCATGCTGCTAATCAGTGCCTGATAGGCCAGCAGCACCTTATCTGCTATCGATTTCCTTCCAAGACACAGCCCACGTGTTTACTCACACCTGGCTGGCACTTAGTTGGCTCTTGGCTGAACAACTGCCAAGCTTGCCTGGCCTTCAGTGCTGTGCCTGTGCCAGCTGGAGCTCCTTTGGTGTCCTGAGCAGGTAAAGACAGCTGGGCCTGCAAAGCACCCACAGCTGTCATGCCACTGGTGAGCCATGGGGGAGCCAGAACAGGGGGTGTGCAGCCCCCATTGCACAGGGGTGCAGCACAGAGCAGGGGGGGACCCAACAGGTTGGCACGCAAACGCACTGGGGATATTGATGCCACATCAATCCCGCAGCCCCGACAGGTGAATGGGCTCTCACTCACACTGTTAAGATAAATGATATTTATTTGCTGCTAAAGAGCTTCCAATAAGAGGCCCCAGTGAGTGACTTTTGAACCAGCAGCTCTTGCTGCTGGTACACGCCCAAACCAGAGAAAACCCTGGGAAAATCTCCAGGGCACTTCCTGCCCCACATGCAGGACCACAGCATGGACCCTTCCCCTGCTTGGCATGCAGACCCTGCCCGATACATCCTATCCCCAACCCCTCTCTGGCCCAGCTTCACAAAGCCACCCTCAACCAAATGCCCATGAAACAAGTGCTGGGACTTGACTGGGACCTTTATTTCATCAATGCCAACAACACGGCTGCACCTGACACTACCACAACTGCTGCTCCCAGCCCTGCAAGCCATGCTCCCCATCCAGCTGTCAGCCACCCCATCCCAAGAGCCAGGCACCTCCTGGTGACGGCAGCCACCCCCCAGTAGGATGCAGGTGGCTGGGCCAGTCACCCCCCAGCCCAGAGGGGCAGGCTGTGCTGGTGCTCAGCCGCTGTGCGTGCCCAAGCCCAGCATTGAGAAGGCTGCACGGTGCTTCCTCAGCAGCAGACGGATCTTCTCGTCATCTGAGTCTGGGTCCAGGGGCTTGTTGTACTCATCGTCCTCCGTCTCAGAGGCTGCCCGCTCTCCGCCAGAGCCCCCCGCCCGCTGCGAGGATGAGGAGGGCTCCAGGGCACTCTTCTTCCTCCATTTGGTCCGTCGGTTCTGGAACCAGACCTGTTGCCCCATGGGCCCAGCTCAGTTAGCAGCCAACACGCTGTGCATCCCATGCCACACAGGGACCAACTCACCTTCACCTGAGACTCAGTCATGCCAAGAGAATAGGCCAGCCGTGCTCTTTCCGGACCCGCCAGGTACTTGGTCTGCTCAAAAGTCTTCTCCAGAGCAAAGATCTGGTGTCCTGTAAAGGTTGGGCGCGTGTGCTTCTTTTTGTGGATGCTGTCAGCCAAGTGAGCAGGGGCTACAGGAGAGGAAGAGAGAAGTGGGTGAGCTCTTGGCAGCCCACGACTCTGGACAGCGCCCCCCTTGTCCACACTCACCAGCCCTCAGTGACTGAAGAGTCCCTCCACACCTGCTCCCCTCCAAATTAAAACTATTCCTGCTTCAGGGCTTCTGCCCCATCCCAGGAAGGCTGAGCTGCCCAGTGTGCAGGTCTCACAGAGCCAGAGTTAGGCTAGGCACCTCCTGATCAAGGACAGTGCTAAATGGTTGTGATGAGAGGGTAAGGGTCACTATCAACAGTGCTTGACCTTAGAGCCATGCAGCACTGGGAACACTGTGCCCTCATGCCCCACACCTTGCAGGATGCATGACACAAGGCAGATATAGCTGGTCATTGGCTTGTAGCTGTGCCAGGAGCAGATGGCCAAACTGCCTAACCCACCTGCTTTAAAATCATCACCTGCAAAGGGATGAAGGGGACCAGGGCTGCAGGGTCTGAGCAGCTGCACCCAGTGTCCTGGGGCTTCCCATGGGACAGTGGATGCACCCAACCCACCTACCCTCTGGGACAGCAGCAACATGCTCTGCAATTCCCCTGACAGCTCTCCACCAGGAAGGCAGTGCTGCCAGCCTGGGGCTCTGGTGCTGGCCATCCTGCCTGTCTCTACCATGAACTAAATCAGGCACTGAGCCCCAGTGAGGCCATCTGAGACAGGAAAATCTTGTGAGTCAGAGGATTCTGTATGTCCTTGCCAGCTGTGGCTGCCGGGGGGCAAAGAATATAGTATCTGTCATTAGAGCTGGTCCTGCCCTTGAGCCAAAAGTTCTGTGATAGTTTGAGGTCCAGCAGTTCTGGCACTGGGGTCTTTCCCACGGTCCTGGGTCAGCCTGCTAGCCAACCAGCTGTGCCTCGTGCAGGGCAATGGAGAAGACAGAGCCTGCCCCTTGCTCTAATGGGTCAAGACTCCGCAAGGTGCCGGTCACCTGCGGCACCCAACCACCCACCACCGAGCGCTCCGAGCCCACTGTACTTACGGCCGCCGCACTGCCGGCCGCCCCGCCACTCCGGGGCCGCCTCCGCCCAGCAGTTCCGTCCCCGCGGCAGGTACTCGCCACCAGCCTTGGGGAGGGCTCCCACCTGGGGCCCGTAATAGACGCCCGGGGAGCTCAGTCCGTTAAATCCGCCAGTGTGGGAGTAGCCAGGCAGGAGACTGCTGTTCGGTGTCGCCGCTGGCCGGCCGAGGATGTCGGAGATGCCGTGGGGGGTGCCAGCAGCCAGCTGGGCTCCCAGTCCAGGGGGTCCCAGCTTGTAGAAGGAGCTCTGCACTGAGTACTGGCAAACAGGCGCTTTGGCCTCGGGGAAGGGGCCCAGCGAGGGGCCGTTGAGCAGAAAGGTGCCTGGCAGGTTGGCATCCATGGCTCTAGCACCGAGGCGGCCCTCAGAGCCCGGAATCCCAGTGGTGCGATGGCTGGCCCATTACCAATGGCCTGGGGGCTACAGAGCCCCAGAGTCCGCCCTGGCCCGTGGGCACCTGGCTGGCACTGCGATCCCGGCGGGGGCGGGGGCCGGGGGCGCGGGCAGCCCGAGAAGCGCCCGGCGACTTGGCAACGCCTCCGGCCCCGGACCCTCAACTTGGGCTTGGGCAGTGCCAACATTTCTCTGATAAAGACGAGGCCTATTAGAATAACGTGCACCCATTGGCCGAGGGGCTGCGCGCCGCACGCCCATTGGCCGGGCCTCGGCGGCCGCGGCCGCCATTGGCTGCGCTTCAGAGGCAGCGCGCGATTGGTCCGGCCCAGAAAAATTGCGCTTTAAACACCGGCGGCGGCGGGAGTGACAGGACAGGACACGACACGACCATGGGGCGGGATGGGATGCGATGGGAAGGGACGGGATGGGATACAGTGCCGGAGCGTGGGGCGGCGCGGACGCTGGACAGCGCCGGTCGGGCGGGGCCTCTCGGGCGAGAGCGGGGCCTCGGTAGCGCCGCTGCCCCCGGGACAGCCCCCGCTGTGGTGCGGGTACCAGTGGCACCGGCTGCACGGATGCTTCCCCCCTGACCCACTCTGGGGGAGGACCCCGCAGCCCGTCGAGGGTCCGCACGTTCCTACTCCCTTCAACTCCCCCAGGAATGACAGAGCACAAGAAGACGCCACTCCCACGGCCGCCCCGACCTCCCGGCAAGAGGAGATCCGCCCCCGGGGTCTCCATCTTCCCCATCTTTGGAAAAGCAGAGAGCAGACACTGTGTTGATTTATTTATTAATTCATAATCTGATAGCTGGTGTACAGGGAAATGATCTATACATCAGGGCCTAAGACAGGGAGATCCAAAAGGCTTGTTTCCATAACAATTAAAAAAAGAAAATAAAAGTAATTTTTAAAACTTCTAAAAAGCTTCTAGTGTGCAGACTGCAGCATTCTCTAGGCTCAATGTTGGGTGCAGCCTCCCCCTACCAGCCCTACAAGCAATCTGAGCGCGAAGCAATGTCACTGCAGGTGCCTGGCACGGTTGCAGCGCAGCACAGCACATTCCCTATGGCATACACAAGGCCAAAGCACTGGACCCACACACAACTCTAGGGTGATGCTACGGAGTCAGCTGTTGCAGTGGGTCTAGGGAGGTTATTGTACGCAGCAAGGGTGATGGATGGAGAGTCTGTGCCTATATGGCTCAACTTTGGGGTGGGGAGGGGACTGCTTTGCTCTCCAAGGCTAAGCTGGGTCAGTCGCTTCGCTGCAGCAAGGCTTCGTCTTGGCCGCAAGGCAGCCAGGGGCTCTCCCAGCAGATGTGCACCCACTGAAAGGCAGGGCTGCCCTGCCATGGCCACCATCACATGGCCTGAAGCTGGAGGTGCGCTTGTTCTGCACCTGGCCACAGAGAACAAACTCGGACTCTGCAAAGCATGGCCATGGCCACGTCCAGCAGAAAGAGCAGGGGATCCCGACATCACTGTGCTACAAAGGCCAGGTCCCCACATCAGTTAGGTAAGGGACAGGGTCAGGGACCTGGGACCAAGTGCCACTACCTGCACCCTGCGCTCCTGGGGTCAAGTATTACAACAGGGTCAATCTACTGCCTGACTCTAAGCTGCCTGGGCAGCTCTGTCCAGTGCTGCTCTCCTGCTAGAGCAGCCAATCTGAGGCTGCCCCAGCCCCCAGGGCTCAGGCTGCTGCCACAGCAGATTCCACCTGGAGAAAATGCAGCCACCAGGGCAGCAGCCTCCATGTCTCTGGGATTGGTCCCAGGAGGATCAGTATCCAGGGCTATAAACCCCGCTTGCTAGGGTCCCTGCAAAGCCCTTGCCTGGTGTGCCTATTGCATGGCTGTTGGCTATTGCTAGCTCATCCTGGCTCATCTCCTGAGCAGATATTGTGCTGAGTAGAGCTAGGCACAACCCCATGCGTGGCACAAGCAACCCTTCCTCTCTCTCACCGCACATCCTCCCTGGGCCCCAAGCACCACAACGCAGGCCTACAGCTTCAACCCAGCTGGAGCCAACACAAACTGGCCTGGACCATGGGACTGCACCTCTAGCCCCTCCTCTTCAGGCCAGGAAGGGGCCAGGCTCAAAAGGGGCACAAGAGAGGGGTGGGCTGCTGCCCTCCCACTCCTATAGCCTTCCTGCTCCATTCACCAGAGCTGCTCACATATTCCAAAGGCTTTGCCCATCCTGCAGCCTGAAGAGGTATTTGAGAGCAGAGCTGTTAGTGCTTTGTACATACTGCTAGAGTGTCCCTAGGGGTTTGCATAGTATTTATTGGTTCATATACACAAGGCTGATTGCTGTACAGTTTACACTTTCAACATAAGCAATGAGCTCAGTGCTTTGCCCAGAGCTCTGCCCTGGCGGGAGACTTTGCATGCGCTGGGGAGAGGAAGGGCAGCCCTGCACCAGTCCCTCTGCCCAGCACAGCTGCGCTCCCTGCAGCATCCCCTTGCACTCTCTAGCCACTGCTGCCCTCCCCAAAACCCAACACTCACAGGGAGAGATGAGAAGCAAGTCCAGCAGAGGCAGCACAGGCATTTGCAGGGGGGGCCAAGCACCTCTCCTTCTGTGGTGAGCAGCACCACGCTGTCCCAGCTTTCCTCTTCCAGCTGGAACACAGACGTGGGGATGCATCTACACACACAATGACACGGAGGTGGAATCTCTTTCCCTCTCGTTTTCTTCTACTCCAGCTCTTGCCTCCCAAAGGAGCTGAGAGCATGCCCCTGGTGTGTGGTGCTGTCTCTGGGCTCCTGGCAGCAGCGGGGCAGGGATGGAGGCCTCTTGTCAGTTTTAAGTACTGTAGCTCATGCGTCTTGCAGTCAGTCAGTCATGCGGATAGGACGGTAAGTATGTCTCATACAGAAATCATGCCATTAGCCTATAGAAACATGTACAGCCAGCCCTGCTCCCCTCCACTCTCTGCTCTCCTCTCTTCTCAGGTATGTGTCAGAACGTGTGTGAAATTCAGTGGTTTGGTGTTGAGGTGTGATCCTGGAGAGACATAGAGAGACACTATGTTAGGGGGTTACCAGGCATTCATGGTGGCACATCCAGGATAAATCCTGATACATGGCTGGGAAGTCCCTTCTGTACACTGTGCTTGTCCCACATGCACCCATGTTGTCAAGCAACCATAAGAAAAGTTTTGGGGAGTGTCAGAGAGACAGTGACAGAGCACCATTAACTGGGAGGCCTGGAACTAGAAGCAATGATATCAATGGTATTGATGGTGCTGCTCCATCTGCGGAGAGCAGCAAGCAGCGGCTGAGCTGCACCAACTGCAATGTAGCACTGGGAAGGAGCTGGGACAGCTGCTCTAGGTTCTGGGATGGAGGAGGCCAGCTTTGAGCCCTCCACCTCAGCTAAGTGACTGACTGCACCCCACCCTCCCAGCAGTAGGAAGACCTTCCCCAGTGCGCACCCTGGGCCACTTTCACATCATGGAAAACTGCAAAAGCAAAGCAACAGGAGCAGTGCCCCAGAGAGAAGCAAAGCCAGGGACTGTCTGGGGAGTGGAGCAGACAGAGGGGGACAGAGTCTGCATGAACATGTGCCCACAAGCATAAGCCTCTTGACTTACATACACCCACAGAGAGCCCACTAACAGAGTGGATAGAGAAGGGAGAGGAAGGACAGAGCGAGTCATGCATGTACAGCAGAGGCCAGAGGACCTACTGCCCCTGCTCATCAGCCTCCTACCAGGAGGCAGTGCTGGGCAGCTGGGGAGCACACATGCAACACCTTCCCCCAGTGCTGCACTGCCAGAGCAGCAGTGAATGTGCAGAGAAAAATGATGCAGCTAGGCTCAAGTGTGCTGTGCCAAGCACCTTGCCTTTAACCTGGTCTAGTCTCACTCTACAGGGAAGGCAGGGGGATCAGGGAGTGCACAAGACTTAAGGGGTCACTCTGAGCTCAGTGGGGATCAATGGAAGAAATGTACATCAAAGATGGGTGCCCTGTTGTCAGCCCCTACAAGTGTCACGTTCCTGCACCCACCACTCCTGCATGCCAACTGCTCCAACATTCCCCAGCAGCACCCTGCCAAGGCCTGCCCACATCCTGGCTTCAGCAGACCTCAATGCTTTCCTCTACATGGTCGGCAGATGCAGCAGCTGCACCCCCCAGAACAGAGACTGCTGTGAGCAGAGACAATAGGCCACAGCCCCACAGAATTGGGACACCCCTTCATCTGACCCACAGATTTGCCAGTGCCCAGCTATGCCCCTTGGGAAGGGGAACACCAAGGCATCAGCTCCAAGGGCTGGTCTCATCTGCCACAAGGCTGCACAGTTAGTGCTCCTGCATGAAGGGAGTAGTTCTAAGACCCCATGCAAATGCAACCCAGTCCCTGGAGTGGCTCTGGACAAAGACCATCCCTCTGTTTATAGCCCAGCATAACCAGGAGTAACAACTCTGTGACCCTGTCACTGGGGACCCCGAGCACCCACGACGCTGTCACTGCAATAGCAGCCCTTGGCACTGTGCCTGCAGTGAGGCACTGTGCACACAGCTGGCTGAAGCACTGTGGCAGACCAGGGCACTCTGTGCCCACAGCACCCAGGAGCAGGTTATCAGCAGGGGCACACTGCTGCTCACCCTCAGTCTTTTGCTGCAGCACAGCAAACCCTCTCTGCAAGCCAAGAGCTGGGCACAGCCCCACCACACTTCCCCCAGCAGAATGTGCATGATCAGCAGCTCAGTGCAGGCAGAAGTATGGAGAGCCAGGACAGAAGGAAGAGCAAAGGTAGGATTACCTCAAAAGAGGCCATTTGAGGGGTCACTGCTTCCCCCTTTTCAGGCTGGCTCGTTTCACTATCTGAGCCCCCATCCTGCCCCCAGAGACCTCTGGTTTCGGGACACGCACTCGCACCTCCTCCTGAGGAAGCCACAGGGGCAGGCAGCAGGACATCACCCAGGTGAATGGACAGACATAGAGAAGAGGACAGGAGAGGGAAAGGTAGAGTCAGTTGGCAGGCAGAAAACACCAAGCAAGAAGACTGCTGCAGTGGGCACTGCTACAGTGGGCAAGATTTGCCCTTGGAAGTCTTAGAGGGGAAACAGGAGAGGAGTGCAGGGCAGAAGAAAGGACAGAGAGTGACATCGTCCCAGAGCCTGAGAGTCCTGCTTAAGTCCTGAGTGCTGGCCCAGGCAGGCTGCCTGCAAGGCAGGGCTATGAGCCACACTGTACCTTGGTGCCCAGACCATCCCGGTGCAAGATGGAGTATTTCGTGAAGTGATCATCCTCAGCCTCCAGGTCTTGGGGCTCCTGTAGGGAACCCTCCAGAATCAGCTCCTCCTGTTCCTGCCTGTCACCAATGTCACCAGGGCCCAGCTGACGCACCACCTTCCGGGTAATCTGTGGAGACCCACACAGCTGGGCGTCACAACTAGCCCCAGGGCACCTGACTCCCTTCTCACCCAGTCTGGTCCTAAACTGCACGTGGTATGCAGCCTCTGTCTCTCCCATGAGCTGGAGAAGTGCCGTGACTGTAACCAAAGACAGCAAGACAGCGGGACGCGACTGCCCTACACGGGCCCCAGGCTACAGGAGTGGAGGGGAGAAGAGAAAGGCTGCCATATCTTGCCGCTGATCACTCACCTTCTTGGTGATGATATTGCCTTGATCATCTGTGAACTGTTCCTCAGTCACCTGCTCTCCAGGGAGATGAAGGGCTTCATTCCCCTGCAGGAAAAGGAGGGAGATCAGGGCATGTGAGGGCGGTGAGGGGAGTTGTTCTGCATGTAGAACAATACACCTGACACGCAGCCCACAGCCTCCGTCTCCCACCCTGCCTGACCCTTCACTGCTTTCCTCTCCATCTGCCCTGGGGCTGGTCTCAGCTCCCCCGCTCGTTACCTTCAGGAGGACGCGCCGGCGGACGACTCTGGCGGAGAGAGCCTCCTCGTCATCCGCCAGCCCCTGGCTCTCCCCGAGCTCCTTGTCCAGCTCACGATGGGCGTGTTTGAGCAGGAAGCGGACAGAGCCCCTGACGATGTGCATGACGTTCTGGCAGCTGACCAGGAAGAAGGCCAGAAGCACCAGAGCGATCAGCAGCTGGGCCAGGAAAGCCCACATCCTGCCTCCGCACACACAGCTGCGCGTGTGCCGCGGCTCTGAGCCCGCTGTCAGAACTCGGCCATGCTGTCCGGCTGGGTCGGGCCCTGCGGGTCTGCAGCCTGCCCACGCAGCGCTCCGGCTGTGCGGGAGCTGCTGTAACCTTAGCTGCCGCAGCTCTGGTGGCTGTGGGCGGCGAGAAGGAAGCGGGCAGGTGGGGCGTCCTTTGCAGTCGCAGCTTCGCTCCAAGTCATGTGGCCAGGACTGCCCCGGCCAGGCAGGCTAAGCAGGACAGCTTCGTCCCTCTTCTCTGTCAGTTTGCCCAACAGCCTGTCCTCCTGACTACGCTGGGAGGGGAGCGTGCAGGACAAAGGAAGCCCTGGGCAAAAGCCAGGGCTTTGGGGTGTCATTGGAATCACAGGTGACTCAGGTCCTAACACACATGGCAGAGCTGAACAGCCACCTCCAAGCATGGCCGTGCTGCCGGGATAGCTGTGCGTGCCCTGGCTGGGGAAAGATGCTTGCCCTCAACTTGTACCTGCTGGCTGTGTGTGACCGTGGCATCAAGCCCACCACCCCCCCCCGGCCCCTAGTCCAATTCTATTTTTGGCTCTAGCATGTTGTTGGGTTGGCAGTCAGGGCAGATACTCAATAAGGAACAAGTCTGTGCGGGTGACTGGGTTATAAATGGAGAGCAAGAGCTCAGGTATCAAGCACAGCAGGCTATTCTGGGCTGAGAGGCACCCCAAGGGGCAGGAAGCATGCCAGAAGAGTTGAGGAGCTAGCACCTGGTCTGCCTGACTGGCCTCGCAGCAGGCTCCAGAAAAGGCTGTCCATAGGGTCACCACTTCCTGCAGGGCTGAGTCCCCTGCTCCTACCCTCACCTGCCCAAAGAAGCAGCTGTCGGCCTCCTCCTGCCAGCCACCTGTGGGGTGCTGAGGCTGCCAGTCGCTGTCCTCTGCAGAGCTGATCCGCATCAGCTCCATGGCTGGCATCAGGACCTGCTCTTGCTCCTGGCCCTGTGCCCCGGAGGCTGTGGTGTGCGTTGGGAGCAGCCTTCGGGTGACTCCCTCCTGCCAGGAGCCCGCTGTCAGGTCCTGTAGGCAGGAGATAAAGGAGCCTTCTGCATTCCAGTCCCTCAGCCTGGGCACCAGAGAGGGACAGGGATAGGGAGAGAGAGACAGAAAGAGAGAGGCAGTCAGCTTTGCATGGAGTGCTGCACCCTGAGCACCAGCCGAGCTCCGGCAGGCACACCGGCGCAGCCTGTACCCCACAGGTGCTACTCCACTCCCCAGCTCACGGCGCTGCTGGGCGCCTGGCAGAAGCAGCACAAAATACACAGATGCACAAAAGGCACAGGCCACCTCTATGCCATACTCCCTGCCCATCCCACAGCCTCAAGGCTTGGCTGCCAGGGTCTGAGGCAAGAGCATGCCATGCTTTCATGGTCTAGTGTGGTCTAGCTCTAATGTGGTCTAATGCTGTGGAGCATTTCTGGGTGCTGCCAGTGACCTCATGGGTCCAGTGCCATTGGGAATGTGGGAGGAGGCAGCCCAGGCTAGGCTTAGCTCTAGTAAGTACAACCTACATGCAGGGCCTGGCTGACTGGGGTCTCTTCCAGGTTCTCTGCAAGGAGCCCTCCAGAGCACTGCCAGGAAGGTGTGAGGCACTTGGCCCAGCCATTGTTCTATGTACTGCAGGTGCCTGGGCTCCAGAGCTGGAGACCAACAGGGAAGCAAGCAAAGCAGGGCAGTAGCTGGCAGAGCAGTTGTGTTCCCCTATCACGGTCACCCTGGTGCCCCAGGCTGCAGTACCTGTCTGCACTCTTCTCCACAGCATGGCTAAAGGTAGGTGATGTCATGATCCTGGCTTGCACCTTCTGCTGAACTGAAACAAAAGAGACTTCACTCTCCGGGTCCTGCTCCCCAGTCCCTGGTTGATGATCACCAGATGGCATCTTCCCCTCTGGCCTGTGCCCCTCCTCCTGCTCTAGAAGGTCAATCAGGCCATTCATGGCATCTGAGTCCACTGTGTCATCCTCAACTAGGTCCATAGAGCCCATGTGGTCTGGGCCATGAGCATCTGCTAGAAGTTGCCCTGGGAACCGGCCTTCACTTGTGGCATCCGAGTCCTCAGCCTTGCTGCACTCCAGAGAGGAGTCCTCAGCAGTCACCAGCGAGGGGGTGAGCCCCGAGGACCACACCTGCATGTCGGACATCTCCATCAGGGCATCCTGCTCAGTGGCAGCCATGGGGATAGCATCCATGATGGCCACCTCATTCCAGTACTGGTCGGCACGCAGCGGGGATGGCAGTGTGTAATGCAGGGAGGCAGGGGACAGCAGCTCGTCCTGCAGTGAAGCGTAACCTATATGGGCAGACAGAGGCATCATGTCCAGCAGCCATCTCACGCACGCACAAGCATAGTAGGGCAAAAGGGAGACAGCTTCTGGGAGGATGACTGCCCCAAGGACAGCAATGGTCATGCCACAGCCCCCTGTGGCCAGGCTGAGCAGGGCTGTGCTCACAGCAGTGGCTGCTTTCACATAGTCCCTGCAAATGCTGCCATGCCTCCCTTCAAGTCATGGGGCTGGTTTGGGCAGGTCCTGGGACTGCCTCCTCCCTGTGAGGAGGACTGGCCTGGCATTCACACGATGGTCCATCCACATTGCAGGAGACAATGCCCTCTTTGCTACCCTGCTCCATCAGACCCCTGGTTCCTGCCCACAGCCCCCATCCAGCATCAGCTGGCTGGCAGATAGCCTGGAGTTCAAGTAGCCAAGTCTGGCAGGCACCAACTCTCAAAGCCAAACACTCTCCACAGCACAGAGGAGGAGGCTGGAAGTACCATGAGCAGAGAAGGATGGCCCCAGCACATGCCATGCAATCCCAAGGCCCTGCAGAAGGCAGCCACGCCCTTACAACCCTGTTGGTGTCTCCAGAGCTACAAGCAATTGTTATGTCTCATCGCCCAGGGCCATTTGCACAGCTCAGGCACATCCATATGAACTACAACCAAGCCAGGCACTCCCACCCATGCAGGTGGCTTTGCTCAGCCTTTTTCAGCTTTGAGCCATTTTTTCGCCCCTGGAGATCAGCAGTGAACTTGTTCTGCTCCCCTGGCAGCCAGGGAATGCCAGCCACAGCCAAGGCACAGGGTACAGCTGGGACCCTTGGCACATAAAGAGCACCTCACCCATGGGGCACCCAGGTGCCTGCTAGGGGCATGCAGTGCAGTGCCAGTGAGGGAAGGAGTGTGGGACTGTGCAGGAGGAGAAGGCCTGGAATGGCTGCCTGCAAGCATGACAGCTGTAAGAGGGGTAGTCCTTGATGACATGCAGTCACTGGAGCAGGATGAGGCTCCCAGAGGGCTTAGCTGAGGTGGAGACAGTGGAGACAGGCAGTGGAAGATGAGAGAAGGAGAGGCCAGGATGAGCTCAGAGGAGAAAGGTGAAAAGAAGTGACCCACAGGAGTGCCCGCACCTGGCAGCACTAGGTGGCATGTTTGAGAAAACAGAACAAGGGGAGAGACAGAGAGGGAGAGAGCGATGAGCCAGTGCAGGGGCAGAGCCACAGTGCAGGGCTGTAGCAGCACAAAGCCCTGCCCCTGTCTGGTGTGCCGGCATCCCAGCAGCATATGCCACAGCTGACTCTGGCTGTGTCCCCACATCCAGGCACACTCTGCCTGGGACCCAGCCCAGGCACACCACCACAGCTGTACAGCCAGGACTCAGTGAGCTCCCTGGCCACTGATCAGCTTGCACAGCCAGAGGCACCTCTCACTGACACATTGGGATAAGGAACACATGTCAGTCCCACCCGGAGAGTTTCTGAGAAAGCAGTATGGCAGAGCCAAGCTTTCTGCAGCATAAGCCCCAGTGAAGAGGCCACATCTGTCAGCAATGCCTTGTGCCCACTCAGTTCTCAGTGGGTGCAACCTGGTCAGGCAAGACACCAGCCCCAGTCTCTGCACAGACTGTGCCCCCAGGGCCCTCCTGCACTCCCTGCCAGAAGCTGGGGCTCACCATTCATCTGGGATGGTGAGAGGGAGTAGTCTCTGTCTGAGTAGCGCCAGCTTCCCTTCAGGCTGCGGCTCTGCCGACCAGAGCCCTCCAGCATGTTGACAATCTCGCTGCGGTCGATGTTCCTTAGTGCTGCGTACAGGTTCTCAACTGCAGGGGGAAGATGGTGTCAGCAAACTAGTCACCTGGGGAGACACAGCCATGCCCCAGACACCCTCCAGGTGGGCAGGGAAGGCAAGATATGCATGAACCACCACTGTAAAGCTAGCCAGTGATTCATGAAGATGCACACACTGTTCTGCGTAGCTAGCCCTGCCACCTCTGTGCCTGTAAAAGGGCACCACAACTACTCACTCTTGACATTCTTGCCCTCACGGCTGGCCCAGAGGTTGAGTAAGGCTATGCTCTGCTCCAGAAGGGAGTTGGGGTTCTCCACACGTATCTTGTTGATGTCATCCACCCCAAACTGCAGCTCACGTGCTAGCTCTGAGGAAAACACCACGTCAGTATCACAGCCTCTGGTGCCCACCACAGGGCTAGAGACATTCTGAAGGGCTCAGCCAGGACCAGTGCAGAGACCCTGCGTTACAAGTGAGCCCAGCAGAATGTGCAGGAGCTGGGATGGGGCAGGGTTGAAGCCCCCATGCTCAGGCTGGCTGTTACTGGCGCAATAGGGTCTTATGCTAAGAAGAAGGCTCTGCCGTTGGATGTGTGGCTGCAACGAACAGCAGCAATATGTACAACTCATAACAAAGCCCTAGCCTGGTACCCTTGCATGTGAATATGTGCACAGCTGCGGGAAGGTTCACTTCAGTGCCCTGGAATGCTTGCAGCAGGGGTGCAGTGCAAAGCAGTCACTACACCTGACAGCACACTTCCAGCATCCCTAATGTCAGCTTTCCGAGGAGTGTTGTGCATCCTCAGAACTGTCAGGTGTGCACTCACCAGCCCAGCTGAGGCCCAGCTGTTCTGCTATGTCAACCATCTTCTGGTCTGCCTTGTCCGTGCTGCTCAGAGAGCCTGGAGGAGAAGAGGGAGTCACAGCTCAGCTGCACAGGGCCCTGCACCAGAGTGGTGAGGGGAATGGGGTGCTGGCCGTGGGGGCCACACAGACCCATGGGCACAGCACTGCCCTGCAGGCAGGACCAAGGAAACCTTCAGGGAAAGGGAAGTTGCTGTGAGTGCAACTACGACAGGATCATCACAGCCGTTCCACTGGCTTGGGCACCCCAAGTGCAGGTAGTGTGTGGGCTGGAATGGTCCCAGCAAGCTGCATACCAAAACTGGTCTCACTTAGAATGCTGTATCGCTCCCGCAGAGACAATGGTGTCAGTGTCCTCCTTCGCTCATCGCTGCTGCTTCCCTGTGAAAGTGGTGACAAACCAAGGGGTCAACAGCTTGAAAAGAGGGCAGCAACTCTGCCCTGACACAACTGCTTCTCCTTCAGCTCCAGAGTGGCATGACATGGAGCAGGTGAAGAAAGCTGACAGCAAGGGCTGTCCCCTACACTTGGGGAAGGGATGGGTGCTCACTGCCCCCTACCAGAGTGCCAAAGACCTTACACTGACCTTGGTGCAAGGTGGTATGCTGATGTTCAGGTGGCAAAGCACATGCTGGAGGTCCTCATATTTCATGGCCTTGCGCAAGAAGGACAGGGAGCCACTGGCTTCCCGGCTGCTGTCCCGGACCTGTGTGCAAGAGCCCAGTTAGGTGGCTTGGCACAAGCAAGGGCCTTAACTCCTTGCCCAGTCCTGTTCCCTGACATTACCTTAATGGGGATGACAAGACGATTCTCCCGGAAGGACTGGAAGAGGAAGGTGCGGGGCTGAGTGGCCTTCTTGACAGGCACCAGGTTCCCTGAGAGTTCAACGTGCAAAGGCATTCCCTCTACCACCTGACCAGGAGCAGAAAATATGTTCAGACCCTGTGCAGAGCTGCTTCTCCTGTTCCTGGACAGGGCAGGTAACCCTGACTCTCCTAGCCAGGCCAGGGCCGGGCCTTTCCACTGGCATCATCCCCTCTCCCTGCTGCCCTCCACACATGCTGCTGGGGACAAACCTCAATGTCTCTGCTGCGGGCCACCTCAGTGAAGTTCTCATGCTGCTCTAAAGTCTTGTCAACCTTGTCATCAGTCATGCAGTAGCAGCGCAGCCGGCCTTCTCGTGCATCATTCATCTTGGCAAACACCACGAATTTGGCCATGTAGGGCACAGCTGTCAGCTCCTTGTACAGCATGGTGGCAAAGTGCACAGCCTCAGCTGTGCGTGGGCAGTCAGCCAGCCAGAACCTGCAGGAGATCTGGGTCAGGGTGATGCTGGGTGGTGGCACCAGGCAGCAGCCCCCACCCCCCTCAACAGCCAACTGGACTGCAGAAGAAGCCCCAAGAGTTCTGGACATAAGTGTAGCCCCATCTGTGATGGGGACCCACGCAAGTACAAATAATGGCCCCCTTCCTTCTGCACACCCAGCTGTCATGAGTGCTTCCTGGAGTGTGCTCAGGCAGCATGGGGGTCTCAAGGCTAGAGGAAACCACCCTGCATGTAGGAATAGGGCAGCACAGCACCAGGGGTAAGGGGCTTCTCCTGGCAAAGGCTGTAGCAAGGCCCAAGGAACACCAAATATCCTCAGATGGGCACACGTTTGCCCAGGACTCACCTGGCAGACACATTGGTGGTAAAGTTAGCACACTCATTTTCATAGACTAGCTTTGTGGTGCCTGTTATGTCTTCCCACTGGGCTTGGGCTGTCCCTCCTGCAGCAGAAAGCATGGGTGAACATACTGTCTTTCCATAAGCCTGGGATCTGCATCCCCTAGGCATTTGCTTTCTCCACAGCTGTGCCCTTTACTGAGCTCCCTGGAGCTCCATCCCCCTGAGACAGCCCATCCCCATGGAGAGCACGCTTGCAGTCTCACCGATCACACTGCAGAGCAGACGTAGGCTGGTGGTGTCACCCTCACCACTGTCTCGAGGATTGTCCTTCCAGGATGGTGGCAGTGGGATACGGAGGCCAATGGGGCGGTGGAACTTCCTCCGTCGTGGCTCCACTGTGACAATGGGGCTGAAGGTCGCTTGGTTCCCCAGCAGCTTAGTCACCAACTCATCAGGCACAGGCTGTGCCTGTGGGTAGCACAAGGATGGGCATCAGGGATGGTTTTTCCCCAGGCTGGGACACAGCCTGGGCTTGCTGCCCACCCCTGATTGCAGTAGCATGTCTGGGCCCCAGGCCAGGCTCTCTGAGGCTCACCTGCAGGGCCAGCCTCACTCTTTTGGTGACAGCAGTGTCTGGGAAGGTGGCCTGTACCATGGGCACCAGTGTGCTTTTCAAACACCCTCCCTCAGGGCCAATCATATCGCAGTCCTGGCAAATTCGGGACATGACCACAAAGTAGAGAGGGAAGTCGGTGGTGATGATGCGGCAGACCCTCTTCTTATCCAGCTCCTCCTGGCTCTCCAGCTCTGCAAGGGCAGCACAGCCATCAGTGCTCATACACCAAGCCTGTGGCTGTTACTCAACACCCCTCTGTGCTACACAGACCACACCATTCCAGCCCCATTCCACCCCCCAGGCCACCGCAGCCCTGCCTGCAGGGAGCTGTGGGGTGTGGAGCCCCTGCCCTCCTGGCACGCTCACCCTCGTCCATGCCGTTGAGCAGCTGGTCCATGTAGCTCTCCTCATAGCGGTTGCGGTGCTCCTTCCAGACAGAGCCATTCTCGCTGCGCAGCACTACCAGCTCACGGTCTCCACGTCCATATGAGGCAAAGTGTGGAATCTCCACAATGACAGGGCTGCAGATAGCAGAGGAAGGCCACTAGCACCCACATGCTGCCACAAGGACATGCAGGTTGCAGGATGGCCCTGGGCAGAGTACCTGCCCATGCTGTGCAGCTGCTGGGGGAAGAAGGACTGCTGACCTCCCTCTCTCTGGGAAAGAGGACTCTGCACCTGATGGGACAGGGCTGCTCAGGGGATTTTTGCCGCTGTCCTGTTACTTTTGAATGACCCATGCCAGAAACATGCTGCACCCAACAAGAGGTGGGATCTCTCCTCTGCCAAGCAGAGATAGGCAGAGGTCCTGCCCTGGATGGTAAAGCCCTCCAGATGAGCCTGGATCTGTTCCCAGTCCTGAGGGATGACCCTGGTGTGGGCAGCCCAATCTGCTCTGTTCCCAGTTGTGCTCACCTGAGGAACTGGGCACCAGCAGGCCCCAGTGCAATGATCCGACTGCCCAGACCCTCCTCCTCAGCCAGTGGTGGGGGTGCAGGTAGCTTTTGGGGCTTCACCAGGCGGCAGGTAATGCGGGTCGGTGCAGCACAGGCACGGGGCGGGATGACCACGCGCAAACCATGGTGCCGGCTGCCCCGCATGGAGCCACCACGAGCATCCACCATGAAGCTCACCAGGAACCTGGAGTGGACAGAGGCATGGGCATGTGGGCACCTTGCCGTCAGCTCGTGAACAGAGAATGCATGTACTGCACAGGCTGGGCACTCACCCTGTGTGTACAGGGCTGGCCACTGGGCTGATGTTATCTGAGGTCTCAGTGGCGGGGCTGCTGGGGATCAGGGAGTCCTCGTCAAACTCTTTGGAGGGCTGTGAAAGGCAGGGAAAAGACCTTGTGGACAAAGGGTCCTATCTGAGGGTGCTGAGCCTGCCCACCCTTACACAATCCTCGCTGGACAGTCTGGTACCACTGGGTCAATGCCCATTACCCATCACACACTTGAGCCCTGTGGTGATGGGGCAGTTGCTCCAGCAAGGAATGCCTGGGGGAGGCCATGGCAGGCTGTATCTTGTGCTCACCTCCTGTGGGGACACCGAGGGTGCATGCAGCAGGCTGACTTGCTCAGCTTCTGTCTCCACAGGTCCTACCTGCTCAGTCTCCTCAGCTCTGGTCACCACAGTTTCGGGTGGGACGCAGGGGACCTGCAGGACAGCTGGAGACTCCACCCTGACAGGAGAGGGTAGTGACAGCCACAGAAGTGGTAAGGTCCCTCAGCCCCTGCCCATCCCCACAGAATCCTGGGGCCACTGGACAAAAGCAAAGTAAGCAGCAGTCCCATTTCATGGTGCAGGAACATCACTGACCAGCTTTGCCTGCCATGCCAGCTGGTGAGGGCTCTGTTCCTTGCCTAGAGCCTTATGTGCCCCGCAGGAAGCCCAGCTCAGCACAAGGCTGGTCCTGTGCCCTGTGCCTGCTCCCTCCCCACCATACAGTGTCTCTTACGTTTGCTCCAGTGTTGTTGTGGTCATGAACTCCAGAATCTCCCTTTTGCCTTCCTGGTCTCTGAGATCAGGTGTCTTGGGCTTTGGTGCAATCAGCTCTTCCTCTGAAACCAAGAGCTGGCTCAGCGAGCACAGGCAGATGGACAAGGGAACGCAGATATCCATCCCTTGCCCCCACCCCTCCTCAAGGCTGGAGCCAGGGCTATCCCTGCTCCCACTGCTGGACACACACACTTGCCCCTTGGGTCTCAGCCAGACACAGGGAGCTTTGCTGTCTGCCAGAATGGGTCTGCTCTCAGGGCAAGACCCATGCAGCAGGCCAGCAGAACAGGAGCTGTGGGAGGAAATTTAGCTACTCACTAACCTCTTTCTCACAGCACCAAACACAGTGCAGAGACTGCAGAGGACACCTTACACCTTGATGTCTGGGACAGGGACATAGGCATGACTGGGGGTGCAGGAGGCTGCCCTAACACTACACCCCACTGAAGGCATAGAGCTCTGCTAATGCTGACCACTGGTCCCATTAATACCTGCTAACTAGCTCATCAGAGTTTGGCTCTGGCCAGTGCCCTGTGGGAGGATGTCCAGCACCTCCCGAAGCAGAAAGAGTGCCCCAGAGATGGCGTGGGGACCACAGCAGCACAGAGACCTTTGAGCCCTCAGGTTAATCCCTGCTCTGGCCAGGATGGCATGAGGCAGTTGCAGAGGGACACCTGTGTTGGTAACAGTTCCAGGTTCCTCCACTTGCCACGGACAGGGCCTGAGTCTGACAAGGGAGTCAGGGTCCTCCTGAGTGGGAGGATGCCCATTCATGCAGTCACACCACAGCAAGCAGTACAGACATGGATTGGCAGGGTAGGATAGCAGGGCTGGTGCTGGAGAGCACCAGACCAGCAGCAGGGCTTAGCAGATGGATATGGCGTGCGGATGGTTAGTGGCCATGGGGTGAAATGGGCCATTGAGCTGGGGCAGGGGGACACATTTCATACCCATTACTGTGACATGAGCAGTGCCTGCAAAGTAAGAAGAGGCAAAAGTGAGGTACTGGTGGGAGGGTGCAGGAGCAAACCAGCTGCAGCTGGGCTGGGAGCTGATACCCTCCAGCAGAGCAAGGCACAGTGTGGGCTTTGCATGCCCAAGGGCTCTCTGCACAGTCCCTGGGGCATGGGATCATGGAGATGTCCAGACATATCCCTCCTGCATAATGCAGGGAAGCACCCAAGCCAGGCAGTGCCACCTCAGGAGTCTGGTGGGCTTCCCTCGTCCTCTGCAAGATCACAGCAAGGGCCACACAGCTCCCCCGCCCTGGGGGTGTCCCCGTTCCAGCAGGAACACCAGTGCCATTCCCATGACTGCTGCCTGCCACAACCACCCAGCTGGCAGATCTCTGGGATGGTGTGACCCAATTCCCACCCCTCACCTTCATCCTCTGATACATCCAGAATTTCGTCTACAGTCTCTGGGAAGCTCATGCGGTGCTTGTCGCCAACTGACTGTGGGACCAGAGCAGAGTCAGAAGAAGCCAGCATTTTGCTGCACAGCTATCTGCAGACCCCTCCTTAACCTGGGCTAGGCACCCAGCTGCAGACCTTTCCCAGGCTGCTCCCAGTCCCAGCCCTCCTCCACAGCATCCTGGTCCTAGTACCCAGGGGCTCACCGGGAGATCGGTTTCCTCTGTGACAATCTTGAGCACATCTGTGACAGAAATGTAGCCAAGCCGCTTTGCAATGGCCAGGGGAGTGGTGCCATTCTGTGCACAGAGGAACGACTGGGTCAGCAGCAGCAACAGGGTAGCTGAGACAGCTCAGGCAGCTGCCTGAGCTTGCTACAGAGTGGGGATGTGCAGGGAAGCATTGTACTCACTGTGCTGATCTCATTAGGAGACGCACCGTGCTTCAGCAGCAGTGTCACCACGTCTGTGTGGCCCTGCTGTGCCGCTTGGTGCAGGGGGGTGTAGCCCAGCTGCAGGGGAGGACAGAGGATGCTGCAATTAGTTCTGGAAGTCTGCTGCCCCAGAAGTGCCCTCAGGCCTCACACACCGTGCTTCATGCCTGAAGCATGAGGACAGCTCCACTTCCCCATCAACCTGCATGCCATTGCCCAGGGCAGAAGGGTCCCTGAAGCACAGGACACCTCTGTACCTTAGTCTTGGCATTGACATCCGCTTGGTGCTGCAGCAAAAACTTCACCAGCTTGATGTTCCCATAATGGCTGGCCACATGCAGTGGTGTATACCCCATCTGAAAGACAAGATCAGGTCTCAGTCTTCCCTCACCACTGCTTACTGCCCTTCTGGCTTGGATATGCTCATCCCACAGGCAAGCCCCCATGCATGAAGGATGAGCACCCATGTGAGGGCTTCCCAAAAGCCCAAGACCAAAGCAGAGGGCTTCAAACCATGCTGTACCTGTGGGTACAGAGGTGAGCTGGAGGAGCAGGCAAGAATCACCCCTCTGGAGAGATGGGGGGAAGAAGAGGAAGAGTGCCCAGGACACAGGCAAAATGGTAAGGATGCCTGCTATAAGGCAGTCTCTTGGGGAAGGGAAAAAGGGAAGAGGGAAGAGGGAAGAGGGAAGAGGGAAGAGGGAAGAGGGAAGAGGGAAGTTCTTCCCTGAGCAGGCTTAGAGGTGGTTCCCCCAAGTGTTTCACCAAAGCCATGGTCAATGCACTACTTTACCCTGGTCATTGCATCCACTGTGACTCCATGTTTCACTAGAACATCAGCAACCAGCACATGCCCCTCTTGGGCCACAAGATGGAGAGGAGTCAGGCCACTCTGCAAAGACAGGAAGTCTCAGCACAGTGGCACTGCCATCACTGCAGGTCCAGCAGCAGAGACTCTGTCAGGTCTCCAGCCTGGCAAACCGTGTACTGCTGCCCAAACACAGGGAGGCACAGGGGCCTGGACCACCGTCCAGACTGCTGTTCTCTGCTGGCTGGTTTGCCTCCAGCCTGGCAGGATGTGCTGGGACAACTTACCTTGTTGCCTAGGTTGCCATTGGCTTGTTTGGAGAAAAGCAGTGCCACCATGTCTGCATGCCCCTCCTGGGAAGCCAGGTGCAGGGGAGTGACTCCCTGCATAGACTCAGCATTTGCAGAAGCCCCATACTGCAGCAGGCTGCTGGCCACTTCCATCTGGTTCTGCTTGGCAGCGATGTGCAGGGGGGTGTACCCATTCTGCAGGGAGAGAGGCTCATTGCAGTGCTCAGCCCTGCCAAGCAGACCAGAAGAGACAAGAGGTGCCACTCTGCGCCCGCAGGCCAGGTCTGCCCTTCCCAGTTGCCTGCAGAGCTCAGGAATGCCCCCCACACCATCTCTCTGACATCGACCAGCCCTGACATTGATGCCAAATCCCCGTCTTCTGGCCAAGTCAGCACGGGGGTTTCAAAGACCACCTGCTTCAGGTCCCAGTATGGTATGGGCTGTCCTGGAGCTTTCTACACATGAATTTCTGCAGCAGTATGCAGCCCCTGGGAGCTGTGAAAAGCTAGGACAGACACACCTCCTGGAATGTGCCTGGCTGAGGTGTGGAGCTAAACTCCCAATACACAGCATTAGTATTCAGGCAGAGACTGCAGGGCCTTAAGTCCTGCCTCTGCTGCCATGCTGCAGGAGCAGAGCAGCTGGCAGACACCCGCTGCCCAGGCTGACGTGCAGGCTGTCGGTGACGCAGACCAACGGGGGGCTGGAGCTGGTACCGGCTGCTCCCGGTGCCTGCCCAGCATGTCTGCCGGCAACCTGCACAAGGGACAGGAAAGTGCCAGATGGGGAGGGCTGGCACCACCAGCCACTTCACTGTTTTGAGGATGCAGCTTTTGCAAACAACATGGAAAGCAAGGCGCCTGCTGGTGTGCTCTGTGGAGAGAAGCTCCCCATGCTCGTGCAGAGCCGGGTGACTCATAAGCTTGTGGGTTTTCTGACTCACTGCTTTATTGCTGCATGCAAACATTTGCCTGTGGTTTCCCAAACTGCCAGACCGCAGCGCTGTTCTGCAGGACTTGCCATGGAAACACGTTCCCCACGCAGCAACCACCCTGCTGCTAGCAGGGACCATCCCTGACACAGCCTATCTGCTGGAACAGGACCACTGTCTGGCACCCTGCCTGCTCCATGTGGTGTCAGGACAGGCAGGCATGAGCAGCAGATATGGAGAGAAGCTGGTGGTGATCAGTCCCTTATACATTCCCTGAGTGCCAGGGTTGAGAAGCAGTGCTGGCCTCAGACTGGCAGGCACTGGACACACACCACATCCCCAGGGAAGCCCAGCTCTGACTTACCCAAGCCGAGTTGTGTGGGGAGCTCCCCTTGGGAAGCAGCAGCTTGACAATCTCCAGGTTATTGTGGTGCACAGCCACATGCAGTGGAGTCAGGCCATTCTGCAGTGGGGGAGAGAGTACAGACAGGTGAGAAAGAGCCTCTCCCCATACTAGACCACTCCTCCCACAGAAGCAACACTCACCTTCCCTGCTGCATTGGGGTGTGCATCATGTGCCAACAGCAACTCTGCCACATCCACCTTTCCATACTTGGCTGCAACGTGGAGAGGGGTAAATCCTTTCTGAGGAGAAAGGCAGCCCATCACAGGGTGGCAGAGACAAAGAGAATGCTGGCACCTGCTGCAACACAGGAGGAGGCTGCCCCTCCTGCAACAGGGTCACTGTGCCACCAGCCAGCCCAGCCCTGCCCCAGCTGGGTGATGCCTTCCGCAGCAGTGGACTCAGCAGCCTACCTTGGTCATGCAGGTCTGTGAGGCTCCCTTCTCCAGCAGGGCCAGGGCTGTGTCCAAGTGCCCCTCTCTGGCAGTGATGTGCAGGGGCGTGTGCCCTGCTGTGGTGGCCAGGTTGGGGTTGGCGTTGTTCTCCAAAAGGAGTTTGACCATGCCGGTGTGGCCAATGCGTGCAGCACAGTGCAAAGGAGTCTGGTCGTCCTGTGAGGGTGGCAAAGAAGCTGTTTGGGCAGACCTGGACCAGTCCCTTTTGCAATGCCAAAGGGGTCCCAGGCCTGCTCCCACTGTTGCACAGCCCCTGGTAGGCTGCACCATGGCCACGTGACAGCAAAGAAACCAGCACCAGCTGTTGCCAGACCTGATTATCACACAGGTTCTCTGTACCTACCTTGGCCTTAGCATTGGCTTTGGCTTTGTTCTGCAGCAGGTACTTTGCCACATCTGTGTGCCCAGCTCTGGCTGCCATATGTAGGGGAGTCTCTACTTTCTACAGCAAAGACAGGATAAAGTGGTAAGGCCAAAGGAGGGAAAATGCCTTCCTGCAGTCATTCCTCTGCTTTGCTCTGCTCAGAGGAGAGCAGTGCCTGTAACCCCTACTGGTTCTTCATGCCAGCACAAAGCAGAGGGCACCAGGGACTGCTGAGGTGAACAGAGGGGGCAGGACCTGGATATCCTGCTGAACCCCAAGAGGCTAAGCTCCCAAAGCCCTAGCCAGGGTGGAACTCACCACATTGGACACATTAGGAGAGGCTCCACGCTGCAGCAGAGTCTTGACGATGGGCAGGTGTCCCATGAAGGCAGCCACGTGTAGGGGGGTCAGGCCTGACTGTGAAGAGAAGGGGGCCAGAAAGCAAGATGGGACGTATGGCCTTGGCAATATCTCTTAGTGTGCCCTCCTCCTTCTCCCCAGGGCAGGTCTCAGCACAAGCAAAATCTGAGTCCCCAGTCTACTCCAGGAGCCTGGCAGGTGAGTGTGGAGGAAACACAGGGAGCTGCTAACTCCCCTGCATCTCCCTGCCCTTTGGGAAGACGCTGCCAGGCTAAATATGTTCTGATGTGCAAAAAGCACTAAGAAAGGTCCCTGGGACAAGGGACAGGGGACAACACATCCTGCAATGTTGCCCACACTGTACATGCAGAAGCAAGAGAGCTGAGGATGGAGCTCAGCCCACCTACCTCTGTGACAGCATCAATGGAGGCACCTGTCTTCAGCAGCAGCTCCATCACGCGGATATGGTTTTTCTTGCAGGCAATATGGAGGGGCGTGAAGCCGTTCTGCAGACAGACAGATGGACAGTCATTTGCAGGAACACTCCCTCTCCCCTGGTCCAGCCCATCCGCCCTTCCTCACCAGGGCTCGGGAGTTGGGCTTTGCCCCCTTCTCCACCAGCAGCTTGGCCACACGGTGGTGTCCACAGTGTGCAGCCACGTGCAGTGGCGTTAGGTGGTCCAGGGTGATGTCGTCGATCTCGGCGCTGTACTGCAGGAGCAGGCGTACGCAGTCCAGGTGGTCACCCTGTGCTGCCATGTGGATCGGCGACAAGCCATTCTGTGAGCGTGGAGCAGGGCCTCAGGGCAGGGCCAGGAGAGGGTCCAGGCATCCCAGCCAGCCCCTGCCTTGCACCCCCAGACACTACTCCAGGGTGCTACCAGAGAGGAGGCCCAAAATCCCTCACTGAAACTTACAAAGGAGCAATGTCGGGTGGAAGGAAGGGCCTGAAGATCTGCTGCCATGGGGCAGACTGTACCCAGGCCATCTCCTTCTCAGGACTGGGCCCTTTGAAGGATGAAGCCCTCAGGAAAAGGACTCCAGCTAGGGCCAAGTAGGGCAGGAAGCTTCTTACCCCTTGTCAGGCCAAAAAAAGCCCTGTGCCAGCCATGGGGTCCATCCAGCAACTGTGCACAGCTTGTTACCCCACTGTGCTGCCCTGGGACCTGCACTTTTCACAGCCCCACCAAGTCACGTGGGTACCTTGGTTTTGGCTTGAATGGGAGCCCCATGGTCCAGGAGGATCTCTGCAATTCTCACATGTCCATTGCGTGCTGCACAGTGGAGAGGGGTCAGCTCATCCTGGGAAGAAAGAAGGGTTCAAGGGCTCAGTATGGCCTGGAAGAGTAAGGTTCCCTCAGGTAGAGCACTAACAGGAACTTTAGACTTGTCAGCAAAATAAGGCAAAACTGAGCCTGGCCTCAGCTCCCAGGCCACACCTTTGTAGCCCTGCAGCCTCCTCTCACCTCTACATGTGCTAGCAAGAAACCCAGTTCATCCCCTTAGTGCACCAGAGACCTTCCCTCACATCCCCAGCAAGATGTTTGCAGGGTAAGCACTGGGCATAAGGAGCTCAGGGAGGGAGACGGCCCAGGTAAATATGGGCTGTGTTCAGAAGTGCTCTCACCTTGGTCCTTGTCTCTATCTGGGCCCCACGGTCCAGCAGCAGCCGTACCATGATGATGTTGCCCCGGCGGGAAGCTATGTGCAGGGGAGTGATCCCATTCTGTCAGGAGGAACGACAGTCTGTCAGAATGAGCAGCCTCTTCTCTTTCAAGGAGGCAGGGACAAACAGAGGAGAGAGGGCAGGGAGAGCTACATCTCTGCCCAGGGACGACGCTGGGAAACAGCTTGTTTAACAGGGCTGTGAGAGAGGGCTGTGCAGCTAAAGGCTGCAGACAGAAGCTATACAGAGCTTGCAGAAAAGCACCAACTCATGGACTGGGCTTCATCTGCGGATCTGGAAAAGGCATTCTAACTGCAGGTTCTATGAGCTCTGCCCTGCAGCAACAGCTCCAGCTTTCCCTCAGCCTGGACACAAGATCCCCAAGAGCTTTCAGGGATGCATGGCTGCTTCTGACAGAAGGGAAACATAGCTCCATGCTGGTTATATACAGAAAGAAGCACAGATGCAACTCCCCATGCATCTGTGCTACTTTCTGCACAGTCCCATCTCACCAGCATGCCCTGACAGCTGCTGCTGCACCCTACATGGATAGGAGGCACAGCATCCTCCTCTGGTGCTGGAGCAGCACAAGCCCCAGTAGTCCCACAAGTCCCACTCTGCACTCACCTGGGGTGTGAAGTTGACACTGGCTCCTCGGTTCAGCAGTAGTTGGGCCACACTGAGATTCTCATAGTGGGCTGCAATGTGCAAAGGGGTGAATCCAGTCTAGGGAAAGAAGGAGGGATCAGCCAGCCAGACACATGCTCCCTGATGAAACTATGGATAAATACAGCATACCAAGCTGCTGTTCTCCCTGGGGATGTGGGGCAGCTCCCAGAGACAGCATAGGAAAACTACATACCTTGGAGAGGACATCAGCATTGGGGTCATTCTGCAGCAGCACAGCAGCTGTGCGAGTGTCATCATTGCGGGCTGCAATGTGCAGGGCAGGCAGACGGACCTTACCCTTTGTCCCATAGTTGATAAGGTGAGCAACCACATTCTCATGTCCTTGCTGGAGGGCCACAGCTAGTGGAGTGAAGCCATCCTGCCAAGGAGAGGAAGAGAATCAAGGAGTCATGGCAGGACCCTGCACATCCCTCAGTAGCCCCTACAAGCAGGGCCATAGGCTCCTCCCCAAGGATCTCACCTCTGTGGCTACATTCTGGTTGGCTCCATTTTCCAGCAAGAACTTCACAACTTCCAGGTGGTTCTCCTGCGCTGCCATGTAGAGAGGTGTGAAGCCTTTCTGCAAACACAGGGCCATGCACATCAACATAACTTTTCCATGTGTTTCTTGAGTTCTTTGAAGACCTACACCCCCATCAACAGCCACACTCCCAGATCAGTTAACCATGGGTAGAAGCATCCATTGTGGATGTGAAAAAGAAAAAAAACCAAACTGGCAGCAGTGGAACAATCGCAGGGCAAAGGAGCCCAAGGCTCCACATATCCAGAAAAAAAAAAGGCAATGCTTCGTAAGAGTCAAGCCAGGAGACACTGCCTTCTGCTCACTGCCAGTATTGTCCCAAGCTTCAGGGACAATTCTCCCATCGGGCAAAATCTGAAGAACTTTCAGCCCTACCAGGCCGCAGGAAGAGAGAGTGAAGGAAGTACAGTGTGTTTAACTGCAGGGGTTGCTGGAGATCTCAAAGCTTTGCCAGGGAGACATCAGCCATGAGTCCTCCCAGGATAAGTTCAACATGCTTATATGTGTTGACATGGACTCCCTTGACACAGAGCATGCTGGTCTCCCCATGTGCCTCAAGACTCCCTCCAGACCATTTACATACTTGTCTCTTTTCAGGAGTTTGTCAGAGCAGTCTTTGCTCCTGAACAAGACTAGAGGGAAACTGCAAAGGGCTGCTGAATTACGCATGCTGGGCACAGTTCCCACCATGAGGACACCACCCATCACACATGATGTGTGTCTTCTTGTTTCAGACTAGGTCACCTTACCTGAGACTGTGCATTGACGTTGGCCCCATAGTTCACCAGCTCCCGGACCACGTCCTGTTGTCCAGCCAAGGCAGCAATGTGCAGGGCTGTGTTTCCCTTCTGAAAGACACCACAGGACAGTGCTCAGGGGCTGAAGCAACCCAGGATGCCAGGGAAAGATGGGCCTGACATGCGCTAACAGGCATGCAACCAGAGCAGTTGACCAAGAAAACCTTTAGAAGGCCATGCAGCTCTCACTCCATGTTCCATCCCTGCTGTAGACCAACCAGCCACCCTTCCCATTTGCTGGCCAGGGAAGAGAGTGATTTCATCTCTCCTGTGAAGTTACTGGCAGCAGGAGCTGTATGCACTGTCAGGCACTGTGTATCTTCAGCACTGAGAGATGATGGCAGGGGGAGGATGGGGGAGCTGAGCTGGCAATCTTCAGGCAAAACTGCAGTGTGCACCCTGGTACCTAAGGCATCCCAGCAGATATAAGGGATGATGAGCAGGTTGGAAAATGCACACACGGGCTCATCCAACTTGTGCCTTTGGGTGGTGTGGCAGAATGCCAGATTCAGCTCTGTGTCCAGAACCCTGCGAGAGCACCAGGGAGGTGGCAACTGAGGCCTCCTCCTGTTCTCGAAGCCCTTCAGCTAGTGCTGGAGGCTGCTCATTTGTCAGCCTTGCTTGCCTGTGCCATTGTCTTGCCTGTCATGAAGTGAGAACCACACCTGCTGTGGTGATGCATGAGAGAACAAAATGTTATTTACAGAGCACCAAATCTCTCCGGGCTTGTGACAATAGTATTGAGGCCATCTCAGCACTGGAACATGCAGGGACTGCCCTGGGGCACAAGCCTGTGGCCAGAGGAGATGTCAGTAAGACAGGACTAGCACATGTGGTTTATGTTACTCCCCTCTGAAGTCCACAATGGTCCCCACAGGGGAGAGGCACCTCCCATCCACCTAGAGATGCCAAGCCTGTGCTAAAACCAAAGCCTCGTTCTAAGGGCCCAGCCCAGCAGCACTGCCACTGACACAGTCTCTCTGGGGGCTGACAGCAAACAGCATGATCACTGCTCAGCTGCTGCTGGTGTGTCTGGCAGTAATGTCAGGGTGCAGAACTGTGGCCAGGGTGGCCAGACCTCCCTGTCCTTACCTTGGTCGTTGTCTCCAAAACTATCTCCTTGTGCAGCAGCTCCACCACCATTTTCACATGGCCCTCCTTGGAGGCCAGGTGCAAGGCATTCAGCCCATTCTGGAGGAAGCAAAAGTGGGAATTAGCCATCATCTGGGGATGGAGCTCTCTGGAGAGCACCCTACTCTGAGCTCCTGTGCAGACATGACTGCGGGCACTTGGGCCATGCTGGAGAAAGTCCAGACTGGTGGGGCCAGGAGTTATTGCCCTGTCCTTGAGCTCTGCACTGACATCCAGCACACCGGCCATGGTGCCACAAACAGCTCCATGATGCCAGGAAAACTTCACACAACTGAACACTGAGTTGCTGACTAATGCTGGAGGTTTCTCCATGAGCAAAACACGCAGCCCCCATAGGCGACTCCCTATGGATGGGTGGTACCATAGTTCAGTGTTTCTGTGCTTGAGGCACAGGAACTGCTTCAGTCCTCCCTACTCATGGCACACATCCCTCATGTCAACTCCTGTCTTTGCTCAAGTAACTTTCCATGGGGTGCCCCATCTCACAGTCAGGTTTTTCACACCTAAAGCACAGAGCTGAGCTTTGTGCCCAGCCCAGAGGAAGGATGCACCACAACTGCTGTGTAAGTACACATACAAACTAAACTTTAACATTTACACAGACAGACATGCAGTGAGAAGCTCTGTTTGGACAATGATTTCATCAAGCAGCAGCCAAATTTAATTCACAGTAGTTTTGTGAGCTGCCAGGCCAGAAGCTGGCTTCTCCCTGGCTTTCAGACTGCCCACCAGTACCCCCTCCTGCAGCCCATGGTGGGCTTTGCTCCCTCAGAGTTCAGCTGCAGCAAAGTTTAGAGAAGGTGTTGGCTATGTCACTGTTAAACTCTACCAGTTTCAGGAAGCTCCCAGAGAGCTAAAGTCACGCCTCAGTCACGCCTCTGCTTGTGCCCCAGTTTAGTTTGCCCTTTTCCTACACATGGAACCTGAAGAACAGAGGACTGACCAGTGGCCCTTTAGCATCCCTGGGTTGTCAGAAGGAAGGGTGCCAGGCCAGACAGCATCCTCAAGTCTACTAAGACAGCTTCCACTCTTATTTCTGACACCCTCTTCCACTTCCCAAATGTGAACAAAAGGGCTGGGATATTTGCTGGAAAAGAGGTTAAATACCTGCAGGCATTTTCAGATGCCACTTTTTCTCCTTGTCCCTCACCTCTCCCAGGTGGATATGTTAGGTTTTCTCACCCCTACACAGTGTTCTTGGACACCTGCTCCTGCCCAAGTACTCCACCTCCCAATCATGTATTTCAACTCTTGACTGGAAGGTCACTTCACAGAAATGCTTCATCCCCACCTAAATATGGGTAGGGGAGCAGAAAATGCCCAGGGAGGCTCAGTTCCAGCCCTCAACACTGTAGTTAAACTCAGAACTGTAGAATAGTGTTGTTAGACTGGAAAATACTTTTCCACTCTTTCTCACTCAAAGCACCAGTTGCCCAGGATCATAGCTGAAGGGTCACAGATTCTTTTGCTCAACTCTGATTACAGCACAAAGAGCAAAAATCTGAAACCCCACAGCCTTCCTCAGCACACCAACTCCAGAGTTCTACCAAGCCTCAAGACAAAACATTTACTTCCAAGGGAAAATGAAGTGGAAGTGCTGTAATACCCACAGAGCAGTGCCACTGAAAGGAAATGCTCCCCAACCATGTCGGGCTACACTGAGTCCATCTTCTCTGGCCAAGCCCCATTTCTTTGATGAAGACACACCTACACAACCCCATACAGATAATCACTGAGACCCTTATCTCACAAGTCAGATAAGTGATAAGTGGCCACAGACATGCAAGCTTTTTCTCAGTTATGCTCACGTAACCAACAAATGGAGAGCAGGACCACAGATGCTCAGCTGCTTCCCTCAGTCCATAAGCCCTTTTACATAAAGGATTCATAAATAACCCTTTGAATGCTATAAACCTGTGACAAATCATTAATCTGTAACAAATAGTCATGTAATAAGCACAGAAGCTTGTTTCCATTGATGGCCCATCAGTATTTCTGCTCCAGGAACAGTACAGGCTGTTTTGCACATTTACTTTGGCTTGACAGCTCATCTGACCCAAAACTGCCACAGGATGTGCATAATTTGAAAGGTGCTGTATTTTCCTCACCAAATGCTACAAATAATTCCCAGAAATCCCAGTCACTGACTATCAATGCGACAAATGCAGCCCTACAGAATAACACAGAGACTTCACACTTAGCCTGTCCCAAAGCAGGGACCTGCTCTGAACTGCCCATCAGGACTGTCCGTCTCAACAAAGACCATCTCCTGGGCACCCACATGCCATCACAGTGATGCTCCCAGCTGGCAAGAGTCCTGGCAGCAAGGTGCACTCGTCCTCAGTCCTCCAGCTCCTCGTGGATGAGATGGGACCATGCCAGAATTTGAAACACAAAAGATGGATGATGAAGACACCAATGCAGCAATGAAGGAAGTGAAACCGGCGGGATGAAGATCAGATGGCATGTCAAGGTCTCTGAACTTGAGTAAGAATACAGGGCCTGTGGGATAGGTCTGACCACATATATCCCTCTTTATTCTATACAGGACATGTGAGGTTGGACCTTTCCCACAGGTCTGATATTCCTCAGAAGGAAACCCCAAAGTGCCATCTAACCACAGGGAGATGGCAGGAACAAGTGCAAAGACATCACTGAGAGAAGAGTCTCATACTGCTGTAGCCATTGTCTTTCCATCAAAGTATTAAATGCCCTCACCAGCACCAGAAATCTGGCTGGAAATGGGACTTGAAGCCAGTCAGTGGAGATAGCTGATGACAGACCATCTCTTTTGGTGAGAAAGAAGTTCAAAGCCATCATCATCTTTAGCTTGTGGATGAGTCACCCTGTTGTAATTCTTTACAGCGTCCTCTCCAAAACCCCATACCCCTCTGGGCTAGAGCATTACAGGACCAGTGGATGCAGAAATCCTCCCCCTACTTTTAGGCTTGCTCTCGGAAATGAGTGAATATCCACTGTGCACTCTGCTTGCCCTGTGGGAACCTGACCCATTAACTGCCCTGGCTGCCACAGTGCACAAATCAGTAGGTCTGAACTTCACTTGGTTTGGGGACTTGATACTGAAACAGATGAGTGTGCCTTTGTGCTACCTGCTGAGTCAGCCTCCCCAGCAACACCACCACTCCAGAAAGCAGTGACATCACAGCCTGTCTGCTCCCCCTGCTCAGCCTAAGCCCCCTGAATCTGTCCCTATAGCATCTGCCCCAATTCAGACTCAGCTACTTGCATTTGGCAGCTACACAGATACAAAATGTTCTGACGATGTGCAAACAATTCCTCAGTGCCTGCAGCTCTTTGCTCCAGTACAAACCCATTTCTGTGAAGGATGAGGAGGGCTCCTCCTGACCAACACCTCCCAAACCACCACAACTGGCATTTTGCAAACATTCACTGCTTGTCATAAACTGCAACTTCTAGGAATCCAAAAGCCTCAACACTGCACCACTGCAGGCAGGAGTAATAACCCCCTAAGAGCAATTCCTGTGATGTTCCAGCCACTGTGCTACTCTTCACAGCTATCTGCTCTGGCATCTAAGAAGCACCAGAGCTCCTTCCAATTGTCCCATTTGCTTGTTGCACTGAAGGAGCCCTCTCTGCTTACCTGTTAATGTCCTTTGTGATGCTCCAGCCAGTAGATCCAGGCTCCCCAGATCTTTATAGCTATTGCTGCCCTCCTGGCCCCAAAGGTAACTTCTCCAGGTCTGCCTTCTGGTCAGCCACATTTTTACATGAACTAGAGATAGTACCAGAAGCCCTGTGTTTCACCTACCTGGTTACAGGTGTTAATATCTACCCCATTCCTGAGGTGATCCAAGGCTTTGTCCAGATTCCCAGATCTTGCAGCTCTCAAGAAACTGGTTGCAGCATCAGCCTTGGGGACAAAAAGAAAAAGCATGAAACTCAGAGCCTCCTTGTTCTCCCCCACCACCAGCACTGGGTCAACTCTTTGCTCAGCTGCAGAGAACATAGCTGCACAGGAAGAAAAGGAGGAGGCCAAGCAAGTCACAGTGGCAGCTGCTGGGACAGACTGAGGTGCCCCAAATCAGACAGGGAGAAGAAGGGCTGGGACCTGGACTTAAAGAGAAGAGCATCCAGATAATGGGGCAGAAGGTCTGCAGCTCGTCCCATCACGCTATGAGGACAGTGGGGAGGGAGGTCCTGCCACCATGACTGCCTCCCTTAGCCCAGGAAACCCCTCTGTGTCTGGGCTGAAGAACTACACTGATTGGAGCTGTAGTGACCCACTCCTATCCTCCAGAAGCCGCTGGGTAGCAACAGCAGTGAGCTCTGGTACTGGCACCAGGGACGACAGCCCCAGCTGAGCACCTCACAGCTGTGAAAATCACTACTGTCTTTTCTGACAGTGTCTCCCTGCTACACCACAGCCAGCCCAGGCAAGGTACAGCAATACTTTTAGCAACACTACTTAGCAATGTGAGGCAGCAAATGGAGACAATGGTATGGCTCACTAGAAGCTGGAGAACAGGGTGTAAATGCAGTGACATGGGGCCGTGAGTCTGGGAATTTGGACTGGTAACTGGAGCTGGTAGGTACCTGCTCAGGCCAGCCTAAAGGCCTCTCTGCAGCCAAGGGCCACAAAACATCTATGGCATGGGTGCAGGACACACTCCTCTGTCTTCAGCTCCAAGACAAACCTCTCTTGTACCACTTACATCAGGACTGACCAAGGGACCTCCTGCGCTAGGAGAACTTCTGTTCTGCCACCCCAAGTCATCCTGTATTGCTCACAGCCTGGTTGCAGAGGACCATCCAGGATCAGGAAGCTCCTGGACAGGAGCTGGAAGCAACACCACCAGAGACAAAAGCACTGGAGGCATATTAGGGAGCATGATGCACCACACAGGTTCAGGGCTCTTATCTTCCCTTCTCTTTGCAGTCTCAGACATTTTAATTGGGACTTTGGAGCAGCAATACTCAGATGCCTTCTGGTCTACTCTATCTGTCTCCCCCAGTTCATCCTTTCTGCCTGACTCCTACCACAGAGAAAGGCAGCCATGCCCTGGGCCCATTAGGACCCTGTTCCCCATTGTAGAGCTCAGGCCCACAGACAGGGTGCCCTGGCCCTGCTGGGCCAGGCACAGAGCTAAGCCAGGCTACCACCACAGTGGCAGGGTGCCATGGCCCCTCTGGGGCAGCCCACGGGTCAGAAGAACAGGTGGTGCAGGGCAGCACCACCGTGCCCCATCACGGTGCGCAGCCTCCGCGTGCAGGGGGAACACGTGCTGATTGCATGACCTCCTGTGCCAGCTGGCTCTGCTTGCTTCCACCTCAGAGGAGAGCCCCATCTATCAGGGAAAAGCCCCCAGATTCACAGCGGAGCTGTGGCTTTGGAAGGCTGTGAACAGAGAGGAGATGCAGCACCTCAGTGCTCTGCTCACACAGAAGGATTAAGTGCAAGAGTCAGAAGGCAACACCAGCATTGTGCTTAGAAGTGCACATTCACGCTCTGAGCTCTGCGTGCTGTCTAGGGTCCAGTGAGGAAACACTGACAGCTTCAAGCAACAGGCTGAATGCAAAGAGGTCTTCCAACTCCAGACACTGCTAGAAGCCTTGGCTTCTCAGGTCAGGATCAACAAGGCAACAAACCCTTGGAAAATCCAAGCACAGCTCAGCCAGGCTCTGTCATCCATGGGACACACATGGATCTTTGAAGATTAAATGGTAAAACTTTACATGGCCCTGCAGTAAAGGGGCTCCCAAAGCCCCAGCATACCCAGCAGCAGAGACCACAAGCAGAAAAGCAAGGAGAAAAGCAAAGCGGAGGTCTGTGAGCATGAAGGAGAAGTGTGTTGAATACTCACAGCCGTGTCTGGACCAGACCTGCCCTTTCGTGCTGCCATAGTCCGGCACTTCAGCTGAAACCTGAGCCTGGTGTCCCCTCTCTCCCTCCTTGGTTATCTACTCCCCAGCTCTGAGAGAGCCAGTAAGTTACATTGCATTCTATCTAAAAATACAGGCTCCGTCCTCTCTCCAATGCAGACCCTGCAGGGATCGCCAACTGCTAATGGAATTTGTTCATTTTCTCTCCATTATTGTGTCAGACAGGATATTTAATACCAAGCCACCTCCGGAAAGCAAATGACTGCTGCCAAGCGCAGGGAGGGGGTCAGAGCTGCAGGTATCACCTCAGGAACAGCAGAGGAAAAGCAGCGCCACAGATATGCCCAGGAGCCTGGCAACTCACAGGTAACTCCTGCCACAGAGGAGAGGGGTTGGGGTTCCCTTCTGACTGTCTAGAGGCTGGGGCCCAGGCCTTGGAAAACGTGCCAAGGCTGGAGTGTGTCAGAGGTGCTGCCCTTTTGCTCCCCATGCTCAGCGTGTACCTCACAGAGATGCACAGAAAGATGTAGGGCATCAGAGACCAGCAGTACGACCACACATTCCACCAGAGAAGATGGAATAGCTCACTTCAAATAGTAAAAGCAGAGCCACAGTCATATTGTGCTTCTGATGTCAGGCTGCACGTTGAGACTGTCTGCCTATTGCTCAGGGCAATTCACTCCCGAGGAAACAGAAGCACAGGTTGGGTCACTGCCATCTCCTGAATTTCAGCAAAAGGGAGCACTGACAGCAAGAAATGCAGAGACCCCGTGAACACAAGTGGATGTGCACATGGAGAAGATACACACACATCCCAGTGAGCACCATCCCAACTCACCCAGCCACAGACACACGCGTTGCACAGTTATCAGCACCCACTAATAAGCACAAAGCGCAGCTTAGCCGTGCCTCATGTGCACACAGTCACTTGCTGTGTGCCCCTGAACATATAGCAGCTGCTTCCAGATGCAGAAACCGTCTCTGCTGATTTTCCTTTACTTGGAGTTTGCAGAGTTTCTTTCCATTCTCCTTTGCCTTCCTACCAATTTTCCAGGAAGGAGATGTTCTGGGGAAGAAAATAAGCTGCCTCACTTGCTGTTGTGTACCTCTTGCACTCTTAGGTGGCTGCTAAATCGTCATGCTCTACCGACTTGCAGACATCCAAGCTGTGAAGTGTCAGGAAACTGCTGCCAGCAATTCTGCAAGAAGCCTCAGATCTGGACTTTGTTAAGTGCTCCAAGACCTCCTAAAGTCAAAAATATAGCACAGCACATCAGACTGTGTTTCTACTCTCCGTCTCTTTCTTTTCCTTCAGGAAAAATTTCCCCTGGTCTGCTGACAATCTAAATTTTTCCTTTTCCCTCTGTCCTGGTTTCAGAGTACATTTTTTTCTCATGACTCCCTCTTCTGGCCCTGAGTAGAGGCTTCTTCTGTTCCTTTTCCCAGGTGTCCTCCTGCTTTCAAAGCATTAATGCCACTAGCCTGGAACCACATGAGCCCATTGCATTGTAGCCATGGCCAAGGCAATAAGCAAAGGGGAAGTCAAACTAGAGGCTCAGGGTGGATTTCACGGGCTGCAGTCAGAGGTTCGTAACCCTGCCATGTCTCTGGCCACAGTCCTGCTCTAATCTCTTCTGGCAATGCCTGCTCTCACTCACGCCCAGGGAGGAGCTCCCACCAGCTCCTGCTGCTCATCACTGATAACAAAAGGGAGGGTCTCAGTATTGCCTCCTCCTGTTAAAGGTGGCCACACTTGGCAGGAGCCCACTCTGTATGAGCTGCTAAGTGCTGTAAGTAGATGGTTTCCAGGGACTTGTGCTGATCTCACAGTGTTTTCTGGGACAAAAAGACAGTCAAGAAGCAACTCACCACACTATTCTAGCCTGGCACACACGCATCCTGCTGCATTGCCCTCTTTACCCTGTCTGCCCACTTGTCTGTTCAGCCAAGCTGACACAGACTCATGGAGCAGCAGACAGGCAGTCCAGCAAGGAAACACCTGAAGGTTAGGCAGCACACAGTCACCCCAACAGCCAAAGAACCCCAGGACTGGCAATGAAATGCAAACTCGAATCCTGGCACCAAGCCATATATTGCTATGGGCATCCTGTCTAGATGCTGTGGCAAGGTCCAACTCACATGACTCGGAGGTCATTCAGTTACTTCCAGCTACTAGTGCCAGTGTCCTGGAACCTAAGGTCAGCGCTGCCAGCTGAGGACGTGTGATAAACCCTTGCCAAGGGCAACAGCCCGTGCCATTTGCTTGGACATTTCCTTGCTCATGTGGGCTTGTGTCCAACAGTGAGCACGATCCTCACCTTTGAGGCATTATTTCCAGCAGAAACACCAAAACCTCACATCAGTGTAGTGGTTTATTTTTAAGTAACTGTCCAGCCTAGGAATATCTCTGGAGCCAGTGTTCATTTGGACCTCTCCGCCTTGCAGATATCAAGTACACAGTTCTGCAGGTGATAACCTCAATCCTTTCTCATCGGATGTGAAGAATTTGTCAGTCCTCAAAACACACTAAAAGAGCTGCTAAGATTAAAAGCAGGTAGGGATAACACCTAGGGTCCCCATAGAATAATCAGGGAAGATCAGGAGATTCAACTCAAAATGCTCAGAAACAGAAGCCATACTGTCTGTCTTACAGGAACTTGCCCTTCTATCTGTATTAACAGAAACTGGATGCTCTCAGTGGGCCCTGAGATGCTCTCAGTAGAAACAAAACCTACTGGCAGGTTTCTGCCTTCTGAGTAGAAGGCAGCATTCAGCAGAATACAGCATCTCCAGAGAGGCCACAGTAGCAAAGCCTCAGGCAGTCAGCCAGCAGAACACAGAGAACAGGCAGATACTGCAAACCCAGGAGAAAGAGAAAAGCAAAAGCACTGGGAAAATTTATCTGATAAAAGGATAAATCCAAATGCTTAGTTCTATTCTTTCATCATCCTCATCCCTATCCACATGACTCAAGACAGATAAATCCATATGCCCAAGTTCTATTCTCCCATCATCCTCACCTCTGCCCACATGATTTAGCACAGGTCTGCAGATCTTAATAGGACTGATGAGAGTCAAGGCACAAGAAGTCACCTCTGGAAGGCATCTGCCAAGTGAATTTGTTTTCATTTCATGCACCAGCCTGAGTAAACCCTTTGTGCATGCTCTTTTCTGCTTAGTGGAGATTTCACAACAGCCCCAAAGCATATACCACAGAGGCTGATGGCTGATACAACCAGCAGAGATCCCCAGAGCAGGATGCAAGGGGGAGCTCAACCATCTCGCTGCAGGTGAATCAGAGCATGCGGGAAGTGAAAGATCTGTTCATGTTCCCATGCAAAGGATAGAACTGGAGAAGAACTCAGCACAACTGGCTGGCAAAGGAGAAATCCCAAAGCAGAAGAAGGACGGAAGGAAGCCCCCTGGCAGGTTTGTGGGAAGGGAAGCAACCTGTCAGTTAGCATTCTTACAATGCTGAAGAGAGGGCAAGCTTTCCAGTGCCAGCATCAGACTGGCCTCTCTCCCATGCACAATCCTCCACCATTACATAATCATGAGTTATGAGCTTTTGGAAAGCCCATTTTTGTGCTTTCAGGAGAGTAAGTTCTGGACTCTCACTGGTGGTACAGGTCAGAGTCAAGGTTAACTCACTCCCTGATGAGCATTTTCAGATACAGATGACATCTGTGTTACCATTTGGCTCCTTCCTTCTGTGCTCATGGGACCCCTTTGCTGGCTGCTCCAGCTGGAACAGGTTCAGAACTGTGAGGAGGGCAGATATCACAAACAGCTTAATCTGCACAGAGCAAGGCAGCAAGGAGCTGCCCCTGTAGAGCAGACTGATTTTTCTGATAAGGATCCCCTGGTGGGCTACAGCCAACAGCTCTGTGAAAGCCCGCAGTGCCTGTCTGCTGCCTAATGGATTTTCTAAGTAACGTGTTCAAGATCTTGTTCTGTCATTTGCAAACTATCGCTTTCCCTTTGAAGTACAATGCTGGGTCCAGCAGCAATGGAGAGAGGAGAGTGAAACAGGGGCTGGTCCAGAGACCTGAACAGGAAAAGGAGACCAGAACATCTTTACTTGCACACAGAGCCAAAGCGAGGAAAGAATTAACACAGCTACTGCTCCTGCCAGCTGAGGCCACGCACACCCAGGGGAAAGCTGTCATTCTCCTTTGTTGTTAGCAGGAGCCTGTGCTCTCTGCATACCCTGAAAAAGAAAAGCTATTTTTACCTCATCAAAAAATATACAGACTGTGACTGAAGACAATACATGAGAATTCTTTATTCAGGCACTACACCTCTTCTAATAACATAACAACATTTACAGCTGCTGAGAGAGATGCAGCAGCACAGCAACTACTTTTTATCTCCTACTTTCCTGATGCACTACCTTTTTTGGACCATGACATGGTTCAGGCAGGTCTGTGGAATAAACACCGGGGAGCTGAGAGAGCTCTAGCATGCTGCCAGTGCAAGGGGGGAATCAGAGACATGCTCTGAGCCTGCCTGCTGTCAGCCTGGGACTAAGACACAGCCTCTGGACAAGCCTCAACCTGCTCTGGGCTCTGTCAGTGCCCTCATGCTCAGGTGAGGTGCTGGAGTCCATATCATACCATCAGGGTCTGGTTCCCTGGTGCTCTGTGGAAAAGCTTCCTTTCCTTTCCTAGTGATGCTTATAAACTGCTCCTCATTTCTGCAGTCTGTTCTGACTCATTCCCTACCTCTCCTCCAGCAGGACTAGTCCACACCTGCTTTGCCTGCCTGCATGAACAAAAGCACTTAGAAGGGGGCTTTCTGCTGGGATCTGCGTGCTGGGTGGTATCACAGTACAGTCCTTGTGCTGTGGCTACCTTAGATTTTCAGCCTTAAGCCAGGCTTACCTGGCCAGCTCTTGGGGTGCAGCCTCTGGAAGCCATGCAGGCAAGAAAGCATTGACAGGAAAACAGAAACATAGGCCTGGTAATGTAGCTCTGCCAGCAGATCCCTGGTGAGGACATGCGAGTCAGCACAGCCATCTGCTCCACAGCAGAGCTAGCACAGCACTGTGCTAAGAGAGAAACATCATCCCGTGCACCTGTCCCAGGCCTCCATAGGGATAAAACAAGAAAGGTGACAACACAGGAATCAACATTTACCATCACAATACTGCAAAAAAAACAACACCTGGGGCACCTCCCTTCTTCCAGTAAAGTGGTGGTGAGAAGGACAGGGCAAATACAGCACCGAGGTTTCAATGCCAGGTCACTGTCACTGGCTCCAAGGATGACCTCAGGCAAGTTACCAATGACCCAAGAAGGGCAACAAACCCTTCCTGCCAGTCTGAGGTCCATTTAGCAGCAACTGTTCGGGGAGAAGAGGCAATATCTTTGGACTGAAGTTCACATTACCAGCCAGAATATACCTAAACTCCCTTGTGCAAAACCAGCTGACCTGATTTCTCTCCTCTTTTGCTGCTCAACAAACCCCTGACCATGCCCAAGTACTCACCCTCAGGTAATGCAAGCATGTCATCACTGCAGGAGAAGGTCAGCTCACCCTGGACAGCCAGTGTCTGCAGCTCTGATCAACCCACTTACGCTGAATGCCGCAGCCAAACCTAGCATGAGCAGGCTGGAAGAGGTTTATCAGCAGCTGGACTGCACCCTATCACCACTCACACACCTGACTGCAAGCCAGCACAACAAGGAAGCTCCTGTCTGGAGTCTGGAGATTACAGGTTGTCCCACGTCAGGAACCTGGGGAGAGTTGCCAGGCTTGGCACAGCGTTTAGTGGATGTCATGCCTGAGCCACACTTCATAAACATGTCTATGACCTGTTAACAGGGAGGAGCTCATGTGCATGAGCCTTCTCTACAAATAGTACAAGGGAAGATGAAACTTCGGCAATATAAAGCAAAATGAAACAGCTCTGTGGCCAGAACCGCGCTGCCTCTTGGTCTGTGACACACAAAGCAGGCTGGGCTGGAGATAGTGAGCAGAAGATCTCAGTTTTTTCACAGGTCCCTGCAGATCTTGGCTGGGCACAGTCCCAAATGGAGGACACCGAGATGGAACTGAAGTGGCAAATGAGGTCTAGTGACAGCAGCTCCAGGCTCTTTGTAGGGCCTAGAGCCCACTATAATACAATGAACGCGCCCCTTCCCCCCTTCTACCTGCACAGCAGACTCCTGCTCCAGCATCCCTTCAGGAGATCCTTGCTTGCAGCAAGAAGGCAAGGGGTCCACAGTGGTTGGTGCATGCCCTCTCTGAAAGACACGCAAGGGAGTCACACCAGTTGTCCAAAGGAACAGACCTCCTGGAGACCGCTCCCGTCCCACCCTTTCCTTGGGCTCCAGCTTAGGGTGACCCTGCAAAGCAATGATCGCCTGGCTGGCAGGAGCCATCCCTCTTGCTAGTGCTTTGCCTATCCCATCTTGGCTCCAGATGCTAAACTGGGGCCAGCCTGGCAAGGGACTTGGGGTGCTGCAGGGGAGCCACACAGCTTGGTTTCTATTTCCAGCTACCATTTACCTGGCCCTTTTTGCCACTTACAGGGTCAAGAAGGCCAAGGAACTTCCAGCCAGGCACTGGGGCCAAAACAGTGAATGTACAGCCACGAGGTGATCACACCTGGAAAGGCCTGGGCAGTATTCAGATAAACAGAGTTTGTGATATTTGCAGCTTTGAGAAACAACTGCTTTGCCAGCTGTATCTCTCTAGGGAATTCCTACAAAACAGCTCAGCCCACCACCAGAAAAGCTTATATGAGCTGAGAGGCAGGAAAAGTAGACCAACAGAACATAGTAGGATGGCAAAATGCTTTGCATTACATACAAATTGGGATTTTTATAGTGCACAAAGACCAAGTTTAGCATTAGAGCAAAGCAGAGTCCTTACCTTGGTCTAGGGAAAACACCTTCCCTTTGTATAGAGTCATTCAGCACTTCATTGACAGTCTGGATTCCCTCTGATATTTGAAATAAATCAGACTCCACCTTCTGTTCAGGTAGAGAGCAAATGTTTGTTGCCAAAAGGATGGGCACTGCAACTGCTGGCTGGCTGGCACACTATATTTACTCTAAAAAGTGCCACTGTTCTGAGCCTATAGAGTCAGTGCCTATCAGTGTCTCAGATCCTGCTTCCACTCCTCTCAGCTCCACAGATGAATGTCATGAATGCAAACACAGGTCCACACTCTGACACAGGCCATTACCAGCCAGAGCTCATGAACCGATTGAAAATTTCTCCCTCAGCATAATGCAAGCTTTCTCCAGACCACCCACCAGGAGAGTTTACACACTTGACAAAGCCCCAACCTGTGTTCTACAATCCAACTGGGCTTACCTCTTAGCACACCTCAGGAAAAAGCAGTGCTACAGTGCCCATGAGATTGCCTCTCTCACCTCTCCCATTCTGAGTTTCAGTTTGGCTTTGCTTTGTGCAATCTCTGGCACTGGTGACTTTCATAAACCCAGAACAGGGAAACTCACACATGAGACAATCCCCAGGCCAGCAAACCTTTTAGCCAGTCTCAGACTGGCTCAGTCGTACAGATTTCTGGCAATCCAGTGATGCCTTATACCCTCCACAAGGATGGAGAGGGGACAGGTAACCCCTGTACAATGCCAGAAGGAACACAGAGCTCACCTTTGCCTCTGGCACAGGACTCCCTTATGCCCACAGCCACAGGAGGGTGCAAGGAAGGAAGGCCTGTGACTATGTGCAGGGTAGGAAGCAGCTGTGGTGACTATGGAGCCTGGAATAGTGACCACATGGTGCTATGGCAGACACAATAAGAGGAAATTGCCCCAGGTCCCCCCACTGAGGCAGAACCTTTCTACCATGCTGAGGAATGAGAGAAGTGCCTAAATACAACATGTCTGCAGGTCAGAGCTCCTCTGACAGAGAAATAGTACCTTTAGGTATGGTCCTGGCAAGTCTGGCCAAGCCACAAAGTCTCTGCTTCCCCACTAAGACCTGGAGTTTTGCCTGCAAACAACCCTCAGCAACTTCCCCACAGCTCAGAGCTCAGGTCACTGAGGTATGCTCAGCCGTTTGTGACATCCACATGGATTGGCAGGTCACTGGCTGCAGCAGACCCATCTTGAGGCAACTGTATGGAGTTCACAGCATTAATATTACTATTAGTCACATACCTATAGCTCTAGAAGTAAAGGCGATTTTAGGAGCATGAGCAAAGGTGATCCTGTGAGGCGGGAGGTACCTGTCTGTTTTCTCCATTCCCTGAAGATGAGGGAGAACAAAGCACTTTGCCTTGAGTATGTAACACACTAAAAACCATTTGTTTCCCAGGCTGGCTGTGAAGCTAGTGTAGGCTCCATCCATAAGAAAACTAGTCTCTGCCCAGTTAATTGCTGTCCCTTGTTAATTGTATTTTCCTGAACACTTCCCATTGGTGCCTCTGATAGGTCTCATTCACCCATTACTATCTCACCTGAGGCATCTCCAAAAGTTCCCCCTAACTGTAGACAGGTGAGTTGCATGTATCAGTGCTGAAAACTTGCTTTACTAGCAGTTCATCACCGTTATCTTGCCTGTTTTATCTAACAGGAACACCTCGGCACTTCTGGAGAAACCAACACTATGGTCACAGCCCTGTCTGAGAAATCAGAGCCTGTGAGAGCTTGAAAAATAACAAATATAACTCTAATAAATGAACAGCTTTAATTCCAAAAGCTCTTTCCATTTTCATGAAAACACCCCAAAAAATAAGATCTCAGGCAGTTCCTTAACATTTACCTGTTTCCAGATGCTGAACTGAGACTGTCTGCATTACTCATTCCCCAAAATTTTATTCTGTGTCCTCTAGTTACTGACATCTGAGCATATGATTGTCACCATAAAGGCTTCAGAGATAACTGAAGGTGGACTCAGTGTCATGTTGTACTCACAAAAGCTAACACAGAGTTAAACTGGAGCTCTGCAAAGGGACACTATTTACACTAGAAAAAAACAGGAATATTGTCTAAAAAAGAGCGAATTCATGTTGAGAAGAAGTGACCAAGAATTATGGTGAATAATACCAAATAACAACCTCTGGGCATCCCTGTGGGCTTTAGGGATTTTTTGCAAGCCAGGGTTCCAGTATTCACTTAAGTGCTGTTCCCTGGATGCTATAATACTTATCATACCCATATGAAAACTAATTTCTCCCTCTGCTATCCTGAGACAGCTCCTGGGATGAGGCTCATCATCCCTGGTGCCTCAGTGTCGTTGCATTCAGGGTTCACACATGAGATGAAAACGTTGAATTCCAGCAGCAACTGCAGACAGAGTCAGGGGTGAAAAGAAGCTCTGTCAGAAATTTAGAAGGCAGAGGTCTCTGAAGAGAAGTAGTTCTTCAGTTAAGAGCCTTTTTTTTTTTTTTCCCAAGATACAAAGTTCTGTCTCTGACCTTTGGAGACTCTTTAGCTGTGTGATGATGTAGCTGTGAAGGAATGCAAGGCTCCTTCCTCGGTTTTGGTATCTGCCATGTAACCAGAGAAGTGACTGCCCAGAACCAGGCACTTGCTGGCTGCTGCCAGTCTGTCCTCAGCTGCTCTTCCTTTCATTTAAGTGAATGAGGAGTGTAATGTGTGCAGCAGAGAACCTTAAACACATCACCTTGGAGAAGAGTAAATAACATAAAAACGGGCTTTAATATTTTGAGGATGCTGTAGGTGCCTTTGCCCAGGGAAGGAAGCACAGCCCCTCCTGAACTCAGCTACTTGAGGAATGATGCCAGGATGAGTCCAGGGCTGCAGCCACTGAAGGAAGGTGCTCCCCTCTGAGCACTTGCAGTACCCTTCTGGTGCAAGGACATGGATACACCCGGGTTCTCCTTACTCCAGCATGTCCCCTTTCTCTTTAGACAGAAAAAACACTCCCTATGCTTCTGTCACCTGCGGAGGCTCCCAGGACCAGCCAGGCTCCCAGGGTTCCAGTCAGCAAGCTATTATCTCAGGAAATGTCAATGTAGTTTTAAAGCTGAGTCAACAACAGAAGCTGAATAATTTAAATGTTTAGCAATTCGGCTACTGCTGCCCAGCCATGGATAACAGCAGGTACAAAGAAAAACAGTGGCACTGTCAGGCCACTTCTTCCTGTTGGGAGAGAGCGGCAGTGATGCAGGCATAAATAAGTGGATAAGGATGCTCTGCAGAGCTGAGATAGATGCTGCAGCTCAGCGCAGCCAGCCCTCAGAACATCACGCAGCTGAGGCTTTGCTTTCCTGTAGTGTTTGGCTTCTGGCATGATGATTCGTGACTTCACAGGAAGTCCATAGGGGCCACTGGTGCTCAGCTTCCCAAGTGCTGGAATCAGCACTGGAATGAGCAACAGAGGAACCACGTGAGGGGTCCACACCAACATCTGCTCTTCACCTTTCCATCTGAGGAGGAGCTGTGCAATGTGATGTGGCGGGAGGTGGACAAAGATTTGCTGTACACAAATATTCCAGTCCTTGCTCTCTAGCTGCCTCTCCATTCCTTTGTTGTTGGGAGCACAATGGGGAAGACAATTTACAGGTACTTCTCCCAAATTGGTCTAAAAACTGGCATGTAGAAGCACAGAACAAATTAAAAGAAACCCAATGGACTGGGTGTGCAAAGCTCAGCAGCTATTAGAAATAAGAAATCTCTTCCTGTCATAGCCTTGATCTAAGAAAACATTTTGTGGTCATTTATCAATTCAGAACTATTTAATCTGTGAGATTCCCAAAGGAAATTCAGAAATACAAATTGAATAGATCTTCTTAAGGTTGTGTTTCTTGAACTGTGCATTGTTGCCTCCAAAGGCAATACTTTGGAGGTGAAGCACACTTCTCTCTTACTCCAAGAGACAGTTGCCTTGTACCAGCACAACCACAATTTAGTTCTTGGAGAGGAAACAGTCTAAGCTCCAAACCAAGATGTTTCAGCAGCCTTTTGCCCCCCGCCCCTGCACACATACTGAGCAGACAGACAGCTTCATAGCGTGTGCCTCTCCCGTGTCTTACCACGACTTATCAAGTGTTCTTTTTGCTCATCATTTCAACAGGCCAGGCAACAAAACTGAAAATGTCATCACACTGATTTATCTTATTTACACTTATTCACGCATAAAAATTCAGAAAGTCAGATTCTCAGAGTGAAGACAAGAAAGAGCTTCAAAGCTCCCAAAGGAAAGGAATGTTCACATTCCATTGTTTATGCTACAACTTAGTACTGTGCTATCCTAGCTGCAAAGAAGATATCTGCACAGATGAAATTGTTCAGCAACCTCTGCATCCAGCTCTCTTATCCAGTCAACCAGAACACATTCTCAGCCATAGGATTAGCACTCACTGTTTGATCCCTCTTAGAGACTAGGCAGTTCTGAGAGCAAAAAGCATCACGTAACTCAGCCTGAATCTGAAAATTCCCAGTTCTGGGAACTCAGAATTTGGCATTATGCCCACAATATGGGCCAAGGACAAATCACTTCTTAATTACTGCTCATGGTGCAGATTTCAGCTTTCATTCAGACAGGCACCAATCTGAAAGACATAGCAAGACTCTTCTCAGGCTGCAGTTAATCCATCCCAGCTATTGATCCTGTTGGTTTCACTGGTCCAGCTGTAACTGCAAGTCTACAGATAACTGAGAGATGCCTAAATATTATGCCTGTTTGGGAATTTCAAGACCAAGAGACTTCCGTCATTTGGCTGCAGTGCATGCCTGGAGGCAGCAGAGATTGACCTCTTGTGAAAAAAGATGAATGCTCAGTCCCCACTTGGCAGGCCGGACTCTGCTCCTCTTAGAAAGAACTCTGCTCTGCTCCTGAGCATCAAGGCAACGAGCAAGAACTCATATCTTGCCTCACACTTTCAGTGTACCTTTATTCTCAGCCACCCAGTCTCTGAGGTCTGCACTGTACCTAAATACCACAGCCTGCACCCAAATCATCTTGCTCTGTCAGTTCAGGCAATTTGAGAAAATATTTTCTCCTTTAGTATGCAGTGGCCAACAGCACTGAGATCACAAGTCTGAGGGTTCGTATCTCTTTGCTATTGACAACTTTGTATCTCTTCCTGTGACATCACAAGGAATAGACAGGGTGCTCAGAATTACCTGCTTTCCTTCATCAAACCACCCATCTGTCTCAAGTGCCAACCTGCACACACACACACCACCTCCCCCTTCCTCCCACCCCCCAAAGGACATCTGCTATATGCATGTCCAAATAAGTCGCACGTGCCTGTCCCCTCAGCAGATACTGGCCAGGGATGCTAGAATCACCCAAATGAGTAATGTTCACAGAACAGCAGTGAATTCCCAGGGGCCATTTTACAGCACACAAGGAGGAGAATGGGGTATTTTGCCCAGGACACACAGCTTGACAGACTCACAGTGAGGATCAACAGCAGCCCCTTGACTGTGCAGCTGTAGCACACTACCCACACAGACCAATATCATATTTTCATAGTGTTTAAAGCTCAGCTTTATGTTCACTCTGAAAATCCACTGTATGCAGCATATCTGCAGCTGCAGGGAGGTAGAAGAGGCACCTGAAACCAACATCCCATGAGTAGGCTCACTGAAGCAGTTTTGGGCTCCTACAGAGTCAACGGTTGAAGCAGGGCTCAATGCTCAGCTCCCTTGAGAGCCAGCAGAGAGAAACGAGCATATCTTAAGGTATAATTCAGCTGACCTACTTCCACATGTGGCATAGCATGGGAAGGACTCCCTCCTCCTCTCCCAGACTGAAGGGAGCTGAGGTGAGCAGTTCAGACACAGAGGTCTGCATCACAGTACTCCTGGGCTGGGGCAGACCATCCCCTCACACAGCACGATGCCCACAATGGCACTGATGTGAGAAGAGCAGCCCCACTCTGCCCAACACACCCGGCAGCAAAATCCCATCCCAGAAACAGCCAAATCCTCTCAGCTGCTGTTGCCATGGTAACACCAGAGCCAGGATCCACCAGCCTTTGATGTTCAGATCTGCTCAAAGCGTGCGAAATGTTTAAAGTGTGAAAAATGCCATTTGGAACTGGGGAGCTGTGTGGAAGAGCACCTGGCTGCCCTGAAGATGGAAGACCCTCCAGGGAGAAAGTATTAATGGTGTCCGGCACCACTTCATTTTCTGCCACAGCCCGTCACTACCAGCACACTGCTGTTTCTTTGCCCCAGCTCACCCGCTTAAGGGAGTTTAATATTTAACATCAGACAAGTGCTGTTTCACAGGGTAATTTGGGTTATTAATAAAAAATTCCCCCTTCCCCTTAATGACAGAAAACAGGATGCTGGTACTCCATTTTATCAGTGCTGGGAGCTGTGTCCCATGAGAGTGCTGGCCCCGGAGCCATTAATAGGGAATCCAGGAAGGGATGAACAGCCAGAACAGCCAGCAGAGCCGAGTAAGATGCAGCACAATGCAGTCCCCATCTGCCATTGCATCACAGCAGAGAGGAGGAAGTAATTCCACATGACACTCAAATTGTGCCAAACACAGGAGGAGCTGGAGGTCTGATCCCCTCTCCAGGAGTGCGCAGAGATTCTGTGCATGGCAAGGACACCTCTGAGCTTATGACTGCACAATTGCTTACCTTACAGAATTAACACACTTGTAGCATTTAGCACTATGATTCCCTGAGGATTTGCAAACAAACAGTGCTGCCAGTGCCAGGAAATGCCTGACACTGACCCTGCATCCACCTACCTTACTGAGCCGCCAGGTCAAGGTGGTTCACTACAAGCCAAGAAACTCGGAAATGTAGGGGCAGAGAGAAAGATTTGACAGATCTGGGAGATTTTTATGCCAGATTTGCGACATAATTTTCTTCACAATATGAAACACAGAAATCTAAAGTACTTTCCTACTAGAAGAGAGTAGTCTCTCTTCTGCATAGAGAACATGTGTCCTGCACTCTGTCATTCCCACCACTTTCATTTTAAGATTCAGCCTACTCCACAGCTGCAAAGTTTCCTTGTATTCTTTCGCCCTCTTGTTCAACTAGTGATCCCATACACAGAGTAAGAGGAGACCGCCTTCAGCAGACTACAGAAATGCTACAGAGAGCTCTAGGAGCTGGGGAAACAAGTGGCTCAAAAGAAACAAAATGCAGTTACCTAAGAAAGACTTTTGCTGAACAGAAGAGTCAGTCCATGCACACAAGCACTTTATTGTGAGAAGCATCATAGCTTCTTTGACAGCAACTATAGAGGATGATGGATATCAGGCTCACAAAAGCAGTTCAACGTGAAAAAAACCTTTAGATTTTCTCCTCTTAACTTCTTGAGGGAGCCTAAGTATCTGCTTTACAGGGACTACTCAGGCTGTGCTTGTCTGTGAATGGAATTAAACAGTAAAGAAATCCTATTATTTCCTCTTTTGACGTCTTCAAATTCTTTTCCACAGAAAAGACAAGCCATTTTCACCTGCCAGCAGACAGAGACTGAGAAACCATTTTGACTAGGATGTCCTCTGTGGCAGATATGTGAGAGTACCAGTTCTATTACAGTTGCTTTGCTGTGTTACCTTCTGACCGTGGTTTGGAGCATGGGCCTGCTGGAAGCCTCCAGCATTTTACTCTCTCCTCCTACTTCATTGCAACCCTTAGTGCCCCTTCAGAGGCATAACATCCTCCAAACATGTTTGCATGCATGTTTATTCATTCTGGTCTTTAAAAACATAGCCAAAATTAGGTCCATGTTTTCATGGTTGGGCACTTAAAGAGATTCCTCGATTCTTTGCTGTTTCTTGGCACCTCTCAGTCAGATCACTGGCGAGTCATATAACTCTTTTAATGTAAATTTTAATGCAAAAATTATATATATCTATTTTCCAGGCATCTTTTGTCATTAAAAATGCCTAATATTATCTCAGCAACTTGCTGGCAAAGCTTGGCAGTAAACAGCAGATAGCTTGAGGGTGGGGAGCTGACTGCAGCAGCTGCAGCTCCAGAAAGAGGACAAAAATCATGTTACGTGCTTAATTTGTGGTGTTTGTTTTTTTCCCCCAGAAATCTCCAAAGAACAGTAAAGGAAACTCTGAAGCTCCTTCCTCTTCTGTTCTCTTTTTTTTCTCCTCAGTGTTCCGCAATAGGTTTTTACTGTCAAGAACAAACTATGGGTTCATATCTTATTATGGTGCATTTTCTCCAGGCAAAATGCTGCATTTATTCCTAACAAAAGAGACAAAAAACACACCAGCCTACTCCACAGCTGCAAAGTTTCCTTGTATTCTTTCGCCCTCTTGCTCAACTAGTGATCCCATACATAGAGTAAGAGGAAACAGCCTTCAGCAGACTACAGAAATGCTACAGAGAGCTCTAGGAGCTGGGGAAACAAGTGGCTCAAAAGAATCAAAATGCAGTTACCTAAGAAAGACTTTTGCTGAACAGAAGAGTCAGTCCATGCACACAAGCACTTTATTGTGAGAAGCATCATAGCTTCTTTGACAGCAACTATAGAGGATGATGGATACATCATCCATGTATCCATGTATCTTCCTTTATCTGCAGAGAAAAAGTCTGTTCAGACTAAAGCTCTCAATATGCAATGCCCCTTCTCAGTGATGAACCTTGTCTCCCAGTTTCATGAGGAAGTTGCATCACTATTGCAGCTGTGAGCAAAGCCTCTCAATCAGCTGCTCCAAGTGTCTTCACAGCTTTCTTAGCTCTAAGGCATGACTTTAAAGCAAAGTGAATTAGTGAAAGATGTCATCTCCTCTTCCCAAATACCTGCAATTTATCCACCGTGTCTGGCTATACAGGAAAGGCAGAATAAATGTCCCTCATTGACACTGTGATGAAAATGATGGTGGTGCCACACAACGTGCTGAGAGGCCCTGTAGGCAAGTGCTGCTGATCCCTGTGAAATGTCAGGAGACAGAAAATGCTGCTGCCTCACATTTTGAATGGAGAGAAGGTGTTTTTGCTATGCCTAAATAAACTGCTGCTGGCCTTGGAAGACTTCCCTGACAAGCACACCTCATGAATGGCAGGGATGAATTCACAAATTTTGAAAAGCAGTTTTGCTAATACAGTACTGGTGGGCAACAGATATTTTATACTTTTGCCCTGTGATACTGCAGCTCCTCTTGCTGCAATCTCAGCTCCACAGCCATTTGACAGCAGGCTGACAGGAGGCATTTTTTCCCAGTCCTCACAGAAAGGGGGTCAGCCTGCTGACCATCGTGCTGCTCTTTAACAGGAGCACATTGCTATGCATCAGTGCAGTGGCACGTCCAAGCTGCATGTAAAGAGAGCTGCCATGCCATGCTCCACTGAGCAATGCTTGCGTGGACCAAACATACTGTCACTGTGAGCTGAGATGATTCTGCCAGGAAAAGAGCTGAAGAATGAAAAAGTGTAGAAAATTAAAGCCTTCAGGACAAATAGTGATCCCATGCAGGCATCTCCTAGCAAAGCACATTCTCATAGTATTTACCTTATTCTTTGGTGTTGTAATCAGCAAGTCCTGGGAAAGACACAATGCTCCTCATTCCAAGCATGGCATTATAAATGGACTCAATACACTGCATTTCCTGAAGAGTATCTGGACACCTTAGTTTGCTGGAGAAATGACACTGTAACAAGGTGACAATATTTATTATTCCTTTGCAGAGACTATCACACTGGTTAAAAATCAAACATAATTTATATTCTGCAAAGGGTTTCAGTGCGCTGTCTCTGCATTTCCCATTTAAAAGTTCCAACATAGGCACATGAATGCATCCTACAAAGCCTGCCAAGTTCTGTCACCACAGTGTAGTGACAGACTTTAGCCTTCACTTCTGCTTACTATCTTGCTGGAGTACCTTTTCTCTTAAACAGGAATCTTCCCGGTGGCCTGGCCACACATGCACAAACATGTGCACACACACTCTCTCCTTCCTTCCTCATCTCTGGATAAATATAGAAACCTCATCTGTTTTCTAAATGCTCCCCTGCTGCTGCATTCTCTCCTTCTGCCTCCCAAGACAGTTCAATGAATACCTGCTGCTTTGTCTGTACTGTAAATTTTTCACTGAGGATGCAACATTTTGAAGCCATAGATTTAACACAGTCCTCTACACTTAAGGCTCTGGCTTAAAGTTTCACCCAGTCAGCAAAATCTGGTTTGCAAATAGAAAGGGAGCTTGAATTTTTGCTGCTATTTGCAGAGTTGAGGCTCAAAATATGACATAATCACCTGTGAAAGAAAATGTGAATTTTCAGATGGTACTGTCATGCTGAGGAGTTGCTCTTAGAGAGAGAAGGTGTCAGGAACTTCCCTCCACCTAGGAAGCTGCCCTCTACTCCCTGAAGGTCTTAACAGGGCTTGTCTATTCAATCCAGAGCTAATGCTTTCAGAGCTTACCCTCGTGGCATTTTGAGAACTGGAGGTGAGGACTGCAAGAAAGATGTAAGTAGGCCAGGGAACCCAGAAATCTCTACCATCCTTGATCCATCCTTCCATCCTACCACTGATGATGCTGTACCTTTCCAGACCACCACAGAGAAGTTACATTTCTGAAGAACCTTGACATACTTAGACAATTAAAACAAATTAGCATAATTCAGACTAAACTTCTAATTTTAGCACTCTGTAAATCTGCTTTCCTTTGAGCTCAGATCTAGCTTGCTGTATCTCAGCTTCACCACATTGCAGTTTCCTATGATGGATGGATAGACTAAGCCCACCAGGCTGTCACATGCAGGACTTTTATGAAGGCACTGTTCTTTGTGCTCACCCTCCTGCAAGTATTTGCTCCAGGCAGGGTTCATCCCTGCATTCAGCCACTGCCCTCCAGGGGCAGACGTCCTGGCCGGGGTGCCAGGCACAGAGGACAGGGCACAGCTTGAAAGAACTTGCTCCTGGAGCACATTTCTGAATGCTACAAGGTTTCAGATACTGCTCACCTCATTTCAGAACAGCGGGCTCACCAAGCACATACAGATGCTGTTATTACCTGAATAATTTAAGAGCCTGCAGAGCAGCAGCGCAGAATAGCACACACATCCTCTCAGTGCTTTCTCCCACCAGCGAATCCCTGCAGCAGTGGATTCTGCTCCTACCCAACATCCCTCACATCCAGATGCCCATATTCTGCTTCTGTTGACCCCACCCCATCACAGGGAAAGGAGACAAAGCAGCTCTTGTGCCCTAAGACTCTGCAGGCAGCATGGTCCTTTCTCCTGCTGCTGAGCTGCAGTTTGCAGGTAAGATACCAGCACACCTCCCAGCAGCTAGTGAAGACCCAGGTGGCTGACAGCCATGTCACATCTCTGGCAGAATCTACTGCCACTGAATACAAGAATCTCAGTAGCCTAATCCAGCGATGGTACAGTAGCTAGATATCCATGGGAGCAGGACATAGTGGAGCTCAGAAGTTCAGTTATCATGGGGATGTTTTGAGCGACCTGCAGGTGGGTCTGCTGAAATCCTTTGCCCTCCTGTCCATCACTCTTTTCTCTGCATCCTCTCTAAACCCAGTGCAAGCTGAAGGCTGCTGAAAAGAAACAGCCATTTGAAAGGATGCAGGCGAGCAGACAGAACAGACCCAGTGGCTGCTCCTTGGCAGCACTCCAGCAGTGATTTCTCACCCCAGTTTCTCATGTGCTTATTGCATAATTCTAACAGAGGTGTCTTGATTTCTATCTCAGAATCCTAAGCTCAGACCACCCTGATACACCCTATCAGTGAACATTCATTGAGTGACCTCTTTTGCTTGTCACACAAGCACAAGTGTGGTCACCCTATATGACTGTTTAGCTGTCCTTCTACAGAATCACCTGTAATTGCTCCTCTGTCTGGTTGAGTTTGTGGCTGTTGGTCCAAACCCTTCCTGACTTGTTCTAGCTACTACATTTCCCTAGCTCCCAAAGGATCGAAAAATTAATCCATGTAAAAGCATTCTCATTGGCATCCTCCACATCGCTGCAATTATCTCAGCGCTGTTCCTCCCCAGTCACCTCACACACCTCAGCTTGGAGTTTCTTCTGACAGTTGTTATCAGACATTTAATTGCCCACATTTATCCCTTATCCATGCTTGACTATAGGAAGGGGGTCACTTGATCCTCTGTCCTGCCTTAGCTCTTTCCCACCATTTCACTCCAGCTGGAGGAAGAGCTCTCTCTCTGCCAAATGGAAACACCTTGCTCTTGCTTTCCCACAAAATTCAAACCTACTCTCACAAATTTCTTGTCTCCCTTCTCCAAAGCACCCTCCCAGCCTCTCCCGGCAGGATGTATTTCAGTGTCTCATCTTGAGCACTAAAACATTTCCTGCTGCAGCATGCAGAAGCAATACGGCACTAAGGATGGGTGCCAGAGTGTAATGTGAAGATCCCTGAGCCCTCAGGCTGGTCTGCGTGCTGTTTTCAGGAAACGATCAACTAGAAAAAAGCCAAGGAGTTTTATGCAGTGAGTTTCTTATTAGGAATCACTTACTAGTCAAGAATGCATTGTGGGAGATGCTCTACAAATCCACAACAAGAGACTGTCTTACCCTTGAACACTTGCAAGACAAAGAAAGTAGACAGAAGCAGAAAAAGAGGCTTGCTCCTTACGGTACCTTCCCTTCCCCACTGCCCCCCACCCCACACCGGGCAGGGAAAAAGAAAAAAAAAAAAAAAGCGGGGGGGGGGAAAGTTTAAAAATAGTGGTAAATTCAGGCAGCCTTGTTCATTTGTTCTTTAAATGCCAAAGCAAAGTTTGCTCTGAATGTACTGAGAGGATGTATTGCATCTTTCATACTATTAATCTAAACACTGATAGGAATCATCACAAGAACTTCCTTTCAAGCTTTTGGTTAGATTGTTATTTAATACTGTAGCCCCAGTTATGCTGCACACAAACTGAGCATGCTCTCATGTGTGCACTTGACGAGTTCTTTGAACATTATTGGCACTGCTGCTATTACTGAAGTCCTCTTGCTATTCGCTGCATAGTGCTCTTGTCATAGACATTTTAGAGATTCCAGCCTCCTGCTCTGTTGCTGTAGGACACGGGAGACTCCAAATATTTCAGAAGGCAGAGAGCATAGGAAAAGCTTTATTGTCTAATTCTTACTACCTTTTATAAGATGTTCTGATACAGACTTAACATGATTGGTGAACAGGAATGACACCTCTCTAATTCCATTGGTTAAACCAGAGAAACACAAAAGGACCAGGTGCACAGGATTGTTTTGAGAAAGGACAGTTGTTTACCAAGATTGTTTCGAGAAGAAACCTTCCTGAGAAATTCTCCCCTGGGAAAGTCCCAGTGGCTACTAACAGGCTAAAATCTTAGAGTGAGAAAATGAGGCCCACATTGCTCCATGAATCTTGTTTGTCCACTGAGAAGCACAGCTAGAATCTGCATCTTTGCAGAGAGACAGATGAAGGTGTCTGTCTCCATTTATGCTTGACTAAATATTTGGCTGAATTCAGTACCAGAATAAGTACACTTCAATAGGAAGAAAGGCTTTCATAGAAGTACTAACTTTTATTTATTAGTCTCAGTCAAAGCATGTCAGATTACAATGCCACCACGCATCATGTTTGGGGGTTGGGCAGTTTGGGCCCTTTCTAACAATCCATTTGGTGAGCTCTGCCAATGCTTCCAGAATTCCTGGCAAGGGATTTGGTTCATTTTCTACCTTTAATACATAACTACAGTAAGTCATATGCAACTCAAAAAGGACTCAATAACTGTGTTCACATAACAAGCTACAGAGCTGCCTCATAAACAGTGTCAGAACATCGCTTTTACACTTTTCCAGTGTGTTTTGCTGCTGCTCACTGACCCTGGCAAAGACAGGACTGTGTCTTTGAAGTGCTCTGCATGACTTCCCAGTGAGGGCTTCCTACCGAGGTGACCTTTCCACATCTGCAGGGAAAGGAAGTGTTCTTGACTATCACTGCCTCTCAAAACCACAAAAAAGAGAGCTATAGCTGCATCCAAAGCACAGATATCATTCCTGTCAATCGCTACTTCCCTGTCAGTGCAGATGGTCACATCAGAAACTCCACATGCAGCCCTGCAGCAATAACAGAACAGCTCCGGTCCCCTATAAACTGCCCATCTAAGGAAAATGCACAGAGATTTGAAGCTACGATCCTGCAGCAGGAACAGCAAGAAGCCAACCGAGATGATGCTTGGCACATTCTCTAATAGCAATGAACTTCTGCAAGTTCACAGTTTCTTTTGCTCACATCTGCTCTCTGTCACACCTTCTTGTCTGCAGGGCATCATCAGAGGTCACTAACACATCATGCCACAGCCCTGCTAAGTCCTCACAGTTCAGCATTTGCACTAAATGTGGGAGCACACAGGACTATTGAACACTTGCTCTCTAAGATTTAGACAACCTCCAGTCACTCTGCAGAGCACACAGAGCAGGAACACTTCAGGACATGCCTGGCTGTTTCATGTGGCAGCTCTGCCCAAAGCAGATGTATGCCCTGGGCTGGACAGGGAGCATGGATGAGTGACAAGGTACCCTTCCTTAAATCCTTGAAGCAGCCCCTGTTAAATGAAAGCTCAACTGTCATCATCTTGAGTTACAAAGGCTGGGTGCAGGGAATATTAGAGGAGTGACAAGGTTATACATCTAGACTGTCCTTGAGCCAAGAGACAAACAAGAGGTAGAGAACACAAAAATGGACAGTACAAGGTCAATCAGGTTATCATTACATGCACTTAATACAAAACTCAAGAAATTGCCATGGAAACTGGAAAGCGACAAATACAATCATGGTCCAAGGAGAAGGTTTTCGGGCAACACAGCATATAATAATGGAACTCACTACCTCCAAGTATCACAGAATACAAGGTTCTTGCACGATATAACCGTGCAGTTCATGGGACACATGCAACCACACAAAAATTCTAGGAAATGCTAATGGATACTAAACTGAAGACATAACAGCAGCTCACATTGAAAGGGATGAGAAGCTATTTCTTCTGAGACTGTCATCTCCTTCCCTCTGGCCATCTTCTCTGGTTTGTGTCATGCTAACACTTCCTGGATTGTAGGTCATGCCTCTACTAACTTTCATTGCAGCTATGCTTGGTGGGCTCAACCAGATATCAAGACACTGATACCCTGCACTGTACAAACATCAAGTGAATGAACAGCCTCTGCCCCAAAGAGCCTGCGTCTGTGTACAAAGCCAGATACAGCCAGCAGGCACTGGCAGAGGAACAGAAGGAGCCAGTGACACCACAGTGGTTTCAGTGCATTCCAACAGCCAGTACAAGGGCCTTTGGCATGGACATGACACAAGTCCCATGCAAGGCTCACAGAGCACTAGCAGACACTGACCTAACTCAAAGCAAAGCCCCACAACTGCTGCAGCAAAACAGAATGACAGATTTCAATACATCCTGGTAGGCCTCTGCTTGGCCCCAAGGAGACTCGCATAGGAAAATAACTTGTCACTAGAGACACTAAGGCTTTGGGGCAGAGGCGAACAAGTGACAGCTGGCCCAATAGAAAAATGTCCTGATTTGGTGGTTCTTTGCATCAGATCCCCTTTAAAGCCCTCTGGCAATGTGAGAGGCAAGCTGCTCCATCAGCTTCCAGTACAAGAGGCCCTGCAGGGAACAGCCATGGACCTGAAGGCACCAAGCAATTATTATCACTGGAGAAGGAGGCTTCCAACATGACGGCGTGGCAGCTGAATGACCCCCACATTCAACTCCCCAGCTGCTGCCTACAGACCTTACATCTGTCCTGATGTGTCCACTGATCTCCCCTGAGGAGCTGCTCTTTGCAGACACAGACCTCTCCAGGCTGTCCTTGCCCAGCTTTAAGAAAAGCAAGGCTCTCCTCAGTACTCTCAGGGCCCAGCTACCAAGATGTTCCAACAGCAGAGCTCCGCTGTGAGGCTCCTGCTCACAGGGGCACATAGAAGTCTCCAACTGTTTGGGTAAAGGCAGATGAGAAGCCCACCTAAGAATTCCTGTATCATAACCTCTGATCAGATATATCCTTCATTATCCTTGGTTTCACCTCTCTCCTCACTGCCTTTCTGCACTGGTGCATAGCACATATACCCTCAGACCGTGCTGTGAGAAGAACATGCAGATTCAAGAAATCTTAAAGGGTCAGCAAAGCTATCTTAGCAACATGCCCACTTGTGCAGGAAACTGGCAGCAACTTTCCAGAGAGGAGCTACAGCTTGAAAGAGCTGGCAGACCCCAGGGTCCAGCATGCTGGTGTCAGCAGAAGGGACAGACACCTCTTCGTTGCCCCTGATCCCCCTCACCTGCTGCCAGCAGGGAAGGATGACCCACATCCCATGCACAAATATAGCCTGCCCTCAGGAGCAGCAGAACCCACAGACCTCTGCACAAACATGCCTTCTCTCTTAGGGCTCTGCTCCTGCCATGCCCTGGTTTCAGTATTCTGGTGCAGATTAAGCAAGGGATGGAGTGAATGTCAAAACTAGTCCTTCACTAGAGAAAGGGGTGGGGGTCTCTTGGCCCTTAGCTCTGAACACAAAAAGCGATTTTGGGAAACTGACGGAAGCTGGAAACCAGCAATTTTATCTCAGAGATCAAATCTGTTACTGGGCTGAGTGTATTAAGCTGCCTTGATAAACCTCTCACTTCCCTTTCCCCTTCACTAGGCTTTTTTATATCTGCGCTCCCTCCCTCCCCCCACTCCCTGCAAGCTGCCAGGGTAAACAGCAGATTTCTGGTCCCAAAAGTTGTCCTCTGCTTGACAGACTGTTTCTTGTGCTGACTGCACACAGGTTTGTACTGGGACCAGGCTTCCCCTCTGTCATTCTCTCCCCACCCTCCAATCCCCCCAAAACACAAACAGCACTCACTGTCACAATCACAGGCACCTGGATATAGGGCTGCTTGCCCCAGTGCCACTGACCTTTTTCTTCCGGTCCCGAGAACGGTTCCTGCGCTTGCGATTAGATTCTTCCTTCTCCTTCTGCTCCTGCAGAGCCTGAGCCTCAATATCTTTGATTTTCTTCAGCTGCTTAGCTGCTTGAGCCATGACTGGTCACACTGCAGTCACCTCCAGAGCTCACACCTGCACCTTCTGTGCAGCACCCTCCAATTCCTGGCCAAGGAAGTACGTTCCCCGCACTCAATTACCGTCGACCCAGATGAATGTGAAAGCAGTGATGAGAGGAAAATTGAAAGCAGTCAGTAAGCCCCAAAGGACAGCCAATGTCTCCAGGTAGTTGCTAGATGCAGTCTGGGGCACCTTTATAAACCATTAATAATCCCAAATCCAGCTGTTCCAGAGGTTCTATGCACCATTGCAGCAGCCCCTGACTGCGCTGGCACATCATGCAGATGCCTTCTTGTGGGACAGGACACTGGATTGGTGCTGTGCTCTCTCCCTCACTGTTTCTCCTGCAGTACGAGAAGAGATCCAGGCAGTCAGCCACAGGAAGGAAAATAACTCCCAGCAATTAATGCATGATGACAATAGAGAAGCAGTGAAAAAGAAGGCCAATGCATTTCACCTGATTCCTGAGTTCTCTGTAGCAATGCCTAAAGAACAGTAACCTGCATGTATTCAGTCAGGGGCTTTACCACTGCAGTGCTGCTGAGGCAGGCACATATTCCAGTCTCTCCAATTTTCTTCCTCAGTCAGTCTCTGTGCAGCAGCCGCATCACTCACTCACTCTCTGGGTTACAATTCCATCTTCTTTCAAAGGGAGCAATAGGGAATGGCTGCATCAGTTAGCAGGCAGGCAGCATCTCAGCTCAGAAGACAGCTGATACTGCAAAGGATGTGCCAAGTACTGGAGCAAAGTGCAGCTTAGCAGCATCCTTTCCTCCTCGCATCTCTCTGCTGAGTGAGCAGCAAGAGGAGGGGAGGGATCTTAGCTGTGAACAGGAGACAGAAATGCAGAGTTCAGTCTGCTCTTTACACAGCAGCAGCAAAGTAAACCCAAGCCAACAGCTCCTGCCCACCCAGGCATCAACAGAGCTCAGATCCTCTCTGACGGTACCTAGGCAAGACTCCCAGAGAGTCAGCGATCCCTTCTTCACACACAGCCCTACATTTCACCTGCAGCTGTCTTCCAAAAGCACAAACAATTCCATGTTAGAACCTAGGGGTGAGGCCTGGAGGAGTGACTTTTGTTCCTGCACACAGCACCAGCGTGTAATGGGGCCAGGATAAAACTGGGATGGGGTTTTCGGGGTGGGCTTTTCAGTGGGGACCACACCATCACCTGCAGCAAAGTGTGCTTATCTGTTCAGGCACTTCTGAGCAGCCCTGCCTTTATCAGCTCAATTCTTGTCCCTTGGAAAAAAACATTGCCTGGGTGCAAACCCATGGGCAAAGCACCCATGGGGAAACTATCCGCACAGGTGGAAGCTCTGCAAATGCTGCACTTTTCTGGAACAGGCTCCCCGAATTCTAGGCAATAATGGCCCCTTTGCATTAAAAGATGGCAAAGCAAGGATTAATGACAATTCCTCAGCAACTACCTGACAGTCACAGGTTATGTAGAGTGGCAAGAAGCTGAGATGCAAACTTAATAGTACAGACACTGTAGGTCATTTTTTTTGCTAGAGCAAGTTTTCTTGCATTTTTTCCCTTTGTTTCTTTTCCCTTTGAAGTTCCTCCAGTTCTGCTGCTTCACCCATAGACCAAGGAGTGTGCTAAAAACAGGAAAAAAGACTGGCACATCATAGTTTTTAAATAATATGATGACTGATAACACAGAGAAGGTCCTAATAAAATATGAAGAATAGGAACTATAAAATTTTACAGTGTGTTTCCTAGTAACACTTCAGTTTTGTGTATTTTGCCCACACTGATAAATAATACACTCAAGTCTAGATACAGCTGCACACCTTTTTATAGCAATGTTCTGTCCATGCCCATGAACAACAAAAAAAAAATCACAAAATTAAACAGAAGCTGCGGAGTTAAAATGCTCCACAGACAGAATTGAGCTGGGAGCACAATAGGACTGTCACCCTAATTGAACCTCCTCCACCTGAGTCCTTTGCAGGTCATATGAGGCTGAGAAAACATTACCTTTGTTCAACAACAGGTGCACAGGAGGCAATTATCAAAATTAACCATAACACACTGGGAGCGCCTCACTTCTAGATGTTGGACTTTGCATCCTAAATCAGCTCTCCGCTAGTTTGCCATTCTTTCTGTGGAATTTCCTAATTTTTCAAAACACGGAACCCGGGAACGACACCAAGTTCTGCTATATGCAACAGCCTCGTTTCCCACCAGATGCACTCAGCCAGCCTAGGCGTCAACTGCTCAGTGCCAGGGGCCACCCTGAGCTCCTTTTATGACCAGCAGGGACGTCTGAGCCTTTGCTCGAGTCCTGCCTTTCAGGTTCCACGGTTTAAGCAGGGTCAGACTTCAGAATCCAGGCCCACTCCGTGCCAGGGCTTGCATACTGACACCCAAGGGATGGCTGTGCTGCACTCCAGGCTTTGGCACAGGCATTCTTCCTTGATGTCAAGAAAGCGCGCCGCAGCGTCCGCTCCGCGGCATCAGTCAGCGGGAGCACCCGCCCCCTGCCTGTCTGCGGCAGGACAGAGCCTCCTCCTACACACAAATCCCACCTCTTAACTCCTTATAAGCCAGAGCAGAGGGAGCAGGCAAACAACGTGGAACTGAAGAATGAGATGCTTGAGGCTAGTCAGGCTTTGCATGCTCACAGCTTCGGAGAACACTGTGGGCATGCGGTTGAGATGCCTCAGCTGCTAAAAAACAAAATTCCTAAGTTTGCTCTGGGAACTAGGAGCAGAGCCCACCAGCTCTGGGCACGTCAACCAGTTTGTTGAGCCTAGGAGTCTCTTGGAAAGCTTTTTATTTTGTCACTGCTGCTTTTAACCTGCTAACCTGTTGTCATGGGTTCACACAGTTTGATTTTTAGTTAAAGAGAAATATAGAATCCTGTTAGGACCTTAGAATTATTTTGGAAAAAGACAGGGACGAATCAGAAGCTAATTTTAGATATTGACATATGTTTTAATTACTTATGACTGTGACTATAATTATTGACTATGTTAAAACTATGTTAAAGCATGTTTGCTGGCTTATGCAGCAGGCACTGTGATCTTTCTTTTTCTGCACAGTGAAAGCATGTGAAGGGGAATGTGTGAGACCTCAGTTATCTATTTCTCTTTTCCTGTTCCAGACAGCCTTGTGGAGTGTTACCAGATGCTCCAAACAAAGGGCTGGAATAAAAAGCAGCAGCATTAAAGAATAGGGACACTGAATGAACTCAGAAGGTAGAGTTTTAAAAGCTGTCTCAGAAAGAAGTTACTCACAAAATCAGCCTGGACTATACTATTCCAAATTAATAGCACAGCTCAGAATTGTAGGGCTCAAAAGAACTCAAGAGTTTTGCAAGTGCTTTGAGTGACCATAAGGGGCGCACTTTTCAGAGGACGTATAAGTCTCATTAATCTGGGTGTACTTAGCTGCCAAATCAAAGAAAGCCTCATGCAATTAGCACGCTATTCTGCAAGTGGAGACTCTTTAACTAGTTGAGTGCCGCTCTTGGACTATGCCTAAGAATATCTTGACTCCACTCTTGGAGTCTGGATATGCTTAGGCATAGCTAGCCTAATGTTCTTCAACGTTGCCTGCAGGCTTATACCTGATAAAGCCTCCATACACATTTACTTGGATGCTTGGCTGCCATTCTGTTTAATGCACAATGAGGCACTCATTCGAACAAAAATAATGAAAAGATTCTAATGATTCTACAAAGAAGCACAAACTGCGTATAGTGAGGCTTGAAGGAATCTCCCATGTACCAGCAGGCAGACAGCTCAGGAGGCAGCTCTATATCACCACAGAATTGCATTAGGATTGTATACCCTTTGCTTTAGGTGACCCCACTGGAGCAGGGGTTGGAGCAAATGACTGCCAGATGTTCTTCCAACCTCACTCATTCTGCAGTTCTGTGATACATTAAGGGACTGCATATGATAGCTGAGAAACTCCAGACTGAAAGAAAGGCAATAACGGAGCACAGAAAATTGTAACTGATATAGAGAACACATAAGGTGGAAAAAAAAAATCATTATTTTACACACAAAGAAGAATCAGAGACAGCATATTTAAAATAACAAAAGTAAACCCCACCTCTATGGAGGATTTCTACTATCTTTCTTAGTATCAACATTTTTATGCTGAGTAGAAATATCTTTCCACTCAACATAAAAATGAATTGTGGAATCCACTCCTATGGAATGCTGTGAAAACAAAGAAATAAATGAGGTAGATAAATTGGGGAAGGATAGGTCCATCACAGACTATTGAACATGATGGAACTACAAGGAAAGATTGAGAGAACTAGGTTTGTTCAGCCTGGAAAAGAGAAGGTTTAGGGGTGACCCAATTGCAGCCTTTCAGTACCTGAAGGGAGCCTACAAGAAAGATGGAGAAGGATGTTTTAGAAGAGAATGTAGTGACAGGACAAGGGGGAATGACTTCACACTGACAGAGAGTAGATCTATTTTAAAATTCTTTCCTGTGAAGGTGGTGAGGTACTGTCACTGGTTGCCCAGGGAATTTGTGATTGCCCCATCCCTGGAAGTGTTCAAGGTCAGGCTGGATGGAGCTTGGAGCAACCTGTTCTAGTGAAAGGTGTCCCTGTACCCAGCAAGGGGCTGGAATTGGATGATCTTTAATGTCCCTTCAAATCCAAACTATTCTGATTCTATGATTCTATGGTTGGGGCCCAGTCTCCTTCTACAGAGGCCCTTAAAGCACAGGTTCATCAGAATGCTGGAAAGGGGTGCTGAAGGGAACATGGGATGCAGAGAACTTTTCAAAATACTGTTCCTGGCGATAGAATTGATCCTAAACCCCTGTCCCTGTGACCCGGTGCATTATTGCGTAACTAATCATGACTTGGAAAACCCCTAGACACATGAATTGCAAAATACCACTAAGTTCCTGCCTTCCCATAAAGCAGAGCAGAGAATTAGCTAGCAGGACTTCAGATAGTCCCAGGTTCAGACTCCATTTGTAAATTAGAGGGAGGGATTATTGATCTAATGCATTTCAGGTATAGCCTGAAAGACACCAAAAGCATCATCTGCCATCCCCAGAAAAGGAAGGTGCACTTGAGTAGATGAATAGCTTTTACCAGTGCAGCTGAGAAAGATACTTGCACTTTTCTAAGGCTAGAAATGCTTCCCTGTTCGAACTCATTTTCCTTATCACCTTACCTAGAGCAATATTGTATTTTTCAGACCCTGACTATAACACAGTTATGTGCAGCTGTTCATTAGCTGTCAGAGCTTCCAGACAGTACTACCCTATAACATCACAATTTGCTTTTCTATCTTCCTTCTGCACCAGTATTTGCTGCTTGGACTTCCTGAGCCCTGTGCAGAATCCGTGATAAGGTTCTTGCAGGCAGCAATCAGGTTTCCAAACAGATCAAAGTGCCTGTCTCACAGCTGGATAGAGAGAGAGATGATCAAGGGTGTCTGCAATGGCCTCTAAAGACACTGTTTTTTTCAGTGCTCTCCTTTGTCCCTAGCCTTTCAGCCATCACCTGCTGACCCCCTGCTGTATATATTCAGGCAGTTCTGATCACTTTCTGCAGACCAGCTTTTGTGATTTGCTTTGGACTCAAGAGCATGCTCACTAACACAATGCAAAGGAGGACAAGGACACTCCTAAAGTAACTGCAGTCTTGCCTACTTCAGACTGCAGGAGATTTTTATGAGAAGGGAGCAGACAGCAACTGAAACCTGCTCCCCTGGGGAATAGCTCCTCCCAGCAGGACTGACTGGAGCCCTCCCCAGGAAATCTGCTGACCAGTAACAATTCAGTTCTTCCTACGTGACACCCTTTTACCTTTCCCCCAAGATATCAGAGAGGATTTCATCCGTACCAAATTCTACGTTCAGAGCTGCTGTCTTGGTACCTTCCTAGCTGCTAGGATATGAATTGATGCTTAGGGGGAAGCAGCATTCCAACTGAATGGTCTTTTCCAGTAGTGGTAGCTGTTTTTCAAACATCTGTCTTGAATTTTGACAGCATGATTTAAAAACCAAGTTGACTGGAAATAGGTACCTCTGCAATACACGTAAGATTGTCCTGAGCAGGGGCTTATGCTTAGGATGTTCTCAGTTAGGAAGCATTTGGCCTATGACTGATACCAAGCTTCTATATGCTGTTGGTATATGGTTGGTTAAAACAAGGGACCCTAGAGATCTGCTGCATATAAGCAAAAGCTCATTGTCTTCACCATTCATGCAGGACTCAGGACAGGAGAAGTAGGAAATGGACTTAGTAATTTCANTTTTTTTTTTTTTTTTCCCATCAATGATTTTTATCTTCTTTGGAGAAGTTGTTCTGGAAGTGTCTAGAATTGCAGATGATCTCTTGTTGCTGCTTGTTCCTATTGGGTAAAATAGGTAAACACAGGATGACAGAGTTTCAGTGAACAGACTTTCTCCTTTAGCTGAAATGTACCAGGTGCATATTAGCCAACATGTTAGTAGAAATTTTTCAATAATTTTATTTAATTATTTGTCACACAGCCCCATATTTATCACTTTCTCCTTGAAAACAGATTATTTTTACTATGACAAAATACTCTGTTACCTCATTCACATACTGGGATTCTACTGTGTGACACAAATGACAAACACAACAGTCACTATCTAGAGTTCACAGGGTAAAGTATTTGGCAAGGGAGAACACACAAATACCAGAGAAGAGCCCTTCAGAAATTGAACAAGGTCATTATGTGCCAGTTTCACATACAGAGCTGTCCAACAGAATAGAAGGAAGGAAGTATGGAAATGAATTCCTGATTCTCTCTGCAAGGTACTGCAGTTGTTTCAAGATATTACACATGTAACTGGACTCCTGCCTTGCTCTAGGTGAAAAATCAATGTTTGGTGTTCTCTGTATTCGGGGCAAAAGAATTTTACATTCAAAGCTCAACTTCAAGCATCTATTTTTAGGTAAATTATTCCGGCTGACAAGCTATGAAGATAAAAGATGCTGGAGGCCTCACCTCAGCTGCTATAAGCTTGGTCTGCCTCAGTCAGTCTGCATTCCTCTATTACTTGCAGAGATCTTGCAGAGATCAGATCTCAGCAAGGAGCTCTTTCCCTGAGCTTTCCCATCTTTTTCTGAATTATCTCACTGATAATAATGAGCTTGCAGAACTGCCATAACCCTTTAAGATCGTTTTCCTTTCAGTTAGTTTCTTTCAAGAACCACAGCTCTAGTCTCCCAGACAGTAGTTTGTTGCTGTAGGTTGCATTCAAACTCTTCCCTTCACACTGAGAGCATACTGGAAGCAGATATTTTGGTTCACCTAACAACTAATTTAGAGCAAATGTGACAGTGTTGAACAGAGCAACTCTCCTCAGGTCCACAGTATGCTACCTGGCTGTGGCACTGCAGAACCTGCAGGAGCAGCTGTTCACACTGTGCTCTGTGGTACCAAAGTTTCTTGCTCTTCAAGACAGCCAGATTTCAAACCTGTTTTGGCTTGGCAACTCTCCCAAAAGAAAACAAACAAAAAATGCCAGAACAAACCCCTTCAACACCCCACCCCTTCCCCTATTTAGTCATTCTCTAATGATAGGAATTGATAATTTGTTGGACTAGATTCTAAAATAGAAGTCACCTTGTTCATGGCTCTCAAGTGTGGTTGCCATCAAGTTAGCCTACACAAACTCAAGCTGCACTTTTTGTTCTTTTTTACTTAACAACCAGTTAAAAATGCAGCCTATTTGATCAAATAATGTCTTTTATAAACAGTTAGCCTTCTTGAAGACAACCTTGTGTCAGCACGTCTGTGGAAAAGCCTTTGGAAGGTTCTTGTGGCCACTGTGTCTTTATATGGCTCGGGCCAGCCCGCCGACCACAGGAGGCCGAGGCAGTGGTTCTTTCCCGAGGCTTATCATGCTTGTGACGGGGGAACTCTAGCATCGACCACACGCTGGAACTGTGCTTCCCTCTAGCGGTGTCAGAGCTCTGAGCTTGTGGAGAAACGTGCAACGACGTAGCGGGATGGCCTCAATGATCCAATTGTGCCTTAAAGCTGCAGGGCAAAGCTTCCTGGGTAAAATGTCTCTTTTTCCTCCCATTCACGGTTCTGATTACAGATGGAACAGCAGCTGAAGGGGGTGGGGGAAACTTCAAACACAAATTGCCAGTTTTAAAGGATGCAAGTCAACATCGCAAACAGAAGGCTGATAAAGACCAGGACCACACTTGGCTTTGGCCAGCCTTGGCAGAGAGGAATTTAGTGATTTCTAGAAAAGCTTCAAGTTTGTTCTTAATTTTTCTCTAATTAGAAATTCTAGATAAAAATTAACATGAACAAGAGATCTCATAAGTGAATTCTCTTATAGGTGAACAGGCCCACAGGAAATCATACTCCCAGGACCAAGTATCAGGGACAGCATTCACCACTCAAATGGAAGGAAAAAAAATTTACACCCACAACTGACATCCAAAATGGCTCAACATAATTTATTTTTTTATGTTAAAATGTACAGAGTTCTTTTGAAAGTACTTGCTAGAAAGGGGAAAAAAAAGTGATATTACATACAAGGAGAGGAAGGGGGACCATTCAGCCAGGAGCGTATGACATGGAGAATTACAAAGGCATCTAGGCACCCCCTTCCCCTTAGCTTACAAGTCACCATGAACAAAGTACAAAGAGGTTACAAAACAGGAAAAGCAAATATAAACAGACAGGAATAGACTCAGCTTCATTTGTACATGCGGCTTTTAGAGGCATCTGGAGCTCCTATTCACACACTCTAGAGATCTCTTTAAAGAGAATTTTATCTTTCTTAAAATAGTTTTTAATATTCTACAACAAAGATAAAAAATTTTAAAGATGGAATGAAATGAAAAAGCTCTTATTTTTAAAAGGCATCGAAGTCACTAACAGTGAGGTTTTTTTTTAATTTCTTTTAGAAGATTACCCAAGTTATCTTGCTAAAAATACATTTTTTTTAAACAGAAGTGAAAAAATGGTAGGTACCAATATTACTGCGTTGGATAATTTCTTTTTATATATAGAAAAGAACTTTTTTTTTCTACAATAGTTCTACAGTCACAAAGGTTCGTGGAAAAGGGAGCTGCCCAATTGATAAAAAAACCCATACAAAACCAAACCAAACATAAAGGCAAACAAACTAAATTCATGGCCCTTGTTTCAACAGCTTCTCCTCCTGTCTCAGACCCACCCCCACCCCCAGGAAGCAGCGACACAGCTGAAGATCTACAAAGAGAGGGCAGCACAGTGCGCTTTCTACACCGGTTATTTGGAACTGGAATAGTATATACAGAGAAATGGGGTCCTACACAGCCTTATACATGCTCAAAACTAAACAGAAATAAAAAGTGGAAGTCCTTTGAATTCTGCCTTTTATGGTTAGCAGTTACTGGAGGAAAGTCCATTTTAGTGCATCTGAAGAAACCTCAAATTTTAGATTCTTTTGGTTTAAAAACAAAAGGAATTAGTCTTATTAATGTGTCTGCATTTCTACTTCATATACAATAAAAAAAAGAACTTTACATTAAAGGGTTGTCCCTTTTTGTATTAGGTGACATGCCAGCAGTGTAGCCAAAATTAATGTATTGGATTTTGCAGTAATAAACAGCAAAATCCTGCCGCCTAGATCCTGCTATGGTGTTGGGACGGTTTCACTGCTGTAAAAGAGGCTGATTCCCTTCTTTTCCCCACACTAGATCCAATATGTGGCTATTCCTATAAAACTGATATCAAATATAGTAAGAGAATCAGGAAAAACATCACTCACCCCCAGAAAGCGGCACATTCAGCAACTTCCTGCCCCAGACTAGGAATGGAAGAGCGACAAGGACACCACAGGGTTCTCATCCCAGTCACCAAATGCACACTTTTTCTTCCAGCATTTCCCAAGCCAAGAGATCAACTGGAAACAGCTGCTTCTGAGCTCAGTCTGCCTCAAAGGCTCAGAACCAAAACCCTCAGCATTTCCAAGTAGGTACTAAATCAGTCTGGGATCTCAGAGCTGTGGCTGACCCACAGGTCACTAAGAGACCCTGTAGCCATTTTCTTGTCCTAACAGACCATTACCCACCCACCCTGTCCTCTTCACGACTGCTGAAGGGATACAGAACAAGCTCTCTCTTGAGATGCTTCCAGCAGTTCAGTGACAGAATGTGTGCATGCATGCACACACGTGTTCATGTGCATGTCTGGGTGGTGAACGGGATCATTTTAAAGTTACATTATATTTTCAGCATAAAACATACAACTTCAATTAACTCATCTACAAAAACACCAATGTGAATGGTTTATTGTTTACACCTAACTCCAAATTTTACTGAGGGTGAGGGAGTCAAGGAAAATTAAAGATTTTTCCTGACTTGCAGAAATAAAGATCTTCATTTATCCTCTGTGTCCCCTTCCGAATCTCTCAATAAGTGCCTCCTGCTAGAAGTAGGAAATGTTAGGTGGGGGTTAGAGGGAAGGGTTGTTTTTCTTTGAGATGTCAAACATTTTACATGGCTGCAGAAACTGCATACAGAGGGGCACAGGGGAGGGAAAAGGACATACATTGAAAATCAAATTTAGGAAGATGATTTCACGTTACACATAGTCTCTCCACTTTGTCAGCAAAGTAAGGCTCTTTTTAAATTATGAGAAGATTTTGTGCATGTTTCCCCTCTAAAAAACATCTGTAAGCGATTTTAGCTGTAAAATGTTTGACGACTGTGAAGAAAAGAAAAACAAACAAACAAAAATCAAAAAAATAAAGACAGGCTTCCTAAAAAATAAAATAAACCAAAGAAAATCCCTCTAAATCTACAGCAATATTTTAACTGGAAAAAGGTCCATTTTCTCTGGTTTGTCAGTATAAAAGGTTCCTTTATTTATATTTATTTCAGTTTTTAGAATGCAAGTTGATCTTGCTCATCTTCTCATGTATGGTCCATTAAGAGACTGCTTGGGCACCCCAGCAGCATTCATGTAGCTGTGATGGGAGGGGCCAGTGTACATCATGTTTCCATGAGGATTTGGCTGCATAGGCTGCTGGGTATAGGCCTGGCTCCCCATCATTCCCATCTGCATCTGCATAGGATACTGTGCTGTCTGATTCATGTAGGCAGGGTTACTGTGGTAACTGCTGTTCATCATGGGCTGTGTCATTCTGTAGCTGTTCATGGCATTCAGGGTGTTCATATTCATGGAGTTCACGTTGTACGGGGTGGTTGGCATCAGGTTGACTCCCATGTTCATGCCCCGCTGCACAGCCAAGGTCCGAGGCCCAGCCTGCATGGCGACGGCGGGGGGGCTGCGGCCATACAGCTGCTGCTGGTGTGCGCTTGCTGAGGGCAGGGGGGCTGATTTGGAGCGGATGGAAATGTGCCCCTTGACTGGCATCTGCCCCTGCAGCCTCTGGGTATGGGGAATACCGATATTGGTCGCAGACATATTACACTGAAGCAGGGGTGATGTCAGGTTCATGGTGGTGGATGCCAGGTTTGGTGGGGGTGTCATAGTGGCTTGTGCTTGTGGGGTGCCAGCAAGGGGGTGAGAGGGAGCTAGCTGTGCCAGCCCTGTGTTGGAAAGAGAAACGCTGGTTGCATAGGAAGTCACAGCAGGGGAATGGCTATAAGGCATGGCATGAGGGTCCATAATGGTGTTTGTCAGCTGCTGCAACTTGGCTAAACTGAAAGTGGCTGATGGTTGTGAATAGCTCCCAGCACCAAAATCCCCTGGAATTCTCTCATAGATACTTATGTTACCAGTGCTGCCTGATTCAGGTATTTCCATGATCATAGGTGCTGGGGTGAAGCTGTTGTTCATGCTACACTGAGATAATGGTGGTTGCTGCTGGGGGGGAGGTGGGGGCTGTGGCTGCTGGGACTGAGGCTGCTGCTGTTGTGGCTGTGTTGTTGGTTGCTGGTTACTTGGGGGCCTTTCTACTACACAGCTCTGAGGGGACTTGATATTACAGTTTGCTGCAGGCTGGACACTGTTTTGCTGCATCATGCTGCAACTGCTGCCAATGTTTGCCATTTGCTGAGTGACAACACAGCTGCTCTGAGTGAGGCTGCTAGAAGAAGACAGTCCTCCATATGAACAGCTGCTCTGGGAAGAGTTATTTCCACAAATGCTGCCTCCCATAGTGGAGTCATAGCTGCTGGGGTTTTCATAATTCTCTGTAGTGCTCTCAATGCTGCCAAGGTCACTGAAGCCACTATCCACCACCTGCTGAGAGTGGTCCGATACTGAAGGCACATCCATCATGGGGCTGGTCTCCATGTTCTGCATAGAAGGTGCGGACAGGGATCCTTGTTCAGGACTTATCTGTGTGTAACTGCTCTCCAGAGCAGGCACATTTGGGCTGCTGACAGAACGCACAGACTGACTGGGGTGGGACTGAACAGAGGATATTGGACTGTTGTGTTCTGAGGCCTGGCAATCTTCAACCATTGATATCTGAGGATCCTCCTCAGTCTGGGTATAACTCTGCAAAGTCTGACAAGCTGCAAGAGTTTCTTCACAGTCCTGGTAAGCTACATCATGCTCATTGCTTTCCTCCTGTGTCAAGGACTGGACTGCTTGAACAGTTTCAAGATCTAGTTCACTATGAGGAATCTCCTCCTCTTCCTTTAATTCAATTAACCCCTCTTTATTACTTTGCTCTTCTTCATGATCATCTTCAGACCCAGGGATATGCTCTGAACCCACTGATGTCTCATTGGAAGCCTGCTCTTCCTCAGAATCTGCCTCTGCTTCATCTTTTTCTTTTGCATCTTCTCTACTGCTGGGTATGCTTGTTTCTAAAAAACATTCTTGCACTTGAGGCTCCTCTTTCACCCCTTCTTTAACAGGCTGTTCCTCCAATTCTTTTTTCTTCAAAGACTCTGGATGACCATCATCTTCATCATCAGCATCATGATCGTCATTTTGATTTGTCACTACTGCAACTTCCTCTTCTTCCTCATGGTCGTGTTCAGGTTCGTCTAATTCTTGCTGCTCCTCTTCTGATTGCCTCTGCTCTTCTAAAATCCGTGGCTTCTCCTCTACTTCTTCTTCTATGTCAGGCTCTTTTACTTCCGGCACTAGACTGCTGTTGCTGTCCACAGGAGAAACTGCTCTTACTTCACTGCTAGCTACATCTTCCTCTTCTCCATCTCCTATCTCTTCTGCTTCCATATTCACATCTTCCTCTTTCCTTTCCTCAGTGAGAGGCAGGTCTTTCTGCTCAACACATTCCTCTTTATCTGAAATTTTGGCCTTACGTCCTGGTTTTGAATTAGCTACCACTTCATCAACTATTTCATCCTGAACTGATAGTGGCACCTCTTCCCTGTTCAGTTTAAAACCTGGTTTTCGGCCAGGTCTTTTCTTCCAGTGGACTGGTTTTCGGCTTTTTCCTTTTGGCCATCCCTTCTTCTTTTTCATAGGTGTGGAAGTATCTGGCTCAAGTGAAGAATCTTTTGCTTCACTATTCCTCAGCATAGATAAGGGCTTCAAGGGTGGATTACCTGAAAATACAAATGTAAAGACACTATTTAAACATTTTTGTTTGACCTAAGCATTCATGGAAGCCTTCCCAAGCATGCCCAATATGTTTATCAACTTCAATATTAGCTTAGAAATTTATTAGAATTTATTTATTAGCTTAGAAATATTAGTTTAGAAGGATCAAGGTCTGCTCATTAGCAGCACGTTGCACATTACGTTTTCTAAGAACAAGATTTTCTATGTTAAAAGCTCTGAGTCTTTAACACACAATTCAAATTAAGCTCTAATCTCCATAATAAAGTCCTGAAAAGACAGGGTTTATTTATAACATATGTTCGCAAATGAATGTCCTGCAGCATACAGGAACATATGAAGTTGCAATAAAAGCATGTTAGCATTTAGATCTGTGCATCTCCTTAAGAAAGGAAGTATTTTCACTTTTTTTTCATAGCCTTATGCTTTTTTATGCCAATAGAAATACACAGATTCCTGGATTTGGCTAGTAATTTTTTTAATTTAAGTAATCACTGAATTTCTTAAATTGAATTAATTTCTCTTTCATCTTTAGTTGATGAAGCAGGATTTGCATTTCATTGACTTTCCAAACACTTAAATAGGTTCAGAGCTTATATAGCCAGAAAGGAATGTGATCACTTACTGAGAACTTACTGAATAGTATAAGGCATTCTCGGAATTAATTTTGGTTTGAGCCTATCAATTAGGACAGTCAGCGACATTTTATACAGCTGTGAAAAGCAGAGTTACTCTTGCCCTTTGCTCAGACAGGCAGTTACTTTAAATACCTCCCTCCAATGATAAGCATTCTGAAAAAAATTTGGGTATTAAAAAATGAATGCTGAATTAAAAAAATCAACAACTCCTTATGTCATCCAAAAATAAGTATTTGAAATGTGCATGCATAAAGAAAAGAAAGGATCTGCCACAGTCAGCCTGCCTATTGTTGTACAGGAAGAAGGTAACACTATTTTCACAGTATTTATTAAAGCATTAACACTTAAACCCTTAGAAATAAACCCCACCTCTTAAAAAAATCCCACCACTATTTCTCTTTCCTGTATTCCACCTTTCATATCTACTACAGAGGATTAGATTTACCACATTCACAGTAAAACTTACATGTAGAACTAGGAAAAGCAAAATAATACAGTTCAGCCATCACCAAGCCTCTCATCCTTCCCCATACACACTACTCAAATTGCACAGATTTGGTACACTATAGGAAAACAAACTTGGTTTTTGACACCACAGAACACCTTCTGTCTTCCAGAATGCCTAACCCTTACTAGAAACTGGCCTCAAATCACCACCCTACATGATCCATTCTCACTGCTGTCCTGGCAGCAGTCAGAACCAATCCAAATTTTCATCAGATACCTATTTAAGAAACTGCAATTTTGCATTTCAGGGAAATCTTAAAACACTTTCAACACATTGCCTCAGCTAGACATTAAGTTCTCAGCAGAAAAATCTGACCCCTAGTCAGAAAGATAAAAAAAGAAAAGAAAAAAAAAAATCACAAGCAGGTTTCTGTAGTGATGGGAAAACCTCCAAAAAAATTTCTAAGATTCCTATAAACATTTCTACCTCATCGTTATGATTAGAATAGACTACATCTGAACCATTTGTTAATTGCTGCAACACTGTATTTTTGAATTGTCATAAGGCAGTGTTGTCCCTCTCACCCAGCCTAATTTTTTATCAAAATAAAAAGCCAATTGCTTATGATGAACATGCTTAGGTAACTGACAGCACACTTTTCTCTAAAAGCATTACAGTTTTAATTCGTATATGCAAAGGCATCTGCACTGAACGCAAAAACAGCCAACAGATACAGTGTGATATGAGGACCAGCAATATCATAAAATAATATGGTTACTACATTATTACTTCAAAAGTTATGACCAATTTGAAGAAGCTCAAGGGAAAAAAACAAGTGCAACAGAAGTGAGACAAGGGAGCAGAAAGCACTAAATGACAAGTATTTATAAAGTAGGTGAGCCAGAAATTTATCACTGTAGTATAAAATGGGTGTGAGTTAAAACAGTAGCTTTCCACATCCCATTTTTGATCCCTGGGCACTTAAAGGACTATTTGTAGCCTGCAAAAGATGGTTAAAAATCACTGATTTATTTTATAAAAGAATATGTGTGAGTGGAATCTCTACATGGGGATTCCACTGCATCTTCACCATTCAGAAGAGCACAAATGAAAGAGACTTAAAACAACTGATCAATCAGATCTCTGACTCCATAGTCAATAATGGTGCTGGAGTATCACAAAAATGTATTTAATGAGTAATCTAATCATAACAGAATTTTTAAAAAAACCATGCTGTGGTGGGATGCATCCCTCCCTGGGTTCCCCAACATCATCAACATCATCCCCAACATCATTGTTGCACCCCAGCAATGGTGTAAGATGACTGTGTATGTGTTCCCACCAAGCAAACTTAATGCTGTCTGCACAAGTTTGCACTAATAACTAAATCTAGTTATAAGAAATCTAGTTATAAATCTAGTTATATGCATTAAGTCCTTTAGTAAAGATTTAAGGGTAACTGATTCTAAATAAATAGTAAACCTCGACATTGTTGTATTAATGCTTTTAGTATTAAAGTACTTTGAAAGAAAAATTCTTCTCTGGTAACCACAGCCAAATTGAAAATCACCAATTAATGAGGCAACAATTTCTTCTTGTGGGATAACGGCAACATATTGTTTTTCACACAGTTGCTCATTTTTATATCGTTGACTGCTTTGCACTGTGTAGCCAATCAAAACAACAGGACATCTAACAGCCATAAAGAAGACTGCTAGTGGAGTATCTGAATGACAGATACATCTTCTGAATTGTCAATTCAGACTCTAAGCAACTAGTCACAACCAAATTATTTTGTTTGATGAACTGAAGGTTCAGAGAACTTTAAGGAGATACGAGAAGCTGAGAGGGTGAACATGCAATGTGATGAAGAAGAGGATGTCAGAAGAGACAATTTAATATTTCCCCTTGTTATGGAAAATTGAGGGCTTGCCAGTTCATTTCCATTTTACTTTTGTAAGTGACTCTGCTGCATAGGTTTTTCCACAGTCACAGATACCAGTTCCATTAGGAAAGCGGAATCAAAAGGATAGCCTGGGATCAGGTCATTGCCAGTAAGATAGTTAAATGTATGCACCACATTTTCATCAAACCAGGGAATGTCTGAGGCTAGTGTGACTGGTAATTTATGCCTAACCTACATTTCAGCTGGAATTTACAAGCCAAAGAAAGCAGCTGGTTCTGTAATGAGTGATTATCATCCAACACAATCTATCAAACTTTCACCAGCGTACCATCATACATACCATTATTGTCATCAGACTCCTCATCTCTGGACTTTCTCTTAGAAGAGGGTCTATGCCTGAGTGTGTCTGGTTGGGCTAAGCGCCGAAAGTATCCACTGGATGAAAGTTCACTCTCCTCCTCCTCTTCATCCTCCTCCTCCTCCTCCTCCTCAATCTCAAATGTAGGCTCTAATTGAGGCATTGGTCGTTCAGAGTCTGAGTCCTCAAATGGTTCATCAAGCACTTCTGTGGTTTCTGAGATTGTTTCAGTGACAACACTGCTGTTGTGGTGCTTACGCTTGCGGACCCGCCTCTTCCGATGAAGAATTGGTTTCTGAAAGGGGAAGGTGGGAAAAGAGAAGATATTTTATCATGTGCAGTAGAAATGAAACACTAGATAAATACAAAACATTAACAGCAGAGACCTCCCTTCTAGAATCCAGAATTCACTAGACATTACTGTCTGGTATCTGCCACTAGTTAGAATTTAAACAGCTGAAGCTAACAGCCCATCCATAACAGTTGGAACTTTAGACACACTACAACACAGACGTGAATAGCTTAGAATAAGGTGCAAAAATGATAGAGAAAAAAACTTAGTGCAGCATCCCATGAAGAAAGCATTTGCTTAGACACATAGAATTCACATCTCCATGGCAAATAATTTCAAAAACTTTGCACTCTGATTTCAGTTGTTTAGAGAGCATTTGTGTTTTGCAAGCTTCTTTTATAAGAAAGAAGTCTATTTTGCATGACTGAGAAAAACTTTAATAACTAAGTTATAAAAAAATCAAAAGCACAAGATAGAAGCTAGAATCAAAAAACCCTCAAACTCCTACCTCTGATTCACCAAAAACCACCACTAGAAAAAGTCGGCAGGAAGAACCCCGCAGAGAGATTTCTGGAACACTGAACATGTGCTCCCTGTCCACTTAATACAGACCTTGTGAACTGCACCATCCTTCAGGAAGCCCAAACATAGTGACAAAACTGACTGGATAACACAGTCAGAAAAAACAAGAAATAAGGTACACACCTTTCGTTTCAATGTTGGCTTGGTGAGAACAGGTGGAGAGCTTGATCGAGGACTCAGAGGCTCATCATCTTCCTCTTCACTACTCTCACTAAAACACCTCAGAAGTGCCCTATCAGTATCACTGTAGCGCCGGGGTAATCTGTCGCAGTCCTCTGTGAATCTACATTTCAGTGGCTCTGTCTTCTTTTTCAACTGCCCCCTCCACCTTTCCATACCTTCACTGTGCTGCCGACGGGGAATTGCAGATTTGTCACCTTTGCCATACTGTCCCTGGGAAGCTGCAGATTTTTCCTCATCTTCAGCATACCGGCCTCTCGAGGCCGGAGATTTCTCCTCGCATTCACCACATCTTCCTTGCAAGGACACTGACTTCTCCTCACAGTCACTGCACCGGCCTCGTGAGGCTGCTGATTTTTCCTCACATTCACTGCATCGTCCACTGGGAACTGCTGTTTTTTCCTCGATGGGCAATGCTGGCTCCTTCTCACAAAAGGGCTCAAGAAGTTTTTTGCTCTTGCGGTTCCATCGACCTCTTCGTGATGGCTGACTGTTTGCAGGAAGACTATCCAGGGGAAAAATGTGCTTGTTTGGTCGTGCAGAATTGGCTGGAGCAACAATGTCTGGCTTTTTTTCACTCTCTGTTGGTGAGTAAGGCTCTTGCTCTTTCTTCTCCCATGACACAGATTTTACCATCTGATTTAAATAAAAACAAATAGATTTCACACTTCCTATTTCAGCATAAATGTCTATCTTGAATTTGATTCCACAAAAGTGTTTGAGCAAAAAGTCAGAAAAGTGTAACAAAATGGACTTTTAAAAATCCAGGATTACATAAAAGATTTGACCTTTAAGAGATTCATGTAGTACTACTTGCTACTCCTTTCTTCACAGGTGATAATATACCTCACTTAGCTGCCCAAGTCACTTCAGTCAGCCATTCAGTGGTGTGTCAGAATGCTAACTTTACCTTGCTACATTCAAACACAGTATTTGTGCATTTTTCAAGAAAAAAGTGAGAAAAACTTCAAGCTATTTTTCCATTAAAATGCATAATTAGTTTAATGTAAATATGGTAACAACAGACAATTTGTCTCTTAGTATTCTACTCAGCGCTCACCACCTGATGCAAGAGTGCAGCCTCTTCACAGGTTGTTCTCTAGACTATGCCTTGATGTTTTCTCTAGTTTTATTTTCTAATCTGAAACCATAAAGATACATAAACTAACGATGACTGCATTTCTTTTTATGATTATGACAAATGTGCAATCTTCACATTTGAAATTTTGTTGGCACTGCCTTCAAAAGCATTAAGCATAAACTACATGCCACACAGAAATAAGAGATTCACTCTTACACTGGTCTCCAGATCCTTTTCTTTCTGCTTTTGTTGCTCTTCATTTTCCCCATCCTCTGTTTCCTCTTCTTCATCTTCAGAGACAACTGAGTTGGAAACTATAACAGGTGTCCAACGCAGACATTCTGCATCCACATCAATAGGTCGGACATTAGTTCTAAGCTTTGCCATGTGTTCCTGGATAAGCTTCTCACGACGAATGATCACGAATCTGAACGCAATAATACTCTGATCAATAACAGGTGACAAACTGTACATGTTGCCACATGAAACAGATATATTGCAGAAAATATATTATTTTCAATCAGCGTTGCCACAAGTAACTTCAGAGAGAACAGAAACTCATTAAAGTAGTAGAATTTGCAGTACCATCTGACTACCAAAGAAAGCATCTCACAACTGAGGAAATGTTAAAATTCTTTCCACTTCTTGTTAATGGTGAAGCCATTATCCTACCATGGGTAACATTCAGCCGCAGAGTATCATTTTTATTATGGACAAGGGGTATGCCATTTAGGGAATGGGCACTATAAGGTGAAAGCTACTGAAGAGAAACAAAAGGACTGCTCAAGAGAAGTTGCAATTCCATTACCATAGTGCATTTTGTTTAAGGGTCTGAAGGAAATATCACTGGTTAAAGGTATACTGTTGAGATCAGGACATAAAACTATTCTCAAGTTTTCCAATTAAGTTTCAACTTTAACACAAACATAATAGAATACAACCCCACTCACCAAACCTCTATAGTCTGAAAAAAGACTAATTCCCAGTATTTCACCTGACTTTTTGGCTGAGCAAGTAGGCTACCTCTATTCTATAGCAACACACTTCATCTCTCCCAGCGATCTGTCCCACTCTTCAAGCATTCCATGTTAATCCATACATTTTGCAGCACTTTTGAGACATAGAGAAACGGAGGGAAACAACTGTCTGCTCATTGACTGAAAATAAGGAGCAGATCTGCCTCTAGAGATGTTCTTTCTCTATTTGTGAGTGTATTAGACTAATTTGACTGAGGGATCCCAAGAAAACATAACCGAGAAACCAACTTGCTCTCCACAGCCGCAAGTTACTCGAAATTCCACATCTGCAGTGCTACATAGCTGGACATCTGAGCCAGCTTTGGCACTGAATGATTCTTGCATTGCACATGAGTACCAGTCTCAATATTTGGACACTGAAGTCTTTAGTAAAATCAAGCTTATTAGATGCGACATGTCTTCAAACACCATTAAATTTCAATGAAATACATCAGAAGGTATTTGGGATTACAACAGGACTCCTGTACTCACTGATCACTACGGAAGTCAAGCATTCGTAGGTGATGCAGAGTTGAAGTGATATCTTGAGGGCAGATTCCAGTCAGCTTACTCAATTTCTTGATGCTTAACTGCCTGTCACGTTGATGATAAAGGCACTCCAATATTACACTTTTCCAATAAGCCATATATGACAGGCGCCCCAGGTCTGACAGGGGCTTCTCTGGTGATCCCGCTTGACCCTCACGCTTTGAAAGCAGATAGCCTAAAGATACACAAGAAAAAAGTTTCAGAATATTAGCTTCCGTTTCCACCCTGACTTCTACAAAGGCCTCATACAATAGCTTAGTGCTGCCTACAAGATGTAGACAACTACTGTGAAGGATACTTCAAGTTGTCAGGCCAATTTTTTATTTGCTTTAAACTCCTGTTATTCAGTGATCGAGTATGAGATTTCTGAACTCTGCTGCCATCAGACACTGACTATAGGTAATGCCATGAGATGGCAGCAGGTGCCTACCCAGAAACTACACCAAGCCTGAAGCACAACTGCAATGGCAATTTTAGAAATGACAAAGGAAAAACACACTCTTAAAACTAGTATGGCTAATAATTTTCTTGAAAATTCTCTACTGTCAAACTTCAGGACCATACTGGAGAGTATCAAGCTCTTTTTACAGAGATTTTATTAATTTAAGACTGTGATACATTGCACAGGTTCAATAAAGGCTGAGAGATTATATTCTATCCAGTGAGACAAAGGGGGGGTGGATGGAAGAGGATGGCAAAAGCGCCTTCTCACTTCTGTTCTACCATAATCTGCATTTGTTGATTTCTCAGGATTCATCCTTGAGTTCTTTTGCTTCACCACTATTTTCAGGAGAACAAAAATTTATCTACAAAACATAACATTCTGATATAATTCTGCCAGTACAGTTTTCCTCTGAACATGAACTCCAACATTTGTATGTCCACAGGGAGGGCTGTATTAAATTGCCTTAGGCATAATAAACAATCTATAGTTACAGGAGAAGTTTCCCATGACATTACTGAGATACATGTACAAATCTCAGAACTATCTGAGTATTCAGAGCTTTTCAGTACATCTGGTTTTATTGCTCACAAAGTTAAATTAAAATGTAAGACACTTTTGTGTAAGACACTCGTTCACCTAATCAAGCTGCTGAAGATTTCTTCAGACCATGCAGTCTTACAGCTGGCCTTCTGTATAAGGAACTACATGCACAAGACAAACTTCCGCTAAAATCACTATACTGACACATGCCTTTACTTTCTACCTTAAGTTGCTTACACAGAAAACATTGGAATAAAGGGAAAAATGATCAATTTATCTTTAGAGTTAAAGTTCCAACAAAAAGAGTATAAATGGTGAAGTTCAAATGATTTTGTGAGCTTTAGAAGCCTTTGTCCTGAGATGTGTTTTATTTTGAAAAATATCCAGTTCTACTATCAGTCCTTTAAAATATGAAAAGACAGACTAAAAGAAGTAAAGAAAAAGTTCCTTACTGAAGTCAATTAGGAACCTGCCATAGCCCTTACGCTGGTATTGTGGAAGAATCATTATACAGGAAACATTGTACTTTTGTTGGCAGTGTTTTTCCTGTTGGAAAAAAAAGCATCACAATAAAAAACAGATCAGTGAAAAATAGTGTAAGTTGCTCCGTAAAAGTGCCTAAGTAGTTCTATAGCAAAAAGTGAGATAGGAAGCCACACTCAGTTTCTTAGGAACAATAACGCCATAGAAAGACTTCAAAGAGACAATATTAAAACTCTACCATCATTTCAGATAAGGAAAGCAAAAAGAATGAAAACTTGACATAACCTTCTGCTTAGATAGCATACGGTAATGAACATGGGCTGCAGAGAAGATAAATTCTAAGAATAAATCTGAAGGCAGCTAAATTCACTGCAAAAGACTGCAATATTCCAGTGATTCTTTAAATATTACAAGCACAACATACCAAAATCCAGTCTCATATCTGCTGTTCTGAATACTAACAAAAAGCTTCCAATAAAACTATTTAAAAATAATTGAAATAATTACAGATAAAAATCTTAAGAAATGTCCTATCTGAAATCTTGGCCCTGTTCCCTCAAAAAAAATAAAAGGCTTCAAATCAGGTGCAAAGTTGCCAAACTTGTTTGGAAAACAATGTATATACAGAACAACGTATATACCAAACAGCGTATAAACAGAATTACCAAGCAGTTCTGTCTCACAAACAGTATTACCCAATCTCCACCACGAGCTGGAAGTAATTTGAAAAGTTTTTTTAACCACTAGGTGCAGTACAAGTTTCTTAGCAAGTATATGCTATTCAACATTACAGGAAACTTGAGTTTACTAACTGGTGGTCTCCGAATGTAATATAAATAAAACCTGGTTACAACAGATCTCTATACCTGTATTACATAATTTATTATATAAAATGCAAGAGCCTAAATTACAACAATTTAAAGAATCCCAAGGAGCACTGCTCATCATACCAAACAATTCATACCCAATACCTACCTTGGAAAAGTAGCCAACAAGGTGACAGCCCTTAACATCATTCTGTGTCAACACATAGAAAAGAAATGGCTCCACATCATAATAGAGAGTCTTGTGATCCAAGAAGAGTTTAGCTAACAAGCACAAATTCTGGCAGTAGATAGTGCTGACATTGCCATCAACCTTAGAGACATGAGGAAAAGTCTTGTCACTCCATTTGCTGTTACGCAAGGACAGGCTTCACCCGAGTATCCCCACACATTTGAAATGTCTTAACATGAGAGAAGGCTTCTCTGTCACAGGTAGCATCTCAAAGGACTTAAAACATCCACAGAATAGAGGCTGTGACCAAGTCACTGTTACAATCAGTAGCTTAAGAGACAACTTAAAATTAATTTTCATAAAATAAAACCCACAGATTTTTACAAAGTTAGTCTTCTGTGTTTTACAGATGAATAATCTATACACGAGGTCAGCTCCTACTGGCTGCTTGCTTGTTGTTCTTCACTCTTGGAAACTCAGTGTTTCAAGAATCAAGATTTTTAGGACTATGAAAAATTTATCACATGATTCGGTACTGAGGATACTATTTCACAGATAAGAGCGCGTGGCTTCATTTTCTAACTTACCTCAAAGACTGATATATTATTTTTTCTGTAAATTTCATTGGCTGGAGGATGAAACCAGCCACATTTTTTCATATGCTGTTGGAGAATAGTTCTGCTTTTCATATATTTTAGACAGAATTCACAAAGGTACAACTTCGGTAGCCTGTCAGCAAAGATACAGAAAGAACAGAGACTGAGACTTTTGTATAAATTTCCTCAGTCTTGCCAACAGAGAACTTGATGAAAACAAATCAAATATACACTGGCCTTGTGTGCATGCTAATGAGGGCAAAACCACCTTACCATAGTTAAAGTCATAACACTTATTCTGTAACAAATGCATATTGAAAAATATGTGCCCTTAATGTCCTGCATAACTACATTTACATTATAAAGTTATGCCAGAAGAAACAGAGTAAAATCCTAAGAAAAAAAACAGTAACCCCTCCCAATTTTGCACTAATGATGCTATGATAGATGAAATAAATAGTTCCTATTCCCTTATTTTCCTTGTCATCACAGACAACATCCCAGCTGTATGTACATACCCTTGAGTGATGGGTCACATCACCACCTACCCATTTCCTTTAAAACTGTTTTACATACTACACTGACATGAACAACTGGAATGCAAGTATTCCAAAATTCTTGTGATTTAACTCCATTTATATACTCTAGCTTAGGCTAGAGTATATAAACTCTAGGTTTTGTACAGCTAGAATAATTCCTCATGACAGACCACATGTTCTTATCAAATAGCAGAATAAAGAGTTTCACTTAATTTTCTTCCTCTAGCTATAGCCCTTTCAAGTCATTCCTCTTTCTGAATAAAGTTCAAAGAATTTGCAGTTTAGACAATTTGCAAAGTTCTTAAGCAAGAGAACAGCAAAGCAACTATATGAGCAGCACAGCAGAACAGTCTTTCAGACACCAAAATGTAGAAACCACCAGATTTCTATGCCTGCTGGAGTACAGCTTTCCCTCAAACACTGCAGAACAACAAAGAAAAGTCTTACCTCGAGTATTCCTGTGGATATGGGGAGGAGTACCAGGTTTGGATTTCGTACTTGCCAAATTCGATAACAGAAGGGCAGCGGACATGCGGATCAGGAGGTCCAGTCACCCCTACTTTCTATGCAAGGGGAAAAAAACCAAGTTTCCATGAATTTCCAAGTGAAAGACTTTTAAGATCAAATAAATTAAAACACTTTTATCTACACAGTCCATCCTGCTCGAACTCACTGATAATTAGGAAGATGCAGATGTTGCTCTCTGACACTAAAAACCAATACCAGTCACACTTCAAGCAACCATGTAATTCACAAAAAGAAAGAATTAATGAACATTATCATACCATGTATCTCCACTACCATTCGTGGTGTTGCATGTCATAATTTTAAATACAAATTAGTAGAAAGCTATGTTTAACACAATCTTTTTTGAGTCTTCTAATTTTATTTCTTGTTATTTCAATACTGAAGAACAGAAACAGAAACTGCTCCTAAGTATGCAAGTATTTAACATCACACATTAGCGTCTTCCCAGATCTGAGACTAGATGGACTACTGTGAATGTAGCAGCTACCAAACCAATATTCAGGATGGAGCTACCTGCTTGTTATCACAAGTCCTGAAGAATTAAAAGAAAAATGTCACATTCGTTAGAAGAAGAAAAAAATAGAAAATAGAGTATTTTAAACTACTTATACAACCTTTTTTCCCCCAGTCCCTCTGATAGTAACTGTGTATTTTATAGCAACTAAAAATAACGGTAGTAAATACCCTACTTTAAAAGAAAACAAGTGCTTTCTCAACTCATGAAGATTCTATCTCAAAAGACTGTCAGTCACAGAATTATATAAATCCAAGTATTCCCCCTAGCCTTGTATTATAATATGAACCACCTGGACTGAAGTTACTAACAAATGCGAACAGTAACTAATGTGAAGAGTACCAGTGAATTACCTATATACAAATTTGTGTTAGCAGAATGAGACGTTATAACCCAGGACAATGGGTTAGCGTTTGAAAGGTAACATTCCAAATTCACATCTTGCTAAGCTTCCTAAATGGGACTGGTATCAGCAAAAGTCACCTCAGGATCTAATCCTAGGCATCCATATTTCATGGAGCCGTAGATGAAAAGGAACAGCAAACTCTATTGGTAAACACCCATCAATGTGTACAGAGACACAAAGAGCAGCGCTCTACCCTGTTCCATAAGGAGTTAAAGTACCTGGAAAAGAATGTTTTAACTACTCAGAGACTCTATGTGACCCATGCTGCTAGCAAACCATCCCATATTTTATTGTTTTCACAGTCCACATTTTACCAGGTATTTAACAGTTCTGAGAGAACTAAAGCCACAGCCCTCAAGGATTTTTAGTCACCTTAACCCCTTATGCTCACTTTTATAGTATCCTTCAGCTCTCTTGAGGAGAGTTCTCCATTACTCTCAAGCAACAGAAACGAAGCACATTAGCTTCTGTGACAGACAGACTCATCTGAAGTCTGTATTTCTTGTTGTTATTTTGTTGTTGGGGTGATGGTTTTAGATTTGTTTAAATATCTTTTACAGATTTGGTACTTACTGCCAGACACTGAAAATTCAACTTTACCTGCAGTGCTTGTTCCTGAATATCTCGAAACAACTCCATGTCTTTTTCATTTAAGACATCCTGGCTTCCAAAAAAACGCTCCTCAGTTTCTTGTTTTCCATCCCAGCCGTCCTGATTGTCTGTAAATGAGAGAGAAAATTTTCTTCACCTACATTTACAAGAAAGTATTTGCTTTTAGTGCAGTGACAAAAAAGTCTGGCTGTATTCACACATTGTAACAGGATTCATTAATGGGATTTTCTATTCAGCTTTGGGACCACAAGGAAGAACAAGTTCTAGATTTGGGACCATATAAGTAGTACTGTGCTATATTTAAGCAAGCCCAAATGTCGCCACCTAGATATTCATAGTATCCATGAAGGCATAAATGGCTTACCACTAAGCCTGCTTTTCCACAAACAAGGATCACAACTATTTAAACGCCTTACCTGGTAAAACCAAAACCAGGACACCTACATTCGTCATCTTAGAAACACGCATTCAACAAAAACAAACAAACCTAAACAAAAAACCCAACAAAACCCTCCAGACACTTCACCTCACTCCCAAAGCATTAAGTCACATTGGTGTTCTGCCAGCACCAGCACGGTTAATGCAGGTAACTATTCTAAAGCTGTAAACATAGTATTTTATTGTGGAATATGTTCCACTGCCTGCTTAGGAACAATTCAGAATCATTCAACAAAACTGCAAATATCTGAATACAGAAATTAAATACATGTCCAGGTATAGATAATGCCTTAAGCTAGAAAAGCAAAAAAAATCAAGGAAAGCAGAACTGCATTCCAATGGGAAGGGATAGTTTTCCGCAAGAAGATGCCAAGCCGCACAAACAGGCTCCTCTACAGCTGAGAAAATTAAGAAACATTTGCATGCATCCATAGATTGGAAACTCACAGGTCTGTTGGACTGGTTTTAGTTATCTGTTTTCCATTGCATACTTCTACCTTGCTTAATTTTCGTGAACCACTGCCTATGTTACTGCTTTCAAATGTGACATTATTTAGCCCATTTCCTAGGACGTCTGCAAATGCCTCCTTATCAAAGGGCGTTCTACCTCACTATAATCATTTAAACGCTCATCACACCTTGCCATCATATATAAAGAGGCTAAGGTCTCTAGGCTCACTTTCTTTTTCCAGCTTGTATTTTACCTCAGTGCACCAAAGATAAGTGCATTCCAGTGTTAACATTCAGCTCAAAGTTTCCAGCCTCAACCAATTCCAGTCACTTCAACATCCTAGCCTTTGAATATTTGCTTGGTATACAGGATTTTTACATTGGCAGAGTGAAAGATCTTTACCTGTGGGCCATTCTGAAGTGCCAGATTTCCTGGTACCCTTTTTCCTGATCCTATACTGCTGAGAATAGTCTACCACTTCTCCTCGAGCTTTTCGTCCATCAGGGGAGGGAGTGAAGAATTTAGTAAGGCCATCTATAAGCCCTTTGGTTTTCTTGTTAAACTTCAAGGTGCTGCTGCCATCTCTGCAGAAGTCCAAGACATCTGTCTGTTCCAGGTATCCTCCTTCTGATGATGCAGACTGGCTGGACAGAGCCATCTTACGCTTCCGACCCCGACCAGGACCAGTGCGAACTTTGCTGAAAGGACCTTTTGATCTAAAGGATGAGAAAGGGACAGATATGGTCAGAAGATGTGGTAAGATGGCCTACCATCTTCTCTAACATGTTTATCAACCATGCAGAATGTGAGCTGAAGAACTTAATAATACAGGAGTCATCCAAAGTCTGTGTACCCTAGAGGAGCCAGGATTTAAACATCTCAGGAGACTGTTTTTCTCTACATTGAACATTATGTCAAAGTAATTTGAGTATAAACAATACATTTTCACCAAATGTAACACAACATTAAATTTTAAAATCAGTAACCAAAATGAATACATTGCAGAGAAGGCTTCAATTTATGAAATCATTACACACTTACACTTGCCATTTGCTATAGTTTTTCTACTGACAGGAAATTGTAAAATTCCTCAGAAAGTTAATACATGAAGGATGCACCTATTAGCTAAGCACCATACCCCTGACAGTCACCTTAGCTGAAAACAGCATTGCTCTCCAACCAGCTGCCATCTTTAAGACTGTAAATTTTAAAACTCTATTGAGATGGAAGTATTCAAACGGTGTGTGGAGGTAGCTTGGGGATATGGGTAGGGGTAAACACAGGGATGCTGGGTTAATGGTTGGCCTCAATGATCTCAGAGGTCTTTTCCAACTTAATGACCCTATGATTCTATGAGATAACTGAATATTCAACACTTCGCAGAAGAAGTGTCCTAGACTGACAGAGTATTTTTAGCTACAGTCTTCAACTACAGAGGACAGAAATTGGCAGCTTTTTCCCAAGAAGACAAACTACACATCTTTGCCCAATTCTGATATATTTTGCAAGTGAAATGATGGAACGAAGGCAAAAAAATTGTGAATCCATCATGAAATAAGAGAGAAAAAACAGTAGAAGCAGATGGCTAGTTTTCCTTTTGCTCCTCTGAATTACACTGAGAGTTCTTCTACGCAAAGTTATTGTGCTGACTGAAAAAAAATATATCATGTTTAATAGAGATAATTCCTCTATGTTTTTAGAAGCAGTACATTTTGTAAGGTTGTTTTCCAGAACATCCTCTGGTGCTATTGGTTAAGAGTCAACTGGTGATTCAGTTGTCTTTTTTTAGCTGATCTGATGTCCAAAACAGACGTTCTTGTGACATGCTCCTTCACTGTTTTGCACCCTGGAAAGTCCAAAGTGCTGCATCACAACCAGCACTGCACAGCAATCTTAGTTCAAGGAAATTGCTTTGGCTGAACAGTTATCCAAAGAATTCCTGTCCACCCAAATCCAATTCCCTGACAACGAGCTAGTTGGCCCACAAAAACCATGACAAAGCTGCAGCAACACAATCTGTATCAGCACAGTAGGGCTCTCCACAAATGCAGAAACATGTGGAATGGAAGCAGGAAAGGGCCAAATATTTTCTGGCAGCAGGGTCAGATTAATTGTATGTCAAACAATCTCATATGCTTTACTGTGATTACTTAATTTATTTAAACAACAGAAAGGGTTCTTGGGAAATTAAAAGCAAGGCAGTTATGCTGGAAGAAGGAGCTAGCCAGCAAAAGAGAGTACGGGAACACAATTTGTCTACGACTGTAAGGAACAGATAAAAAATAAATAGTAAATTACTACAAAGTGTAAAAAATCTTGGTCAAAAGAAGTACTAAGGTTATTTATAGTCTTTCACAGCCCTTTTCAGAGAATCTGTAATGAACAACTCTTAATTGTAAAAGAAAACTTCTCACAAAGTAGACTGGAGACTTCAGAAGTAGCCACTGTCCTACAGAATCTCACATCTTACTCTTCTTTATAGAGACTTACGTTGTATTTTGATTCTTTAACCTGTTTTTGGGTCGTCCTATTGGGTTAGCATATCGCCTTTTTATCTGTGCTGCCTTCTTCTGTAAAAGTTTTCTTCCTTTCTTCCGTGGTCGACATATTTGACATATCCACATACCTATAAGACACAAGTCCCCATCATCGAATGCAAGAGACATCTATATGGGACAAAAGGGAGAAATACAGTCCACACGCCTTCTGAGATTAAGGGTAGGAGCAGTACCAAAGGCACTGATTATCACATATACATGTAAGAACCATTATGCGTATGCTTCAACAATCTAAGCTCAAGTCCTGTTAATATTCCCCAGCACCCAAAGAGTTCCAAACACAAAGAAAGTGTCCTTAATTGGCAGTACATCAGAAAACCAGAATTTAATGGTTAATTATCCCATTATCTGCTTACAACTATACTACTTCCAACTATCATACACAAAATTTTCTTCTATCTAGCAAGAAAGTATCTTCCATAGATAATCTGCTTTCTGATTGGAAAGAGAACTTAATTTGTCCAGAATATTCTACTGTCCACCAAATGGATATCACTTCAAAAACGTAGGAGTCATCTCTTTCTTTTGTACAAGGCTATTCATGCAAATGAAAGCTGATCATCTTAATCTGTAGGGATCACTTCTATTCCTTCAAACCTCAAGAATGTTTTTTCAAAACACTTCACATACAGTAGTGTACAGGAAACAGGAGATAGTGAGAAAATCTGGATGTGAAGTTCTGACCCTTCTTTGGTTTCTAACACCTGAAAAGTAAGTCCTAACAAAAATGAGCTCAATGTAGCTAAAAGAGGACCAAATAAGTAGAAGCACTGCCTGCCCACTGATATTTTCCAACACCGTCTTAAATTATCCTTTTCACCACAAAGTCCTCACCTTTTGGCATCCTGGTAAGAGGAGGATCACAGCATTCCATGTGAAAGCCACGGTCACAGGAGTCACAAAATAGCATGTTATCCTGTTGAAGACAGATAATCTCCCTTTATATGTGCATCAGCATCAAGCCCTCTATTAATTTGTCACCATTTCAGAGAACAGGCATATAGTTTTCACCCATGGACAAGGTATTTCACAGGTCTCAGAAAGACTACCAGACTAAAATTAAAGTTACAGATATTTGTCTCTGAAGTAATTTTATTTTGTAGTTTAACATTAACAGGCACTAAACTGATATTCTCTTCATTCAATCCATACTCCACTATACTCACAGCATTTTTCCCTTGATCTCTACAGGAACTGCATGTTTTGCATTCAATACACTGCCATCTCAAGGCTTTCACTCGAACTGTCAGCTCTGGAGAGAACTTCAAACACGACGGGTGACCTAGAGAAAAAACAGAAAATTTTACTGAGAAAATTATACTTCTGTAAATGCTCATAGATAGCTCACATAGAGGCTACTTTATCAATTATGTATTCTCATGCAGAATTTTGGTTATCCAGATACTCCTATTTTTAGGTCCTTCTAGTCTTACCTACTTATAACACAAACCAATGCCCTAGACAGCAAATGGCAGGCCCACATACAAAAGAACCCAAAGATAACTCTTCATAACTGAATTGAGAAACATGGTAAAACTGGTCTTCATTGCCACATTAAAAAAAAAAAAACCTTCCAGAAGCCAAACGAATTATTTGTGTTAACTTAGCTGTCTCCCTTCTGGAAGCCTAAGATTCAGCTGAACAAACTGTATTGTATGCCACAGAAGCATATTCCTCACACGTCTGGGTCAGCCGGAGTGACTACACTAGAATTCTCTGTCTTCAGTGGCAAGATTCTTACTAGATGCATACTCCCTCTGTGCACAGGACAGCACCAGGCAGTGTACCAGCTTTTCTGTCTCAAGGAAAGGGGATAACACCAGCAGCCCTGTAAATGGTCACCTACCACTGTTGCCACAGTCAGCACAAGAGATGAGCTCTTCAGGTTTCTTCTCCCGATTTTGCTCTTTTGTACCAAGGCAGAAACTGCAAATTGGAATTGGTTCAGCAACCGGCTGTGAGGAAAACAGATAGTCAGAGCACTGGGTATCTCAAGGGAGCAAACTTTAATACACAAAATGACACAGATGTTTATACATCACATAAACATGATGCAACACACATCATGTCTCAAAGATTTTACCTGGTTCTCACATTCAATACAGCACTAACTGAAAAGAAGTTAGTACTCCAAAGTACAGAAACTGTACAACTATTAACAATGTTATGAAAAACTAAAATAAAATCTTCCTCCAGAAAATTATGTGAGTATGCTATTTAGCAATCACAAGCAGATAAAAAGGTGTGCTCTCTCTGAAAAAGTTATGGGTGGAGTTAGACATTGTGTAGCAAAAAAGATGCATTTAAGATGAGGCACAGCACCAGCAAGTAAGAAATAGATATGAATTAGCCAACAATACATTTGGACTGGAATAAGAAGGACATTTTTAAATTTAACGACTGACATTCTACAGCCTCACCAAAGATGTAGCAAGTGCAATAATTGTTTGTTTTAAAGTGGTACTTGATCAACTAATAAAAGTAAAAGGATGGCCTAATTTAACATTAAGTGCTGGATTTCATTATCTAGTAAATTCTTTCTAATCCAATTCAGCATTGAAATCCTATGATTTACAGTTTCCAGTGCAAAGACGTACATAAAACTTAACGCAAAAATACAATAAAAATATGCTAAAATCACAATTAAAACCCTGGAAATGGGAATAATCTTAGATTATGGCAAGTTTTGAGAAACATTCTTTGTATAGCTGTATCAAGTCACAGTTAGTGACTTCGAACACACCTTTTCAGAATTTATTCTGTAGGTACATATGTGCATACTGTTAATTATTGCATGGAAGCATATGCCAGAAGAATTTCAAGCACCTTTACTCTGCCTAAGCCAAAGCTGTATCCAGAATAGTTTCTTGCAGGAATCTGGTTTGTTTATATTACTGTTATACAGAAACTGAAAATTTGAAAGCTCTACCTTTCCTTCAGTGTACAGACATAGAACACACAGTACACTTTCAGTCTGAGGTGTGGTCCTTAAAGCACCTACTAAATGGAAACAATCTAAACACCTTGGAAATTTGCTGTTTCAAAATTATGCCACACAACAGAAATAAAAGCCTGACATTCTTCATTTAGAATAAAAGTATTTATATTAGCCTTTGGGTAAACCCCAAATGATGCTGAAGTATAAACTAATATGAAATCACCTGCCCATCAAACTACTTCAGTTTGGAGTATGTTCACAGGATTAGTTAATTGAAGGATTGCAGTTTTTGCTCCTTTTGGGAAACAGAGAAAACAAGACAACTGTAGACAGTTATGCCAAGCATACAAATCATTAATATTCAAGTGGGAAGGGGAAGCTAGCATCTTCACTGCCCACAAGGCATTATCTTTCTAGCCACAGTCACCACAGCAACATTAGCTGAAATCAGCTATGCAGGGATTCTCCATCCTCCTTTAACAGAAAGAGGGGATCTACTATACACAAATTGTTCTTTTTTTGTTCACAACTGGACTCCAGGTGACAGGCAGCTAGCTGCTTCCAGTCAGTATCAGGTTTACTGGGGGAAAAAACCTTGTATATGAAGGGTCAGCCAGTGCTTTAATTTCTTTGGAATCAATATTTCAGGAATTACTTTTACCTTCTGCCTTTTGAAAGGAAAGCTGTAACTAGCACTCATGCAACTTTTCAGGGGAGAAATAAAATTATTTCATGTATCCTCTGCAGGAAGTTCATGAGCAATTTATTTCATCAAAGAGAGTTTTATGCACAGTCAACAGCCTAAGACAGTTGTTCTTTTCTATTCTAGTCAGTATCTGTGCATACCCTGTTCACCCCCACAGTCCTTCAAATTTGGAAGCCCACATTTAAACTATCCTTCACAGCTTCAATTATCACCCCTGGCAAGCTGCAANTATATATATATATATATACAGTTTGGGGAAGGCTCTATTAGAATTCAAAATGTTTTAGACTAATTAATTAAATTGGAACAATTTTGAATGTGGAGATCAGGCTACTCTTCCAAAGCTTCTGTGTGAGACTGTTATGCTAAGCATGGAGATATTTCACTGCTGCTGTGTTTATTCAGCAAAGGACATCCTGGCAAGTGAAAAATGCAAGCACACAATGAAAGATTCGTGAAAACAAGACTGGAAGCAGGCAGCTCTGTTTCATACTGCAAATTTTTGGCAGACATTCAACTCCTTCTGCTGTAGTGCTTGCAAGTACATCTATCTGTGTGATGTCACCAGATTCAGTGAGGGAGAACAAATTGGACTGACAGTGTCTTACAGCCTGCCAGCCTCTCAGCACATGTTGTTACTATACAAAGGGTTTCTAGAAACCAAATGTGCCTTAAAGATTCACAGACTGTATGCTCTCCTAAAGGTGACTAACAAGAAATGCCTATGGGAAAAGCGTGTGCATGTGTAGTAATTTTACAATCTCAGTTTTGGCCAACCCATCTGCTTTGTAGTCTTCTTAATTTAGGAAGAAATGAGGTTAGGAAAAGCCTCAAAACTCACAGTCAAGTCTGCAGGCCTGGATGTCACAATGGTCACTTGCCAGTAATGTTAAAGCACTTTACAAACGTTTTAATACCATCTGGAGCTCACTACATACCAGGACTATCTTTGTCCCATCATCACATATATGCTTCTGGTAGTCACTGTGGTTTGAATTGGGTGAGTGCAGAATTTAAACCGGCATAAAAGAAACATGTACACTCACACCAAATTTTTTTTTTGCTGTGCTCTTTAAGAACCCCTGAATGCAAGCCTCCTAGAAGCAATGGTAGATGGCTTCTGAGAATGCACACTAGATAATGCTTTTTTGTGCGTCTATTTTTAAGCAAGTGACAAATCATTACTCCTCCCTTCAAATAGCCCATTCTGTTGCAAAGGTCTCCCTCAAAAGCTGTAGCTGCTGGCAAGAGCAGATGAACCAGAAAAGAGAGGGAAAGTACAACCTACACCACATGGGAAATAGTATTTAAAACATGAGGAAACATGTTTCAGTGAGCATGGCATCACAAAGCCTAGATTCCAAGCCCTTTGGATCGGTGGCTGGAGAGGAAAACTGCTTCAATTCCATGCCTTAATAAAATCAGAACCAATGAATTTCATACTGTCAAAGTAATTTTACAAATCATGTAGGCCTTTTTGCTGTATATAGAGAAAACTGCAGAATTTAGGAAAAACTATTCGATAATATCAACTTGAAGCAGCAATGGTTAGTAACTAACCCTTCTTCTATATGTTACCAAATCACAACTCTTAATGTTCCCTCCAGACAGTATAGTCAAGAAAAAAATTGAAGCAACTGAGAGTAAAAACAGAAATCCCTTAAAATACTGTTTTTACTCAAGAAAACAATGCTAAATATATTTTAATACACCCAAAAAAAGCTATTACCATAAAACACACATTTATGTTCATCTGTGTAAACGGATATTGTCTCCAGTTCACTTGCTGAATGTCACTTGAAAGGAAGAAGCGTATTTATATGGCATGGTCTAAAACATGAGATTACATTAAAACAAATGTAAGGAAGAAAAGATAAAATAGCATACGGAAGGAAGGAACAAGCATGAAATACATACGTCTCCTTAAGAGAAACATATAGGGCCATTTAAATAGGAAAATTGAAGGACATTTAAAATAAGTGCTGCTATTTGAGGAAAGACAAATATAACTGAGAGAAAATCTGAAATACTGTTACAAGAGTAGAGTCAAGTGCGAAGGCCAATAGCTTGGATATTAGTGAGGTATATATACAGGCTGAATTTTCTGCAGTGATTATTGATACCTGGAAACCAATGCAAAAAAGCAAAAGTGAATAGTACCTCGGGCTGACATTCAAACTCAATTAATTATCTTATTAACAGAAGTGCACATGCTAAAAACTTCACAGAATGTCAGCTGGAAATGCTTAGACAGTCAATTGTTAAATAACCTTCCCAGGACCAACAAGTTCTCTAATCAGAAGACTAAAACTATTCAAAATTTGTTAGTCACAATCAGAATCACATGCCAAGACTTCCTGACTGCAAACTCAGGGCAGTGAGGGGAAAGAGAGGCTCAGATTTCCTTCTCTGCAGTATTAAAAAAACTCCCTTCACTTGACACTGATTCAGGAACCTAGCAGTTCAAGTTACTGAAGTTTTCTTTACCCAAAGTTATATCCTGTGAGCTCTCACCTAACACTCTGTCCCACGTTCATAATTTTCAAGAAAATACAGGATGCTCTCTTGGGAGTGACAGATGATTATATTACTCTATTTTAGATGAAAAGGTATTTCTAAGAAGTCACAGACTTCTACAGCTGCAAAAGAAAAATACACCCCTCGAATCAAGAGCAAGCTAAAATCTTAATTCCTCTCACTAAAAAAAACCTTGAATTCCACAATACTTAAGATTGTCACAAAAAATAAGGAACTTCAATACTGACTTTGATTTCTAGAAATAAGAAGCTACTTTGGGGATGAGATTTTTTCTTAAAACCTAAGTAATATCTGTGTGTAGAGGTAATTATTCTACTTTTAAATACTGCTTTACTTCGAGATTAGCAGCATCCCAAAAAGAATGGAAAATACTTCAGCTGGAAAAAAATATTTAACAGAATGCAGAGCCCCACATAAATATGGTACCAGAAAAGACACAAAAGGAACTGTCAATGAGCATTTGATGATCTCTACCTGATTAAAGGCTGCAACCTGTAGTTTACTGAGGATACCCACACAAGTTCAACTACAAATCCTACTCAGTTTTTGAAACACTACCACCTTGAGCACAAAGTGGAGAGAACAAAAGAAACATTCTACACATAAGTCTTCACTACCAAAATTCACTGCTCAATATAACACTCTTGACAGTAGGATTTAACAAAGTTCCATGTTCTTGACCCACAGTCGTTCCATGCTATTTTCTCTCCCTACACCATCTGCACAGACACAGACCATTCTCAGATGAGCAACCTTTTACAGCAAGCGTGGCAAAACCCCAAACACAAACACAAGCAGATAAAACCTCTTCCAAATAGGTCTGTTGCTGAGAGACCACCCATACAAAGGTATCCTGAATTTGCAAAGCCAGGTGGAGCCAGTCAGAACTCTTTGCGGTTGTACATTCTGAAGGAAAAAAACCCTATTGGTGTCAGCACTAAGCAAGTGCATCTACTTGTTCCTGAGGTTGCACTAAAGATTTTCCATGCAGCTGAATGATCAGCAGCTTCTGAAGTTCACCCATTGCAATGCTCAGCAGCAGAATTACTTTTTTTCCTTCCATGCACACCTTCAAGGAAAAAAATATGAGTCCAGACAAGTTCGGAGATGCAGCACTACAATCAAAACACAAATTACTAAATATCCAGAACTGAGTCTCAAAGACTGAGAAACCTAATACCTGGGAGAGGCTGTATATTGTTCATGAATTCTAAATGAAGTCAAACCTATACACACATTCATCTAAAGGCTGTATCCAACACCAATTTTTCTGGACTTTTAAGATTAGATGTGCTGTTCAGCAGAAATGGGAAGAAATGTGTAGAACTGGTGACTTCTTTTATAGCTCATAACACCTTTAGTTTTGACAAAATTTTCATTTTAAACACTGATAAGTGGAGATAGAATGGTAGCTTAACTTACTGCTAAAGGTTACCCCAAAAAATTCCAGGGAAAAAAACCCTGAAGATTCAGGAAAAGAAGAGGTCCAGTCTCATATTTTTAATAGCACTTGTAAAGGTATTTAACTATGTACCAAGATCCATAATTTGTTCTATTCCATTTTCCAAAATACAGTGAACTAATAGAGGTATTGGTAATTAGAAGTTTTAGTAATTAATAGGTCTTCACAGAAACATGCTTGGAAGATTCCACATTTTCAAGCCAGAAGTCATTCAGACTGGTTAACTGACCTTCAAAAGTACCTCAAAACAAGCAAATATATTACAAATGGGATTCTGTTTCCTACTCAAGGGTCAATCTTCTTGGACACTGCTCTCCCTCCTTTCTTTGGCATCTCACTACAAGTCCAGATTTACTGCAATAGCAGTAACAATGGGTAGACTGCCATTTTATTGAACATTTAAACAAGCAAAGCAAGAACTTCTCATCCAATGCCAGAAGCAGTATTACTAGCTGCTCCAAGGAAAGGTGTTCCTACAGTCAGAAGAATATTGGTGAGGAAAGAAAAATTAAGGTTTATACACCAAATACAGAGAAAATCTACATAGGTGGACTAGAGGCCAACACAATCACAATTCACTAGGATACATTTGAAATCCTTAAACAAGCAAATACCCACCTACTTCACAGAGACTGGACTCAGCAGTCTGTCACACACGGTGTTTGTTTACCAGATTTTGTCGACTGCATGTTTAGACTTAAGAACATGGAACCTATTTTTCAACTAAAACGGCACTACTTCATTTAATGACTACTGCTTTTTAAGTGGTTTTTTCCACCATCACTATGACTAAAGATAAAATTGCTGGGAAACTAGGAGAAAAGTGGGGACAGAATGACCTGTCCTCATTCTCTCGCTGTTTCTTCCCTTCCTACATAACAAAGCTAACACTGGAATCAAGCTGTTGTCTCTTTATCAACATGCTCTATCATCCACTCTCTTCTCTGTCTGAATAGCCTTTAAAGCCCTGTAGTAAATACAATTCCTTATTAACCTAACTCCAGAGAGATGTCATTCCATATCTGTCAATAATGTACTGGACAGAAAGGACTGACAACAGGGACCTAACCAACATACTGGACTAGTCTCCTGCTTTTTAATCCATTATCCTGTACACAGCTTCTGCTGAAATTGTGTCAGAGAACACTGTTGAAGACCTCCTCCACAGTAGTACCCATTAACCCAGGTACTCATCATAACATCTGATGTCTTCCCCCAGTGACACACTTTGCCTCAAAGTTATCATGACTCCAGACACTGCCAGCACCACTTTTGGTACCATTCAGCCCCATTCCGCACTAAATGCCTCAATTCATAGCATCCATTCACAGGTGTCCATGGCCAATAGTATTTAGGACCTGCTTAGATTAGCTCAATTTTTAAGAGCTACTTCACCAGTTCACTAATCGAGCGAATAAAGATCAAAGTAATTTTTTAACACTTGGATTTCCAGAGTTACACAGTGTACAGACGGAGGCCATCTGTTATCAACCACAAGGTTTTTTTAGACAGAACTACAGACTTCTCTTTCCCAGAACCAGCTGGAAGACAGTGAATCCTAATCCTCCTCCAACTGGGAGCCCAAACTTGAACAGCACCCTTGGAGAGATGGGTAAACCCTCAATATGCAATTACAGTGTTCTGGATGCAGATCATTTATGTATTCCCCCCAAATCAATCCAAAGATAACCTCTACCAGTAATCAAACAGTTCTTCCATTTAAGACGTGGAATTAACAATTACTAACGTTAAACAGGCACAATACAGCAATACTTATTGTATGCTTAAAGGCCTTCAAAACAACTATGATACCCTCAAAGCATACAAACTTTCTAAAAAGATACAAGAAGTTTGGCTTCATGTGAGTTTACAGGTGCACACTGGGATCTAGAACTACTACTGGCAAGAGGGGAGGCCTGAAGGATGCTGCATCTCTAATAGTCCACAGTTAAACTGATTGATAAGTACCAACAGATATGAATAGCAACACAAAACTAGGAAACAGACATGCCATCAGGAACATGCAAGACAGCAGCACTGGGAATCTGCCTTAAATATTATTCCCACTTTTCAGCCACAGAAGTTCCTCTCATTGTTTTCTCAGGAAGCACTTCCAGAATTTTGGCTTTATAATCTCACCTGTACTGCAGAATAATACTAAAATATTTACTTAAAGGTTGCTGCAGCCATAGCCAGTTTTAACTGACATAAAAGACAGTTTCAAGGACAGTGCAAAAGTATATCAAATAATACCACCTCTATTTTCTTTCTAATCGAGGAAGAAACAGTCCTACTGTTGTCCTGAGATCAAATTTCAGACGCTCTGGAAACTTCCAATATGTATACCAATTATTTCCACTTCTCCTTCAGTTAACTGATATGTTACTGTTGGTTTTTTTAATAATAACAATTTTACAAAGATTCTTTCTGTAACAAGTGCAACAAAACAAAAGCAGAGCAAGCTATGAGGCTTTTGGCATCCAGCCTTAAGACCTACAACTTACTACAGCTTAAGTTTCTCACGATGGTGTACTAGAAAAGAGCTCTTTGCTCTTAAAACAGTACTAAATATTATTGTGTTGTAGTAGTCTCTCAAAGTAATGCAGTAATTATTACATTGTAGTAATACTATATTAACTGTTGAACAGTTGACCTGGTTTTGGCTAAGATTATATTAATTCTTCTCCCAGTAGCTGGTATGGTGCTGTGTTTTGTAGGATGAGAATACTTTCGATAGCTTACTGATGTTCCAGTTGTTGCCAAGTAGGGCTTGCACCAAATCAAGGGCATTTTAGCTTCTCACCCCATCCACAGGAGGCTGGCAGGCACAGGATGCTGGGACGGGACACAGCTGGGACGGCTGACCCAGCCTGTCCAAAGAGATATTCGAGACCATATGGTGTCATGCTCAGTACATAAACTGGGGAGAAGCTGTCTGGGGGCTGCTGCTGGGGGACTGTCAGGCCATCAGTTAGCAGGTGGGAGGTTGAACTTTTTTCTCCATGTTACTACCAAGCCTCATCTAAGAATCAAGGGAAACACTGTCACAATACTCTCAAAGAATCTGTACCAAGTATCCCATTAAAAAAATAAAAAAAAGAGAGAAAAAATCTCTCACCACTCTCAAGAACCCACTAAGTCAAGAAAATCACTATAGTACAGTATGTCTTCTACACCTGCATAAACTGGTTGAGATTTAATGCAAAAGAGTCGAGTGAAGGCATTGCACTGTCTGCACGGAAAAAAAACCAACCAAGAACAAAGCAAAACCAAAAAATAAACTGTCTTAAAAATCCTGGAGAACACGAACTTTGAGCCCCCACTGCCTTGCCAGTCAATTAATGCTGGCAGAACCTACATGTTTTAACATCATATTTTCAAAATAACTTCAGAAAATAGTATGAAACTCTGCCTGAGCTAACACAGCACAGAGATGGTACATGAAGAGCAGAAATCTAGGGTTAAACATAGACCCACACAGACACAAAAACTCAGAAGAATTTATTGAAAGAGCCCCTTGCAAAATTTATATTTTTCCAGGGGGACAAAAAACAAATCTCAGACTAAATTCAGTATTTATAGTCACTCATACTACTATTCACCACTCTGATTTATGACATTTTAAGAAAAGTGCAAGGAACAATTCATCTCAAAGAATATCAAGCAGCTCCCAAGTTTCAGCACATTACAAGAAGGCTGAATAGGCTGTGGAGCTATGTTAATAATGTGCACAGACACTACTATCCGCTCTTACTAACACACTCAATCCAACCACCTCATATACCAGGTTCGTTTATACCCAGTTTTCATAACGTTTTACAGTTATACTGACTTCATTACAGATGAAGTTGGAGACTTACACAGGAATCATCTGTAGACAGAATACTGGGATTTCCGGCATAGAAATTCTTCCACCATTATGCCAGCCCACAGCACAACGCACTGTCAAGTTAGTACTGTGTCCACTGTAAAAGCTCCCACAGTCAAATTAGAATTTCAGAGAAACTTTACTGGTGATCAAGCAGCTGTGCAGATTTTATTTTCTTTAGGAAAAAGACTCCTACAGCAGTTTTAAATCTTCAAATCCTAATAGATCATTAAAGCATCTCTCACCAGAGAGGGAAGCCAACTTCAAAAACCCTGCGTAGGACACACCCAAAAAACTCATCCCTGGACAGGATATTTATAACAGCCAAAAATTTGCCATTCTGCTGAAAAATGTATCTCTTTAGGATAAAAAAAAAATAATTTTCACATTCTTGATGTCCTAGAGACAAGTGATGCAAACGTGTAAGTCATTGGCAAATTGATCTTCAGTGAACAAAGACAAGCTTCTGTTTTCCTCTGCATTCGCAGTAACAGAAAGAATAAGAAGATACTGATTGGGTGTGAATTTCACTCCAACAACTTCATCTGGCAGTTAGACTGGAGGATCAATAACCTTAGGAATGCAGAAGTATAGCAGAAAGGAGGGGAAAAGCACAAAAAATAAGCCAAAGCAACAGAAAAAAATATTCTGTTTTTAATAGAGAACATATATTTAAAATGGGGGAGAGGGTACAGAAGTCCCTGAGTGCTCTTTCCAGCATTTCCATGCTCTCTAGATCACAGAATGGTTTGTATGGGCATGGACCTTAAAAATCATCGGGTTCCAACCCCCTGCCATGGGTAGGAACACCTTCCACTAAACCAGGTTTCTTCCTATTTCACAACAAAGAGGTTCTGGGACAGAAAGTTGTTTGCCCATTATATAGAAAACCCCTAAGACAATATTAGATGGCAATTGCTAATCAACCCCTCAGTATGTTACTGAATTCAAATAGAAAGAAGAAATGGCAGTCAAATAAAAATGTGGGAAGTAAGAGATCATCTCAAGTTTGCTTTGCAAATCCACCTCACCTTCAAGACAGGAGTCTTAATTCCTGTGTTTTGCTGACACACCTACAGTAAGCCTGTTACCATACTTCCAGTTCCACTGCCCAGAAGCGTTGTAAATTCCCCACAGTAGCTCATCTGCAATTTTCTGGTCCAAAGTACAAATTACAATCTATTACATTTCCCAAATACACATTAATAACTTCTAACATACTAGATCCAAGATCATTGGCCTCAAATTGCAACTCTCTATTGACACATTCCATCGATCACAAGAGAACAACCATACAAAAACTGCGTCTTACCTTATCCTTTTCATGGGGAAGGAGACACACTGGAGGGAGACAGGAAAGAGACTCAAAACTCTCCTTCCCATCAGCATTAGTGATTGCTTTAGTGTTGAGTTGGTACAAAGGTCCATCCTTAAGGAGCCTACCATGGCCAACAGCACGTTTGACAGCTAATCGTAATTGCTGGTGAAAAATGGAGGCAGCGCCACCTCCAAATAATGCAGACACATCTTTCTGACCTTTCAGAAAGCGCTCAATGTTCTTCAAGGATGAGCCACTAGACTCAGCCAAGCCCTCAATTGCCCGTTTAATGAGTTTATTCCAGTCCACATTGGGTTTACCATCCAACTTGCCATGGTTCCGAGGCTTTGGAAGTGCTATTCTCCCAGGATTATCAGGATCCTTGTAGGAGTTGAGACCCTTGTTGGAGACTTTTAAAATAGTTCCATCTTTAACACTCAGCTCTAGCTGTTCCAGAACAGTTTTGCGGTCCAAACCATGTGAAGATGACACTGCATTGCATATCCTCTCCTCTGAAGGTCGCTGTTTTTGCTTCTTTACCTTTTTAATTGCCTCCAAAATCCACTCTGTATACAGCGGGTTGGCGAGTTTTACCATGGTGAAGAATTCTGTATATCCATAGAGTCGTTATCCTTTATCCTGATGCTGAATGAGTTTCAAATTATGAGAAAACAGATCCTCGAATGATGGGAACCAGCTAACCATAGCATACACGTTTTCTGTTCTGAATTAATCCTTCTTTCTCAAACATTATTTGTTTGCACACTGAAGAGAAGAAAACAAAACAATTAGAAACTTATATATTCTTTCCAATAAATCCCATAACAACTCCACAGAAAGGTTTTCCACAAAGGTTTAAAGATTTCAGCATTATCTCACCTGCGCTCCTGGTCTCACAATCAAAACAGCTCTAATGTTAGGCCTGTAAGAGAACAAGAGAGATATTTTAAAAAAACAGTTATGAAAAAAAGAAAAGGAAAAAATGTAGCAATGTTAATTATTTAAACACATAGCAGAGTTTTAAGCCACTACAGTTCTGAAATACTGAAGTAATATTTCAGATTTTATCTTCACTACTAATAAAAGCATATTTTATCACTAAAATTACTCCATACAACCCAGAGAAAAGTGTCCTTTCCATTTTGATCCATTAGTCTATACCAAGATTTGTATCACTGCTGAGCGCAATACAAATTAATATGGGGGGGGGGAAGAAACCACAACAAACATCTTAAAAGAGCAGCAGCTCTCTTAATTTTTGACACATGGAAGACACCGCCTGAGACTTCAACAGAAAACAGGAATAACCAAGACGCTTGAGCAAACCGCAAGAAACTCTCAGAGCATTTTCAGGAGTGTAATCATGGGTTTCCCTTCTGTAAAGAAATGCTACGACAGTCGTTCCACAAAGGAAAAAAGTGAAGAAACGCAGGTGGAGATTGTAATTAAATGCTCTACTTTTAGACACCATAGGAAAAAGTATATAACATAATTTTCAGTATTGATGAGGCTCACTGAAAACACCTGAGGACAACGTAACAGGTGATCACACATACTGTAAGAGGAATGCTTATGGCACTGTTCATTAACGATGCTGGTGAAAAGGTATGAGGCTCTACTTCATAACCTTTTGCTAGTTATCTTTAAAATGGCTTTTTCTAGGTGTGATAACCGTCTGTGGTGCTGAAGTTCTACTTCAGGACTACACTAGTGCTAACCGAAAAGGATCTGTAAAGTGTTTATCACAAGGAATAACGATTTTCTGCAAGGGACGTTTTAGACAAGAGCTACATCGACAACACAGTTATCCTGTTCTGCTTTCTAGTAAGTACTGAAGAATTTATCAACACACAGAACACATTTGCATACAGACATCAAACTCAACAGCAGAGCTCCACATGGCCAGTACTGGAAAGACTCTGAATGACTGCTTAAATCAGAAAGGATGCAGTGTTTGCCTAAAGTTCTTTTATCCTGCGAACAGCAGGCGTAAAGGGAAATATGGTCCTCATCACCTGCTCTCTTCGCAAAGCAGAGATGCGCTCCCGCGGTGCCCCTGCCTGCCTGGATCCCGAGCCCCGAAGGATTCCGTTCCCTGTCCCCAGCTGAGCTCCGGGCGCAGGGCGTTATGCAACCGTCCGGCCAGGGCGCGGCGACACCGGGACGGTCCCAGCGCCGGTGGGTCACTCTCTCGCTCTCTGCGTGATAAGCGACCCCTGCACCTGCTACCGCTCGTCTCCATCCCTACCGCGGGTGGGTCCCGCACACAGCGCCCCAAGGAGCGCACTGCCTTAGCACAGAGACTTGCACCGGCAAATTCGGGAAAAGCGGGGCGCAGGCCGCAGCCGCGGCAGACAGCTGGGCCCCACGCAGCTCTCCGTCCTCCCGGACACGAGCTGTGCAGCCCGGCCAGCTCCTCGCACCGGTACGGCTGGGCCCGCGCCCGCCTCAGCCGCGC
>VYXD01008267.1:40222-61616 GCA_013397195.1 Hylia prasina | reverse complement strand
GGGGCCTGCGTGGGGAGCGCTCTCGGGGTTTTCGCTCCGACACAGCCCAGTTGCGCCGCAGCCATGATCCACAGTCTGTTCCTGATCAACGCCTCGGGGGACATCTTCCTGGAGAAGCACTGGAAGAGCGTTGTCAGCCGCTCCGTCTGTGACTACTTCTTTGAGGCGCAGGAGCGGGCCTCGGAGGCGGAGAACGTGCCGCCGGTGATCCCCACGCCGCACCACTACCTCCTTAGTGTCTACCGGCACAAGATCTTTTTTGTAGCTGTCATCCAGAGTGAGGTGCCGCCGCTCTTCGTCATCGAGTTCCTGCACCGCGTCGTGGACACGTTCCAGGTATGGCCGAAGGGCGTGGGCCCCGCTGGCTGGAGCGCAGGAGCATCGGCACGGCCACGCTGCGAGGAAGAACGGGCGGGCGGCGCAAAGAGCCCCTCTCGTTTGCAGCTATTAGGGGTTTTTTGTTTGTTTCCTATCACGTAATTATCATTCTGCGTTTGTGAGGATATAGACAGGGCTTCCCGTAGTCCGGAATTTACATCGGGATTACGATGGATTCGGGATCTACCTGTGCTCACAGGATGAACCTTTCAGCAATCAGTATTTCTGTTCTACAGCCTTACCTGCTCTGGGAAATGTGAACTAAGACCAAGCTGGCCTTGTTCTCACAAGGAGCTTTTGTAATTCATAGCCACTGCTTTAATCAATTAGGGATAACCGTGCGTTTACATCTAGTGATGCTTCTTGGAAGGTTCCTAAAGCAATGAGTTGCAGGAATTGCCCCAAAGTAGCTGTATGCCCTCTGTACTATGGTTGACACATCTCCTGATCAATGTATGAAAACGGTAAAGATATCTGTCTTCCGCCTGCCAACAATGGGATTGTGTTGTCTGGATTTGAAATGTCTTGTGACCAGCATCTTGCCAGCATACAGGAAATGTGTGTGCTCGGCCAAACAAGTACCATGGGAGCTTTTGCTTCCAAGATGTCAGTCAGAACCTGACTGTATTCTGAGTTACGTTTCTCTGTCTTTAGGGAGTGGATTGGCCGTTCAGGCCAGCAGTGGATCGTGTCAGACCCTTAGGTCTTGGTTTTTTATGAGGGTATGAGGCATGAGTGTGTTGTCATTGGCTTAGCTGAATATTAAAATCTGACGCCTGAAAAAGAGTGTTTGTAATGCACAACTAGGATTTCTCTACTGTCACACTATATGTATACTCATTCTTGATGCAAAATGCCTGATCTCTTTAATTGCTGTAACTAGAAGCTCAGGTTTGTGTTTGTGCCCGTGCACTTGCTCTCTCCTGAAAGATGCTTGAAGTCCACATAGAATAAGACAGTAAATAAATGAAATGTTCAGTTTAAAAAATTGCTGAATTAGTTGGGACTGCTGATCTGGGAATTTGCCACCTTACTGGAGCAGTGGTCTAGGTGTGCTTAGAGTTGTACATGTCTTATGGGAGTGGCATGTCTGATACGCTTGTAGTAATACAGGGAGTTTCAGTGGTTTTTTGCCTCCTCCAAAAAGAGGCTCAATTTGTTCCTGTGTGGGAGAGCACTGGACTGAATGATCACTAAGATTCTCTTTCAGAGATCGTTGAGTAATTCTTTCTTTTGCACAGGATTATTTTGGTGTCTGTTCAGAGGTAATAATCAAGGATAATGTTGTGGTGGTTTATGAGGTGCTGGAGGAGATGCTGGACAATGGCTTTCCACTGGCAACAGAATCTAATATTCTTAAGGAACTGATAAAGCCTCCTACTATTCTGCGAACAGTCGTCAACACCATCACAGGTACAGGGAAACAAGAAGATAAATGCGGGGGTCCAGGTGTCAATAATCCTGCATAAGTAAATTAGGACATGGGTGAAGAAAATTTATGTTGTCCCATACCATTCATGCAGCACAGGTGTATTCAGGGAGTCATGTGTTAGTGCTTTGCTTTGAGGTTACTTCCAATTTCAGCACCAGCTGCGCTTCGATTTTGCATTTGGTTTTGACCTGATTTGGGGTTTTTTAACCTAAAAAAGTCAGATTACATTTTCAGTTACAGACATGACATGATTTCCAGGATGAGTTAGTTTGATGTGAGTTTGCGCATCCCCATGTGTAGACACTTCCCCATGCATTCCTGTGGTATGTTTTAGAGCTGGGTGTAAGAGATGTACATTTCTGGAGTACAGGGAATCTGGGAGAGTAATTGCTCTCTTACAAAGAAACAGAGGTTCTCGGGGATTAATTACAATTAAGCTCTGTAAGACTTGTTCTGCAGCAGCACTGCCTAACTTCTGTGGTTGTTGATTCCCTTTCTTTTTCCAGGAAGCACTAATGTGGGTGACCAGCTTCCCACTGGACAGCTGTCAGTGGTGCCTTGGAGACGTACTGGTGTAAAATATACCAACAATGAGGCCTATTTTGATGTGATTGAGGAGATAGATGCAATCATTGACAAATCGGGTATGGAAGTTGCTCCTGGCTAAGAATAGGATAACTTGTCCTGATAGTGCCTGAAGGGAGAGTTAGGTTTTGAAATAGGTGAACCTTCATCCAAGTGTGGGAAGCTGTGTCCCTATTTTTACTTTGGAATATTGCTAACTTATATGTGCTGTTCAGTCAACAATTTTACAGAGGCACCAAGATTTTCATTTGTCTTTGTTCTTGAGGTCTCATAAGCAATTCTATATTGGGAAATTAGAAGATGAATAAAAATTGTGCACAGCACTTTCCTTTTAGTATTTTTGCTTCACAGTCTTGTTAGAATCGGGAGCTATTGTCACTGGCGATTAAAATGGACATTGCTGGTGTCTATGGTTCTTAATTGAATGAATCTTCTAGAGGAGTCATTGGGAATGATATAAATGTTGAGCAGGCAACATAATGAGCCATGGCATTTCATTAAGAAAAACAAATTTCCTTCCTGCTCACTGATAGTTTTTCCACTTTGGGATTTTTTTGATCAGGTTCACATAGCCACCTGTGTTTACTTTATTGTTACAGGTTCCACGATTACTGCTGAAATCCAGGGAGTGATTGATGCTTGTGTCAAGCTGACTGGGATGCCAGACCTTACCCTCTCCTTTATGGTAAAGCTCAAGGGCGTATCTTTATTTAAGTATTTTGAAAGGGGTTTTCCAGCCCTGCTGCTAAGATCACAGTCTTGTGATGGTGGATCCTAGTACTTCAGAATCTGGGTATGCCAGATGACAAGAGAAAGAAATTACAATAGGAACTCATCAGGAACCTCAGTAGCTTAGAGCCTAAAAAGGCTTTTTCAGATTCTTTATTTAAAATTACAGGTAATGTGTGCTGTGACTGAGTTTTTGAGATACAGTGGTGCTTATCCTGAAGGATATCCTGAAGGGACACATCTTTTATGAGTATGCACCAATGCAATTATGTGACATGACTAAGTTTTCTAAAACAGTATTAAAAATACCCAAAAAAAGGATAGAGGTTATTGAGCACTACTTTGACATGGATATAATAGCATCAGACATGAATGTAGACACCTTCAAGGGGTCAAGAGTGTGTCAAATGGTAGGCTCTTCATGGATAGAAGATTTATAAGAAGAGGAGGTCATTTTAAGTTGTACTGCCTACACAAACCTTGTGACTTCCTTTTTGTTTCAGAACCCTCGGTTGTTGGATGATGTCAGCTTTCACCCATGCGTGCGTTTTAAGCGCTGGGAGTCAGAGAGAATACTCTCCTTCATTCCACCTGATGGAAATTTCCGCTTGCTGTCCTACCATGTCAGTGCTCAAAAGTAGGTGATGGGTCTGGTGCTGTAAGTCATGAAATTTGGATCCTTCTGGCTAGGAAGAGGATAAAAGAAGGAACTTTTAAAGATGAGGGGGCATGTTGAGCCAAGTGAAGTAGAGGCGCATGGTGACTTGCATTTTTCTTTTTTTAAATTACATGTTTTCTCCTTATTTGGAGCAGTGATCCTGTAATTTCTTTCTGGCCAGCCAGCATTTTTCAAAGACTACTAGCAGATAAACAAACCAGACAGGGAAGGAAGTAGACAGTGGGGAGTAATCAAGCTATTGATTTAATATGTTTATAAAAATGTTTTAGAATAAAACAAGATAGCTCCTCTTAGGTTTTTGACATCCCTCTTAATGGAACCACAAGTTCTTGTCCACGTTTACTCTCTTTTTTAGAAGCAGCTTACCAAGTACTATTTGGGGTTACAGTTGATAAAAAAGTTTGCTAGACCTTTGTCAGATTTATCTCTAGTAGGGGAAAAGGAGTGGCAAATGGAAACAAAAGCACAAACGTGAAGGTCAAGTGCTGCTGCACTGCCAGGAGCTACTTGTCAGCCTGGTTGTGACATGCAAAAACATTTCTCATCTTTTGCTCAGGCCTCCTGTTTTATTGATGTAGTTCCCTGTTCTGATAAAGAAAATAGGATACAGCAAGTCTGATTAGAAAAAGTGTAATTAAGACTTGAGAATGGAATCCTGACTTTCCTTAAACAAATGGGTGTAGGAGTTCCTTCTCTTTTAAGCAAATATGAAGGCAAGAGATCGACAAGGACTTTCTGTTTGTGTCTTTATTCTAGTCTTGTGGCAATTCCTGTCTATGTTAAGCACAACATCAGTTTTCGTGATAGCAGCTCACTGGGACGGTTTGAGATCACAGTGGGGCCAAAGCAGACTATGGGGAAGACTTTAGAGGGAGTGATGGTCACTAGCCAGATGCCAAAAAGTGTCTTAAATATGACCCTTACACCCTCCCAAGGAACACACGTCTTCGATCCAGTTACAAAGGTAAGAGGAAAGAGAGAAATTAGATGATTCTTTTCTTAATCTTTCTTACCTATCAGAAAATGCCGTCAACCTGTTCAGGCTTACATGAGCGCTTCCATGAACACTGCTTTCCTGAAGGCAGTATATTGGGGTGAGAACTTTTTCGGAACAACTGCATACTAGGAGTTAATCCTGAGAACAAATACCTTGGTTTCTGAGTGGACTGTAGTTCTGGCTACTTGCTGTGTGAAGAACATCCAAGCAGTGGCCTCGTATGGTGGGACATTAGTCTGGTGGATGGCTTACAAATGTATGCATATTTCGTTGTCGTGCCCAGTGCTGCACATTGGTCTTTTGCAAACACTGAGGGTTGATTAATGGTTTTGATTTGCTTTGGGGTGTTCTCGTTTTGCTGTTTGAACCTGAGGAGTTAACGTTTTTTTTTCTTCTTGCAAACTTTAATCTGATGGGCCTACCCATGCAGCCTTTAGCACAAGTAGTGGAAATACTATTCATAGTAGGCTTTTGGGGAGCCTCATGGAAAGAGAGGAAAAGCAAAGGTATCTGAGGCATCTGCTCCTTAATCCTGTGGCTGGCCAATATGAAAGGCAAGATACTAAGAAAAAGACATTTTTCACATAGAAACATTAAGACTGTTATTGGAAGGGGACTCTTCTTTAGAGGGTGCAGCATTTGAGTTTCACTGCTGCATTTTCTGCTCCTTAAAGTTACTGTCATGGGATGTTGGGAAAATAAATCCCCAGAAACTGCCAAGTCTGAAGGGGAGCGTGAGCCTGCAAGCTGGGACATCGAAACCAGATGAAAACCCCACCATTAACCTGCAGTTTAAAATTCAGCAGCTGGCTATATCTGGTAGGTGACTGTGAGGTAAAGTGGAATGTTCTCTGCTGTGCTGGTGCTCATTCTGCATGTAGCTGAAGTAACTTTGCAAACCTTCTGAAGGACATTCTACCTTGAAACATGTTCTTCAAGCAAAAGAGTTGCCTGCTTTGACTACAGATATATGGATCTGTTCTTTCTGGTGGTCAGTCTGTGAAACAACTTACCTACATTTCCTTGCATTTTGTGCTTACAGACCTATAAAGAAATTCAGGGTATGCATATGCTTGTAAAGAATGAGTCTAAAAATTAGCAGTTGTCAGCTTTTTTCCGTTCTGTCTACTGCTTGCTAAAACTTTCCCTGTGCTTACCGCATCACCAGTATGATCTTCTATCCCTTTACCGCAAAGGCCTATCAGCTTTGTTTGTGGCAAAAAAAAGTCTTAGGCTGTGTTTGTTTGCCTCTAGGACTGAAGGTGAATCGCCTGGACATGTATGGGGAGAAGTACAAGCCATTCAAGGGGATAAAATACATGACAAAGGCTGGCAAGTTCCAAGTCCGAACCTAGAGGCTCCTGATAATGAAGAAGAGCACTTTTCCTGTTTCCCCTGTCCCTGGCTGTTGGATGCAGCCTCTTGTCCCATCTATCTGTTTAGGGTTGCTGCCTTGTCTGTAGTAGCATAAGCAGGAAAGCCAGTGTCTAGAGTGCTGGAAAGCAGGGAAAAGTAAGGTTGACCTGAAACAACCTCATCCCGACCTGAGTCTGAAGTATTTGGAACAATGGCAAATGGGAGAGTTGCTCAGGTCCCTTAGGATTAGTGAGTGAGCTATGTAAGCTTGTGTCACCTTCATTTTGCTGTCTTAGAGGAAATTCTAGGGCTTTATGACCTTTTGTAGCTCCTCTTCCTTGTATTTTGTTTGGTTTTTGTCCCTTTCTAGATGATACAAAGTTGAATTTGCAGAAACTTCAATGTGATGATCCAGCATCTGCCCTTCTGTATCACTGTGTGTTAGGGTGGAGAGCTGTGTAGTTCTTGCCAGCAGGGAGAACATCTACCTGCTCTGCCTCAAAAGGACTGGAAGAAGTGGAAGGGTAGACTGTTCCACCCAGGATGCGAAGTTGAGGACCCTGAGGTTGGGAATGGTGCCACAAAGGGAAGAAGGGAAGTACATTGTTTCTCTAGATATTTCATAAGGCATTGAGACTCTGAACAGAGATTTGAAATACATTCAGATCTTGTAACTGATGGGCAGTAGTGTCTCCATGTAATTCTGCTTCTCTTATTTCATCAGTGTTTGAAGGTAAGAATTCTCCTACCTTCAAACAGCTTATTTAGGGAATCAGAAGAGACAGATAGAGGAACTTTTATGGAGACAGGACTGATGGAATTTGAAGCTGTGGCTACATGAAGATAACCACTGTCCTAGTAACTTCTTGTAACCTCTTTTTGCCTCTCCTTGCCTATTGCAAATGAAGGTGATACTGCTGTTTTCCTGCTCACTGATGTCTTTCTTTGGGATAACTGCGACCTGGTACCTTTGTAGTGTTCCTCCTGTCCTACCTCATTTCAGTTCCTGTACCAGTCACGTGCTGTGCAGATGGATTCAAAACTATGCCAGATTTTTCACTGGGATCATCTCTTCCTCAGGAGCTGTTGTTATATCTGCCCATTCCAGCCTGTGGTACATCCCTCCGTATAGCAGAAATAGGAGATGAGAGGCACCTGCACTGTTTATATTGTCTGTAATAGGCTCTTTGGCCACTACATGCAAACGTGTTTTCTCTTGGTAGGAGAACTTACACCTAAACTTTGGTACATGTGACCACACACGTGTGGCTTTGGAGTCCAGCATGTACAGTTCTTGCTCATGAACAGAACAGGCTGACCCTAAATGAAGGATAGCATTCATTCCGCCTTGCATGTGGTGGACACTTGCAGTGGATAAGTGGCGTATTGTTTGTGGGATTGCAAGTTCTGGTGCAGCTGAAGAATTCCATAGCAGGTGGCATTCTGCTGAGGTAGCATTACTGCTGAGCGTGTTCAGTGCAAACAAAACTTTCAACAAGGACATCAATAAAATTAATTTTTACATGTCATCTGTGTCATTTGAGAGTGGTTTGTGCAGGCTTTGCAAGAAATAAAGTTGGTATTTGAGGAGGAAGGTAAATTATGCCAATTGGATTGTGTCAGTATTTTAGGGAGATAAATGTCTTTATGCAGTTGGCATTGTAAACCTGGGACTACGTTGCTGTCTGAAAAATTAAAATTAATTGCTTTCTAGGTAATTTTTCTTAGTGTTTCCCAAAAGGAAACATTAAGGAGCATTTCCCAGAACCTCTAGTGAAAACATCCTTAGGAATGCAGCTGAAGCATTTTTGTTTACTGGGTTGGGTAGCATGCTTTGATTATGAAGACAATTAAATACCTCATCACCCCTCTGCTCCTCAAGTATTGATACTGTCCTTTGGCTTTGTAGCTTTGATTTTTAAAGGATCTTTTACTTACTACTGAAGTGATTCATGTTACTTAGATATTGAAAGGTTTTTTATATACATAAGGTTATCAGGCCCTTATGACATACCAATCTGAGATGGCTGGAAGTTTCTGTGGAAGATGAAGCAGGGCAGACAGGGGAAATGGGGAACAATATATCAATGACATAAGTTGGATACAAGAAGGACTTCTGAAGGGGAAACATGAGGTGCAGTTGTGTACTTCAGTTACAAAAGATGCTAATGTTGACTGGGGTTCTGAAACAACTTGAGTACGACAATACCGGCTGCTAAGTCAGATGAAAGCAAGCAGGCAGATGGCAGTTGTTATTCTAAGACCTTGTCTCAAGATGGTGCTGCTGTGTGCCGGAAGACGTCAAAGTAGGGATAAACGGTGTAAGAAATGGAAAAGTTGATGTAAAGATGGAAAGCATCTCAGGGATTTTATTTTTTTTTTTTATCAGGGAAGGATGTAATGGGTAAAGAGGCCAGAGAAAGGCAGTTAAATGCACTGAGCTAGGTGGCAGCAGCTTCTGAGAAATGAAGTGCAAGTTACAGTAAGGCTGGAGAATACTAGATGCTAGCTGTTGGACAAGGATTTGGTAAATCTCCCAGATGAAGGATCTATTACAAAGTGAAGGATAAAGAAGCATTTGTAAAACTTTGGGGTTGATTCCAGGCCATTATTTTAGTCAGCTGCAGAGAAGATGTCTCAGAAGACAAACCAAGATGAAAGGAATTAGAAAGTGCAGACGTAGCAGCTAGGGCTTACCTAGTATTCTTTGTCACCTTGGATATTTCATGTAATGGTATTTTCCAAGAATTGGTAATAGCTGTGAGGTAAAACTGTTCTCTGCAGCTTACATTTTTCTATGTTCTATTTTTCTAAAAAAGATCTGTGTTAGGTGTGTTTCAGTTACATTTTATTGGTGGCTGTTAGATCACATTGAGCTCAAATATTGCATTTATAACAGTCTGTTTGAATTGCAAAAGAAAAGTTGCCTTCTTGGGGGCTCTGATCTGCATTACTTAGTGAAATAGTTTAGACTATTTTACAGGCTGCAGGTATTTGGCAGGCTTGGGAATGGCAAGATAGTGAGGCGCAAGAGCGCTTGGAAGTGGGCTTAGGGGAAATGAAGGGAAATTAATTTGTATTTTTCTCACCGTTAATAATAAAATTAGCAACAGCAACAAAAAAATCGCACCAAAAACCTGAACTGTGACTCTTAATTAAAAAACATATTTTCTCCTTCCACTGGCTGGAATATGAGACTTGTTGCTGAAGCTAACTGGACTTTCACCACCGTTCCTCTGAGGCCATTAGAGAAGATCTCTGAGGTCAGTTTCTAAGCCAGTGGCTAGAAATTCACAGACCATTTGTAAAGTTGCCATTTACAAAACCCCTTTGAGTGAGTAGTGGCCATCCTACCAAATCTCTCTTTCTGTACCTGCTTAGATTCTTTATCTAAGTAGTTGTTTTGCTAGTTGGTTATCAGAGAGCTCCTTAAAAACTGTGAGAGTAAACATTTTGAGTTACAATGTTTTGAATTTCCCAAATACAACAGGCTAGTTTTCTAGCTACTGATTCATGCTAAAACTAAATTCCTTTTGTACCCTCAGTACAATGTTTTCCTTTTGTAAAATAGTAGTTACACCTGTTTTCTCTTTACAAAACAATGGGACAAAAGAGCAGCTCTCAGAGAGGCTTCACTCTTTGGATGTGCATAGATAGCACTTAGCATCCTGTAGCAGTGCAAGGAAGTAATGCTGATTACTGAGATTCTGGTTCATGGTGACTTGGTTGTACCTGTCCTGTCTTCTGTTAAAGGACAAAGATTGCCTTTGGACAAGGATAAAGCAGCCCTGTGATATCTGATTTGGCCTTTACTTGTGGATATAAATCTAGCAGGCACTTAAAACAGCTACCAATACACCTGTCCTTTGTTTTGCCATGCTGCACAGAACAGAGAGCTTTTGCTTCATATCAGATGATAATGCATAGAAATTTAATAGTCAAAAATAGGCATTGATTCTGTGGCAGGTCAGCTGGTGTTAAAATTTTTACCCATTCCATTATCAGGAGCAAAACCAAGTGAAAGAATAAAATGTCCTAATAAGCATGCCTTCCTGAATTTGCTCAGAGAGTTTAAGCTCAAACTCAGTTAATTAATCAGTTCCAAACCCAAGAAGCAAGTAGTATATTAATCTGGAAATAAGCAGCCCGTGCCTACAGCTTTTGTTCTTTCTACTGGAAACCAGCTTCTGTTGAAACCAGCTTAAATTAGCAAAGTCAAATGGTATAAGGACAGAGCCTAATCTCTTCAATTGTACAGCCAAGTAAGGAGGGAGATGAAGTTTTCAGGAAATCAAATATATCCCCTTAAGTTCACACCCGTTCCTAAAACAATATAGCTGCTAAAGAGATGCGTGATATTCTCTCTTGGTTTATTCACTCAGGGCCAGAATTAATCTTTTGTTGTACTTATGTGCTTTGATGCAAGGTGAAACTTTGGTGATGTTGGGGAAAAGGATAATTAGCTTCTAATAACCTGTAATAAGGAGAGTATTTTGAGAACATGCCCTTCCCACACATTGCAGTTTGTCTTCCTGTTGTACTAGAAGTCATAAGCATCTGGACAAACGGGAAGCCCTGTCAGCATACTTAAACCCAGAAGGAAGCTATGAGGGCATGGTTGCAAGATTGCAAAGGGTTCATCTGTCTTACTCAGAGTTTCATGGTGTCCTGAATCCAGTCAAGATAACGATTCACGTTTGTATAAACACCAGGTATGTCTTTGCGGCCACAGCCTATTCCCCAGCTGATGATTCCAATCAGATACATACGATCATCCTTCATACAGACCAGAGGCCCTCCAGAGTCACCCTACAGAGAAGTAGCAGATTAGTAACAATCTCTTTGTTTGGTTTTGCATTGCTTTTCCCACCCCCACTGGCTTTAGGGATGCACTAGTGTTTACAGAAATACCCTATGTAGTAAGCTCACAGTTCAAGAACTCTTAGTAACAATACTTTTACTTAAAGTCACTTTCATGTTCCAGACTCTCTCAATGCTCATCTCATGAGGAAAGACGCAGAAAAATGTAGCACTAAAGTGTCTAACTTCGTATGGTGCTCATTTATGAAATGCAGGTAAAATGTTGAAAAGAACAAAGCGAGGAAGGCCCTTATTCAAGCTATAAAGATAAAAGGGGTTTTATACTGCTGTGTGTAACAGTAAAGCAAAATTATTAAATAGCTATTTAAACAGAAAGGATGTGGATTGAATGCATGCCTTCCTTTTTCCTCATGTCATAGCTGTTTGTTCTCCACCATCTTTCAGCCTTTATTCTTCTTTTCACTACTTTTCAGTAGAGAGGCACCCCCTTCCTTCTACAGAACCTCCTGCTGAGTGTTTTGCATGCTCACATAACAGAAAATACTAGGAAATGCTTGGGGTGGGTTTTCCTGTTCAGTTTTGTGGTATTTCCTGTATTTGGGATTTTCAGTCTGTGTTGCTCTGGTTTGATTGCTTAAGTGCTCCCTGCCTTTGCCTCCATGAGTGGTTGGGAGAAGAGAAATGAAAGAGGAGCCACCAGTTCTGTTCATCAGAAGTCTACTAGAACTGCCCTGTAGGCAAATAACTTCTTTAAACAATTTTCTGAAGCTTTTTGTTTAGTTAGCTCAAAGTACAGAGAAGAGGAAAAGAAAATAAAAGAATTGGGTTTACCTTGCAAGCATCATCAAGGTGCCTTGTGTCTCCTGCACATAACATATTGTCTGTCACTGTCCGGTTGTCCAGATACTGTGCTGTGCACCGACTGGCTGGGAACAATCTGACATGGCCTTCCTTCAGGTGCTCTGAATAGAATGGAGAAACTGGAAGAAAAATGATAATATAAATACATATATATGTCTGTGTATGTGCATATATATGTTTTTTAAAAGTTGCAATTCGGTTTCCATAGTTTCGAGGAGAATGAACAGAAGTAGCTCTGTGGCTAAACTAAAATTTCCTTCCAAAAGGGTCTTTTTATATCTTGGGTGTTCCACTTGGATAATCAGAACAGCTGAAATCTAGTTGAGAAAGAATATTCTTTCTTCAGCAAGCTAGAGAGGTTTTTTGTAGGCTCCAAATTAAAGACTGCTGTGTTTCTTGGGTGGATAAGTCATCTTCACATAGTTACATCAATCAAAATGAAGTAATGGGAAATGTCTATGCAAATGCCTTAACTGTATGAAACAGGATCCTAGCTTTTTAATATTAGACTTGTACTAACAAAAGTTAGATGCTTTGTCATACATAATACTGAGTAATTGGTACATTTATGTTAGAATGGAAGAGATTTGGGTGGTTGATTTGGATATCGATTTTATTCTCCTGTATAGCTACAATTGCACAAAACTGAAAGTTGGCAGGCTTGTTGTTATTCAGTAGAGTTTTGAATTACAGTTGCAGCATCTTTTCCCTCTCAGAGTTTATCCTGTACTCCCTGTAAGCAATGCTGAGGACAAGCTTTAAAAGCACTTTAAAAACACTTTATGCCACACTTATATGCTATGTCTTTAGGTCTGTTCCAAAACCCCTTTGGGTCCAAACTGTGATTAGGTCTTGCATGATGGATGCTTCACAGTTTTTGTCTTATTATGTTTACAAGTTAGAGAATTTAAATAAAATGGAAAAGGAAGAAAGTAAAATAAGGGCTGGGGTGTGTGTGTGTGTGTTTGCTTTATATACAGGTCTCCCTATGTACACTTTTATTTCTATTTGTTACAGCTCACTTTCAAACAATTTAACCAGCCTTTTAAGATATATCTGGGATTGTTACTTCTTTAGCTTTTTTTTTTTGCTACTCTCTGCATAGCCAATGTCGCTTAGAATAATGCATCAATCTGCAACTGTATGGTATATCAAGCCTTGACAGAAATGGATTTCTGTCCAAATCACAGTATCTAAATGTACTGAGTACAGCAGATGTGGCAGCCCTGATTGCAACTCTTATGTCTTTCCTACCTTATTCATCGTGCCATCTTTTTTTTTTAGTTTTGTACTTGGGAGAGTATCAAGGAAGACTCTACTAGCCCATACAGCTGACAGAACTCAGATGAATAACTTACAGCAAAACTTGCTTTTCAGTAACTCCTACATACATTTTGTAGTGCTCATATAAGCCAATTTGATACAGTACACATTCAGTGATGCTAAAGGCTTGAGGTCTTTGAGGGCAGAGGACTCAAGGTCTGGACGTGTAGACGTGTATCTTCTACTTACATTCTTCATTTTTGCCATAACCAGAGATCTCACATTCAGTCCAGTCAGGCAGCTGCAGCTCTGGCATGGGGAGGCAGGCAGCACGTACAGTGCCTGTTTCAACAGCACAGTCTTCTGCATCTGACTTCAACTGCAACAGAGCTGAAAAAGGAAAAATATCCCCACTTCATTAACCACAAACTTGAGCCAACCATGACCTTCCAGTCACAAAGTCAGAAAAGTTCTTACCAATATCATTGTTGAAATTTTCTGAGTCAAATCTCTGATGCACAGTGTAGTTCTTCACTTGAAACTTTTGTTCATTTTCCTCAGGAATTGCTCGGGAAGTCCTCCCCAGCACAATCTTCAGCTGATTTGTACTAAAGCTGAGGAACAAGAGAGTCTCTATTCCTGTGTTAACCAGAGTGGACCCTTCCCTGGAAGATGTGCTGTTGAAAAGTCTGGTTTTGTAATTATTTTAGCTCTATTGCTACTTTGTTACCCAGGCAAAGTGACCTATTTGCCTTCATTTTTGTTCTATATGCTTACAGCCATCAGGCCAAAGCTCCTCTGCCAGCTCCTCGCTGTTCTCAAGTTTCAGATGATTCTGCATGTGTATTGAAAACTTTGTTCTTAAGGTATCTGATACTCTCCTGTGGTACCTTAATGTCATCCTGCTAGTTTGCCCAATTAAATGCCTCTCTGTAATGTTCAGCACAATTAATTATAATCTTTAGTGCAGACTTACTGGGATAAAGAGGGGTTTTTCCAAGTCTTATACCCTTCCAGTAAAGCTATAGTGGATGCTTCTGTTTTCCAGACTTTTTCCCCCCAGTCCTCAACTTACCCTTCCTCAAAACAGTGAGCAGCTGACAAAACCCAGCAGGAACTGATCAGAATTCCTCCACACAGGAAGTGCTCTCCAGGCACTCGGTGATACTTCACAAAGATGGCAGCTTGCCATGGATGAGCTGCAATGTCTGCATAGGAACCACCTTTAATCCTGTACTGGCGTACTCTACGCTGCCGTAAGCCACAGGTGGCTGTGGATGACAAACCCAGAAAGAGGATTTTTGTTCAGGCACTCTTGCTTTGCGTTAAAGTTAAGAGCCTGCTAGTCACCAGTCTGTGTTGAGGCAGCCGGCCACGAACTGTTTAGTATTTGACTCACCCCTGTTTCCTAGGAAACTTGTATTCTGATTTGAAAAATACAGTAAGGAAACCCTGCCTTTTCTGTCCTCCATTTCTGCAATCTTCCCTTCTGGCAGAGCAAAAGGCACTTCTGTGAGAGTGGAGCTACAGAATCTCTTTCTGCTCCAAAAAACTTTTTGTGTTTGTTTGTTTAACTCCAGCTCTTTTTTTACTGGAAGATGCTTGAGTGTAATACAGCTTTTTTTTCTCCAGATCTTATTTTAATACAGATGACATGCAGGACAGTAATGCTTCAAAGAAAGAGAAGAACCAGGAGTGCTGGTATCCTTACAGCAAGTAGGCACATTGCAGTACTCCCATGTGAGCTGATTTCCTTTCAGGACATGGCACCAGGGCTGGCTGTCATTATCAGGATTCCTGCAGCATAGGAAAGAGAAAAGCTATTTGTATTATCAGATCTGCAGAGAGTTTGCAGAGACCTCAAGGTGTCAGACTGTGATGCAAGTGTATTCTTTTTGATTGGGGGAGGGCCTTAAGGGGGCACTCCCTAAGGGGGCACTCCCTAAGTACAAATGAAATTTGCGCTTTCAGAGTCTGATCTTAGATAAGCATAAATAGGTCAGGTGGAATAAAATTACTATTGGGAGTGAGTTTCATTGCCACCAGTAATGTGCTTTATTAATCTGTGTAGAAGATCAGAGCCTTGCCTTAGGAGTACTACAAGACAGTTTGGTGGGGTTGGTTTTGGGGGGGGTAGGGGGGGGGGGGTGTGTTTGTTTGTTTGTTTTTTTAATTCTATAACCAACTACATACCTGCAGAAATTGTGACTACCAAGGCCCAGCTGGTAAGCATCTCTTCTCCAAGAAGTATATAGCTTGTTGACAAGGATTCGAGAATTCCACTTCAAACAGGTAGTTCCAGAACTGGTAACACTGTGGCTGCCGCGGTAATCTGTGCCTCTTCCAGATCTGCAGTTGATGTTTCTAACTTCAATAAGAAAGCTGCACCTTAACCGATTGATACGAACCTGTCGGTTGTTCCTAAGTGTGATTTCTGTCAAGGCATCTATATATTACCTCTATGTATCTCATTGTCTCAGTATCATAAATACTAAAAGCCTAAATATGATATAACATGAGAGTCTCAACTTTTTAGGCTACAGAAATAGCCCAAGTTCACAGAGAACCCTTATATATGCAGCAAATAATGGAAATTCCAATGTCCATTCCCTGTCCCCTGCATGTACCTTTTGAACAGGAGGGCACACTGCAGTGTTCCCAGGTGTACCTTCCCCCTTTGTAGATATAGCACCAAGGTCGGGAATCCTCATCTGGGTTTCTGAAAGAGTTACAATATTATGCATCATTATAAAGCTATTGTCAATAGTGTCATGTAGGCCATCTAATTCGCTAACTTAGTCCTGCTCTGCAGTGAAGATGTGGACTGAACCATCAGAAGTTGCTAGAATTCCTGTTTTATTTATAAAACTGTGAAGTACATTGACATGAAGATGAGATGGCCAGTAGCTAGCAGGAGTGGACAGCATGTTTGCGCAGTTTAGGTCATGTACAGGAAGCACTATATTTTTACAGTTCTGATCAGGTTTTGAGGCTGTAGGAAGCTGAATTACAAAAGGAGTTTAGGGAGGACTGAGAAGGGGCAAGAGAAAGACTGTGGGGTGAGAGATACTTGCATTTTGTAGTCTGCCATAGACATCTGGGGTAGGAAGATCTGAAGTTCAGATATGTCTACCTACGGACATTCCAATTACTGCTCACAGACTACACAATATCTGCACCTGTGCAGAGTGTTCCCTGCTTGGTATCAGACTACAGCAAGCAGCCATTCTTTTGCTCCAGGCTCTTAGAATGGGCTGATTCCTGTGTCTCTGACCTGTGCCATCAGCCCCTCACCTGCAATAGTTGTGGTTGCCCAGTCCTAGCTCAGCAGCATCCTCTCTTTGGCCACTGTACATCCAGTCCACCAGGCCATTGCTATTCCAATTTAAACATTCAGTTCCACTCTCTGTCATGTTCCAGGTACCCCTATATGTTACTCCGGTGTCTTTGTAGCATTTAACTTTGGTATCTGAACAAAAGGGAATAAAATTTAAGGACAGCATCCCAGTTCTTTCCCGGACAGCTTCCTCAGTCTCTGTTTGTTTAAACTTGGCTTTCAGACATCTTGTCTAGTAAGTCAGTGAAAATGCCCTGTCAGGCGGACTGTAAGTGTATATGAAGGTCTTCAGTTACAAAATTCTGTTTTATTAAGAGACACCTAGAACAACCCAGGTGTGCTTAAAAGTTCTTTATAGTATTAGCTTTAGAATTAAAAAAAGACAACTTATTAGAGAACCAAGCCTACAGCAGGAGCTTCTGGGTACCTCATCCTTGCGTACTGCACAGCTAACCCCAATAGCATTTTCACAGCAGTTGATGTGGTATGCTCACCTATTTCACACTGCTTCCCTGAGAAACCTTGGTGGCACTGGCAGATGAAGAGCTGTGGGGAATAATATGCCTGTGAACACTGGCCCCCATTGTAGCATTTATTTCTAGTGCAGGCTGTGGAATAAGCAAAAGCCAGGAAATACCATTAGATTTCACAGAAGCAAGAAGCTGGCAATGTATACACATCTTTCGTTTTCCTGTCAGTCTCCTTTAGCCTGTTGTTTTTCCCTGCCCACCAGTTATTGCCATGTGCTTACAGTCTTTTTGTGTAGCACTTCCATTCTTTCTTTGTTTCATTCTCTCCACATATTCTATAAGACTTTCTCAGTCCCATGCCCACTCCCACTTAGTCCTGCCTGTGACAGTGTACACTGGTGTTTTCATTTCTATCCTCTTGTATTCCCAGACAAATTTTCTGTGCAGTAACTCTGGCCCTGACAGTGGAGTTCTTCTTTAGGATGGTTAGATGGACGGTCTCTCACCATTTTCTTTTTCTTTGCCATACTTACCTCTGACAGGTACAGTGTGGCAGCGACTCCGACCGCTGTCGCACCTACAGTATTCCATTCTGTTCGCTGAAAGCCTTAGCCAGGCCCCCCTGTCTTGGTAAATTTCTGCTGATGAATTATCTGTGCAAATGGCTGTAATCAGAGAAGGGAAATCCTATTTTAGAGATTCAGGGAAAAAACCTGGCAGAGCAAAAGGACTCCCTTCTACTTCCAGGAGAAGAGTATCTGTGATGGGAACATTTGTCTAATGGGTTGCCCTTTTTCCTTCTCAGACCACAACTGTCCCATCTCTCTTGCTGCTGTGCTGCCAAATGTACTATTCCACTACTGACTGACCTCTTTTTCTTTCAAGAAGAGCAGAGGGAGGGGAAAACTTCATTGTGGATGGTATTAACGCTCTGGTATTTTGCCTTCTGAATCTCTCATCCACATAAGCATGACAAAAAGCTTTCAGGCTGTTTCTTCAGCATAATTTGCTTTCCCCTCGCATGTTCATAATGGTTTTAGTTAGCCTCCAGCTAACATGGTTTTAGTTAGCCTGGCTTACCTCTAGATCTGGCTCCCCGTTTGAAACGCATGTGTAAGCCCTGCAAGCAAAGAAGGTTAATTCTGTGAGTAGCTACTCTCTTAAAAAAGATGAGAGAACAAGTACCTTCAAAGACTCAGTCCGTTCCTTGAGGGCGTGTAAATCAGGGAAGCTCTGAGGAACTGTTTGCCCTCTTGTCAGACAGTACAGTGAAAAGTGCCTCTAGTACCTCAGTATGGATTCCTAAGAATTGTAAATCATTTTGTTGCCATGGATTACCAGATGACTGCTTGTCATCTGAGTGACCATGTACTTGGGATGTGCTGTAGTCACATCGTGTGTGAAGTCATTACGTGCTGTTGGGGCATTGCAAATGCTAACTAAAGCTTGTCAGCTTTCTGCTATTTGAAGGAGGTTCAAGCAAATAATTCCCAAGGTACAGTTAACAAGCAGTTACTTTTGCTCACTGACATGCAGTTTCCCCATAAGACTTTGTAGCTTGATTATCTTTAAGAGATCTATCTCCTGCAGCCAATTAAGTGAAAGATTTTGGATAAAGTTTAATGGAAGAAACCAATTTAGAAAGCTTCTTTGATTAGGCCACAAGAGAAAGAAAATAAGAAGGAGGAAGGGTGGGATAGAAATTTTTTGAGAAAGGGAGCAAACATTTTAGAATTGTGTAGCATTTACTCAAGCTGTGTGCAGTGTGAGGCTTAAAGTGAGGGGACAAGGGAACCATTGATGCGCAGTTTTGGGTGAGTGATGAAGATGATGACCATAGAAAATGGAAGGCTGGTTACAATGGAATTCTTATTAACAGTGAAAGGTGACAGTGAACAGCTACACCAAGAATACCCAGAGAAGACTTGCTTACTGAAATGAAAACCAGCAGGATAACACACAGCACATCTACAAGGACAGACTACATTTTTCTTCCTCTGATTTCTAGTGAGCTAAGCAGATTCTCCTTCTGCCTGATGCAGTCAATGGTAAGGAAGTGCTGCTGAAAATACAGGAAGATGGCAAGAGCATTATTTGATGCGTTAGCCTCTTACCTGGCACTGGGCAGTCATGATTGCTCCCACCAGCACAAGGAGACATGGGAGCTTGCCTTCCATTCTGAGTGTTTTCCACATCAGCTTTAAATCTCAAATTATCTGTAGAGACAAAAAATAAGATGTTGACCAAAGTAGGCTTGCAGAATGAACAGAGTTCAAGGTGTAACTTTAAGTGAAAGTTTTAAATGATGAAAATTCTTTTTATACATTCTCAACCCGTCGCTTCTCAGCTGTCTGGTCTAACTGTCCTGGTCTTCCTGGGGAAACTGCCAGGCTGGATCCAGGGGTGCTTTTACTTGATAAACTTAGAAACTTGATAAGCTAAAGCACACTCTTTATGTCTGGAAGAAACTGAGAGGGTGTTTTCTGGGGAATAAGACAGAAGTAAATCCCAAGTACTTTTTCCCTAAATTGCAGGATGCCAACAGTACCATGTACACTATTAGAGAGATGGGCTTGTCTTACGATGCACTGTGAATGGTGATTTGAACGCATTAATTGAGATTCAGATTACTGACACCTACTTGAGGGATCTCTTGCAGAGGCACAGAGGTCTGCTGAAGGGTCAGTTTGTGATAACAGTGGTTTAAGAGGATTTGCATTTTTTGTAGACTGCTGCTTTGGGTGAGAGTGAAGGCTTCTCTCTTGTGTAGAGGATGTGTAGGCAGAATGACTTTGCTTGATGATAGGTGAGGACTTATTTTCAATATTTCTACTGCTTCTTCCCAACTAAGCCTTTAATTTTTAGTATTCTCATATGCTTTTGCTAAAAAGGCAGAGTATGGCAATGGTCTGGCAGGCTAGCTTTTGTTCTCATAGTCTCATTTATTTGTTGCAGCATCTTTCTGTATGTCACTTCTATGCAGTCACAACTATACATTATTCCCTCTAATCCCTTCAGCAGCTTTACACTTCAAAGCCCTCCTCAATCCATGAAGAACAGTTTCTACTTTCTCCAAATCAACTTACATCGTCTGACTCCTGTATCAGTACTCTTGGGAGAGAACCTTCATTGATCCCTAGTGGGAGATTATGAAGGTGTGATGTAGATGTTGTGGACCCCACCTGCTTTGAACAAGTCCCACACCAGAAGTCCATTTTCTCTCTTCCTTTTAAAATATAATACCTCCTATACAAACCAAGAGCTGGAAGCAAGATAAAGTACCAGACACAAGATACAGGCAAGATACAATTTAATTTCCCATCTCTAGGATTGCCCAGAAGTTCCAAATACTTGAAATAATCAGGCACTGTTGCCCACACTATCACCTTTTTATCATCTATGTTATATACAGAAAGCTAACCCAATTATTTGAGAAAACTACTGCTTCCAGAAATCATGAGCTCAGACTCTGTTTATATAAAGCCAAAGAAGGCAGCTGGATAACAGCTGGGACTATGATAGATGAGTCATAAATTGGGATTTAAGGCTAAAATGGAGAAAGACTGTGGTTTTTTAGTAGTTTTGTCATTGCTTTTTTTTTGGTTTTGTCTGTTTTAAAATTTTTTCAAAGCAAAAGGCACGAATAGTCCAGTTTCTGAAGCAGAACCAGGAGTACAGCAGGTTAGTTTAGGATGTGATTTCTCACCATTAGGCTGCAAAAAGAAGGGACTTAAGTTGCAAGTCACATGAAAAGATTCACAAGAACATCTTCCCAGAACCTTAATTACTCCATGCTTTATCTTTGGGTCACTTCTTGATGATAAAATCCTTGTAATTCGGAGCATCTCTCAGTGACTTGTATCGGTTCACAGATTTCACAGGAGACTTTTTATATACTTTCAAGCCATTTTTCACCTCTTAGGAAACATTTTGCATTATGTAGCAAGCCTTTTTAAAAGTAGTACAAGTGATTTCCAAATAGACATTAACTTCAATTGAATCTGAACTAAAGCAGCGGCATTCCCAAAGTGAATGATCTGAGCTGCTATCTACTCGCTTGGTTTCTGTGTTATAGTATCCTTACTCCCTGCAGCTGTGGCTCATAATTACAGCTGTGCAGGCTTGTGTTCTGAATCCCACAGTGGCAGTGTTTTAACTTGCTAATTGTTGGTATCACTGGTGATCTTTGTTATCTGTGAAGAAGGCTTGAAATTTTTACAGCTGTAGGAAACAAGATTCTGGTAGCTAAGACGTTTTCAAGGAAAGCTTTGTTCCATGAAACTACTTAGATCTGAGTTGAGCTGCCTGGTTAGGATTTCTGCCTGGGAAGCACAGTAAAGAACTGTTGAGACCTTATTTCTGAGGTACCTGCTAAGATGCCCCGAAAACAAGGTAACACCAGTGATTTTTCTTTTTTTTTTTTTTTGGGGGGGGGGGGGGTTTTGTTTTTTTTTTTTTTTTTTTTTGTTTTGGGGGGTGTTTTTGG